>JANZLQ010000001.1:38087224-38191268 GCA_026212715.1 Elanus axillaris
GGAAGGAAGGAAGGAAGGAAGGAAGGAAGGAAGGAAGGAAGGAAGGAAGGAAGGAAAAGAGAATTGCTTTGCCAGGACTTCACTGCAAAAGATAAAGCAACACAAAGGGAACACAGCTAATGAGTCCACCGTTATACATCTCACCATACAGAAACACTCTCAGGCAATCATGTATCATGCAAACAGCCAGCATGAGGCAAAAGGGCTGTTGTCGTCCACAATCGAGGAAGAATGTCACCAATACTAATTTCAATATAAGAGCTTTATAAAATTTCCTGGTTAGAGTTCTGGTTATGGGGCTGGCCTCTTCATGTGAGAGTAATATCCAAGATTGCTTTCTCTTCACCACATACTACTTCCAAAAGAAGTGGTGAAGAATTACCATATCCAAACTGTCATTTATTTATTTTTCCTTGTCTGTCCTCTACTCCCATCAAAAAAATAACCAGCTACATAGCTTGCAATGCACTGCCTGGAAAAATAGCAGCTGTTGCATGTGTTACCTCATCTCTAGTTTGCTGTGGTTTATTATTTGGTTTTAATCTATGTAAAAAGGATCAGCATGCTGAAACCCTAGGATGACTGCAGAAGGCTGCAGGGGGCAAAGAAAGAGATTCAGCTGCACAATTAATTGTCTTGAATTTATTTTTTTTTCTTAGCTGTTGGATTGATTCAACTGTCAGAAACCTTCAAGTTTGATAGCAAATTCTACATACTCTTCAGAAGCTCTGTGAAGGCAGTATGTCACAGACAAAAGCAGGGTGTGAAAAACCTCCCTTGGTGGAACTTCTCCATTTCTCACCCTTAGGGTATCTGTGACTGAAAAGAAGGTTTTTGAGCCTTACACTGAAACCATGCAGCACAAGTAAAACTGGCAGGATTTGAGTCTTCAGTATTGATCCCAATCAGCTAAGGACAGAAGACTATAAAAATAGCATAGAAGATTAATTCAATGTAGAGTATTTGGGATCTTTTAAAACCCATTTCCCTAATGTTCTTCCTTGTAAACAGGGTTGATAAAATATTAACCTTTTTAGCTGTGACATGAGACCTCTCTCTATTTAGCTTTGGAGAAGACACTCCAATTTCTACAAACAGGAAATACCAATCTTTCATGCAGTTTTGGGTTGGTTTTTTTTTTGAGTAGCTGCATTTTTTTTCTTTATTAGAAGAACTGGCAGAAGATGTGACTCATGTTTAAGATTGAACTATTTTTGTTTTTTCTTGTCGATGTACTTTGTCTTTGCCACAGTGGCAACAGTGTTTAACCTCAGCATGTGATAATCCTCCATATGGCATGAACAGGTATATGCTGCATTTCTAACAATTCAGACAAATATAGAGCACCTAAGTCCTAGCAGCTTCCTAAAACCCTTGGAGATTCAAGCTACTATTTTCCATGCTTCAGCTAAGGTTATGCTAGAGTACGTTGGGTCTACATAGCCAACCTTGTGAGATGGAGGTGAAAGAGGTGCACGAGAATGACATTTATTGTTGATATATATATTGTTGGAAAAGTACTGATAAGCCTAAAAGTTACGGTAAAAGGACAGGAGGTTGGGGGAAGGAGCTTAATGAGGACAGTTTTCTTTTCCTTACCTCATACCAGCTTCCCAACTGGTATAAATTAATGTAACACCATTGAAATCAATAGATATATATCAATTCATATCATTTGAGAATTTGGCCAGTTCTTTATGACTGCTGTAAATGAGCCTGTAAAATAAATCAGGCATTTTGGTCTAGTTCTTTCCCTCTATCCTGTCCCAGTATCTGTAGAGCTATGTCTTCAGCTACTTTACTTTACATAGTCAGGCTCTAGTGTAAAAGTGATGAATTAAATGGCTCCAGAGAAAACCCAAAATAAATGTGGGGACTTCAAAATATCCAGGATCCCACAGCAGAAACCAGGTGTGCATGTGGATCTTATTTTGTGTAGGGTGGGATAACAGGTTTCTTGAGCTGCAGAAGTAAACTGTGACTGCCAGGTTCTTGTGCAGAGAATGAGGCACTGCGATTGTTGTCAGTGTTTCCTGTGCAGGGCGGTCTTTTCCAAATGAAAAAGGAGTTAGCAAAAAATGATTGTTAAAAAAAATTACAAAAAGAAAAAAGGAAGGAATAAAGGAATAAAGGAAGGAAGGTTAGGGGAGTAAGAGTAAGAAGAAATTGCTTTGTCCATCAGATGAAATATTCCCGTTTGCACTCGCTCACTGTGTTCTGCAAGTCAATGTCAGCTTTAAAGGAGCTCTCAAGGTTTTCTGGGTATTCCTTCTCCTTTGTCTGGCTACTTCGATGTGCTTGTTTGTGCTGATAGAGGAATCTGCTCATGATGGCAATGATGCAAAAGATGATGAATATCACAACTGCTATTACACCTGAAGAGGGGTAAAAAAGGAAGGATAGAAAGAGTAAAAACCAAAACCAAAAGAAACCCCCCAATTACCTCAAAAAGACATTACCGATGCACAACAGCTAGTGGATATGATAGATCAGTTCATCTCAGTCTGTACACAATCATCTGCCTCTAACACACCCTCCCTGGTAGTTTTTATTTCTATTTTGTCACCTTGAGTAAGACTTAAAGCAGCAACCATTGATGACATTGACCTAATTTCAGTCAAATTCTGCTTTCACTGGGAGTAAATTTGGATCAGTGTGTTTCATACAAATTCCTGCTCTGTCATATTTTCTTCTGTGTTATCTCTGGAAACCTTGCATGAGCCTTGTTCACTTTGGTTTATAGCTCCTAGATATTATCAAAGGCAGCTCCCTACAGGGCATCCTATAAAATAAACAGAGTTAAATTGCCTTCCAGGTTGTTAAAGGAAAATGAAAACCATACATGAAGCTATAAGGACAACTTTCCCTAGCACATAAATGCTTCCATATGACCTAGCAAGTTCCTGTACAATACCAACTTGCAAGGAGAGAGCTCAAGAAATACAGGATATGGGAACACCGTGTTGAGGTTCTCATCAGAGTAGTGTGTAAAACAAGACTGGCTGGCTCAGTCTTACATCACAGAATCACATGGAATCAGAGAACGGTTGAGGTGGGAAGGGACCTCTGGAGGTCTTCTTGTCCAAATCCCCTGCTCAGGCAGGCAGATAGGCAGACTTTGGCTATATTTTAGAAGACTCATGTTCTTGGTGATCCACGATATCTTTTTTTGGTGATAGCCAACATCACGTGCTGCCACTATTGGCTTCATTCATAATGCAGGTACCTATCTAGGCAGCTCAATACAGATATATGCTAATAAATATAGCAAATACTAGACCTGCATTAGATTACAAAAAAAACAAACTGGATTTTATGGGGCCCAGATTTAAAGTACCCTAGATGTTTGCCTTGACAGAATTATTTTTCAATTGCAATCTTTAAAAATGAAGTTACCTCCAATCACAGCTGAATCGCTTCTGACTGCATTGGTGAGAGGCTCTCTTTCATCTGTCTTCCCAAAAGTATCTGCAGTTGGTTAAACAAAACAGGACTTATTTTTTGTATCAGCAGTATTAATTTTCTCTGTGGCTTAGACAGAAACATCTTCTTAGCCTTACGAAATCTAATCTGTTTTCAAAAGATGAGATTTGCGGGACTGGATAATCAAACCAGAAAGCTCTCTGAAAATTAAAGTGAGTTTGCAGAACAATTTTCTTCTGCATTTTCAGGAGTAAAGTCTATTATGGGTATATTTAAAAGGAAACAGAAAGGCTCATGCTAACATCTGAAAGTGTTGCCTCAGTTTATTGGTAGAATAATCAGGGAGACATTTGAACTAAATAGCCCATTGGGAGCTTTCCTCAGGCCGAGGGGTTTTTTCTTCCATTTTTTGATACCTAAGAAACAGTATCAGAAAGAAGCAAAAGGAAAGGAAAGCTAGACAGATTTAGACCTGACCGATGTTTGTAGATGCAGGTATACAAGTTGAATTCAACCCCATAAAGAGAAACAGACTCTGCCTGGGACAGCTTCTTGGAAGGAATATTTTTTTCTCTATTGCAGAAATGCAGTGGTCAAATTGGATTCAAAACAGAGAGGGGTCAGAAATGAATTCCTGTATTAAAGGCTCCTCGATGTTGGAGCTTTCTTGGAATCTATCAATAAATGACTACTGTTGAAACACTGGCCCAACCAGTCTACATGCTGGCAGGTTCAAAGTCAGATCCAAACCTGAGAGGTCAAGCCCTCCCTGAGGTCAGTGGAATTATGGCAGTGTACCTACTTCAGTCTTGCATGTTTCAGAAAATGCTGTGTTTTCTACTGCTAGATGAGTCCAGCTGTTCTGCACTTTCACTCTTTTTTTTCCTTTCATCTTTCCCTCTACTTTGATGAGATTCCTATCTGTGTTTCTCTCCTTTACAAGCCTCCAGGCAATCATACAGAGGGTGTACGTGGCAGTTATGGATGACTGTCTCTGCTATATATATTATATATTATATTGCTTTGCCAAACTGATCTTTCTGATGCAAGAGGTAGAAGCCTAACTGAGAAATTCGGTGTTGCAAGATTTATTGTGATTGAATATCTTTGCCTTAGTAGCCGACTCAGCCACATTTTGGTATCTTATTGCTCAATAAGATGATTTTTATTGAAACAAGCAACAATTTCATATTAGTGTATCAGCAGGTGCTGAGTTTGTAATGATGGTGGCTTTGGGCTATTTAGGTTCTTAAAGGGGGCACTTTCTCCTTATTCTCTCCATCACTGATACCAGACCCAAAGATGTGCAGAAGGCATCAGCCTCAAAGAGGTTTTCATGTTTTAAAAGATGCAAATCTATTGCTAGTTTTAGAGGTGGAAGGATTTCTCATCAAACATATCCATACTGAAAAGGCAGGGTTCCCCATATCTGCAGTTCATTGACTGAGCTACAGGCACAAAAAGCACTTCTGGGGCCAAGTGAACACCTCCAGTACACCCATTATCAATGTGAATGGTAAATGCCAATGACAGATTTGGACACTCAATTTGAAACCTACTTACAAGAGGCCCCTAGTTTGGATATTGGGGCCTCTAGTGATGTTGCCAAGAAACACATAGTCATGGCAATGCTTCATCTCATTTACTACATTTGTGGAACTGAAATAAGGATAAAAATTGTTGGTTTATACATAAATTCAGATAACATCATAGAAAAGGTTAGGTTGGAAGGAAAATATGGAGTCTATTTAGCGTAATCTCAAGCTTTTGAGCCTCAGCTCAAAGCAGGGCCAAATTCAAAGTTAGATCAAGGTTGCTCCTAATTTTGTCCATCATGGGTAGGTTCATCTCCTTTATTTTTCAGTATCTCAGAGTTAGCTATATAAATCAAGACTAGTAGTTTAGGCTCTTTTTATTTAGTGAAACAGAGGAAGAGAACCAACAGATATTTCATACCTTAAGATGGCTGTCAAAGATGGACAGCATGACTTGCCTATTTCTTTCCACAAACTAGAAGAAGGGAGCAATTATTGTTTTAGATTCAAGATGATTTAACTTTCAGATACTGGAAGTTTGGTGAGATATTTTCTACCCCAGCCCTCAGCTGGCACCAGTGAAATCAGTTACAATAAAAATTCACACCTGTTGAACATCAGTAGCCCTGTACTAAACAAAAATCTCCAGCTGATATCTGGTGCATGGTATTAGTTAGAGTCATGAAATACTATTAACTATGTATGAAAAAAAGCATGAAATTAAATTTCTACCTTAAATATTATTTAAGACATCATTTGTGCCTAAAAGATTATGTAAGATCTGACACTAACTGTTATTAAAGCTCCATTATTTTTTTGGCAACTGTTACCAGAATTTAAGCACTGAGAGGAAACCAGAACAAATGTTGGAGATCAATTACAGAATGGAGGCCAACAGACAGAGGCCTTAAGAATTATGTTTTGCCTGAGAAATAAAATCAGGATACAAGGAGAGGAGCATTTGTTATATCAGAGCAGATGGCATGTGGCAGCAGAACCATCTCCAGCGGGAACACAATAAACTCTAAGCCAAGGAAAAGCAATACTGTGTCTCATATGAGACCTTAACAGGACATCCTCCTCCTTTCAGATAAAACCGATGACATTACAGCATAAATCACTGATGTTGCAAGCATAGCTGAGGTTGGAAGGCCCCTCTGGAAATCATCTAGTTCAAAGGTCTACTCAAATCAGGGTCTACTACAGCAAGTTTCTCAGGGCTGTATCCATTTGGGTTTTGAATATATATCCAAGGATGAAGACTTCACAACCTCTCTGGGCCTCTTGCCACTTTTGCTAGATTTCCTGCTTATTGTGATGGACCATTCTTGATCTTGGAGGAGATGATCCTTGCACCAGCTCTCCTGAATCCCTCTTCTCACCAGGGCTGTATCCCGTGGGATTCTTCCAAGCAAGTCCATGACCAGGTCAAAGGTTGTTCTCCTGAAGTCTGGGATTGCAGTCATGCTTTCTGCTTTTTTTCCTTCTTCTCAGGATCCTGAGATCTCATAGCTGCTACAGCCAAGGCTGTCCCAGCACATCCCTGGCCAAATCCTTGTTCGGAAATATCAGGTCCAGCACAACTAGCACAGTAAGACAGGGACTTGTACTGTTTAAGCTGCCTTTCAGAAGCAATCTTTTTCTGTGTAGTTTCTGACTTATGAAAGTCTTTGGCATTTTTTACCTTAAATGCATGAAGACCTGCTCTTCAGCTGGAGTAGACAGACAGCTCAAGACTCCACCATTCACACAGCTGAATCTGCTCTGGCATTTAAATTATTTTAATATTAAAAAAAAAGCACAGTAGAAGTCCATTATATCTATGTCATTGGTGTAGAGTTCAGAATACCAAAACCTCTACATGTGCCTCAGCAGGGAAGAAGGTGATTTGCAGATTATCAAACATCAAAACCACAGTAAGTCACCTTTCATTTTGTGTTTCGTAATCAGAAAGCGTGCGTATGGATAACTGAGCTGCGAGTGAATGGACTTTATTCCATATCTGTCTGCTAGAAAACTTTCTTGAACACAACAAGCGTTCCTCTCTGAAGGAAAGAGCATAAATTGTTTTCAAGTTACAAAGATAGAAAGCTTTTTTCACACATTTAAAGAGATTTCCTAGAGGGCTTTTGTGTTGTATCTGTACATTAGAAAATTGACAGAGACATGTACAGTCAACTTTGAAGTTCTATTTTTCTTCTCAGACATTCAATAATGAGAAATTGGGAACTGATGAATTGAGATATGAGCAGTAAATTTGAAAGTTAATCCTTAACTCTGTCTTCTTTTTATTTCTTAAAATGTGTCCTTTCCATGTATAAATGTAATTCTCAAGTACATCTATACAAAGTGTAATTTGCTACAAATTGGAATTTTTTTTGGTAACAAGAATCTACCGCCCAGTGCTCTTACTATGGCATATAAAGACATGAAGTCTTCAGAACTAACTTGTTCTAAAGATCTTATTCAAGCTTTAATCGAATCCAGTGTGAATAGTGAAGCAGTAGTGTCAGTTAATTAATCATATTGAGAGGAAATCATATTTTAAAGCATAGAGTGGCAAAGACATGGATGAGCTTTTATAATAATTCTGCATTTCTGATGTAACAGTGCTTAACCTTGACAATAGAGTGCAACCAATTGTAAGCTTTAAATATTTAAGTCCAAAGATGCTACACTCTACTTTGTGTTCTGTCCTGCAGTTCTGAGCCTCAGATTTTCCTGCTTTCTAAACTCTTTAGAAAAATTAACTGAGGTGACAGATCACAGGGCAAGGAGTTTGTATTTTCAGTTTCATTGCCCATCCAGTATTTACAAGACATATTTCTGCTGTGCATCAGAGCAGATATCTTAGACAGCTCTGAGCGGTGAGAAGAAAGTTGGGGGGTGGGGTGAAGCACACACACACTGGCAGCCGCTCTCCACAGAGTAATCAGAAGCATTTTTCCCTATGCAGAATGCTAATAGCATCATTTGTTTTCCGCTGAATATCTTAGGTGGAAGCTGCAGGAAATGGGGGTTTGATGCAAGTACAAATGTCAAAGGAATCATATTATGATCTAAACCAGAGTTATGAGAAAAAAGAAAGTGGATTCATAGGTCAAGGGGCAAAAAATAGCCCTTAATTTGTACCCCTTACAGGTCATTAAGAATTCTGCCACAACCACTGGTGACTAAAGCAGCAACTTGATTGCCCCTGTTCCTGTGACAACACTTCCATCTGCGCTGAGTTTCCTTCTCTGCATACAAATTCGCATATGCAAAATACTTAATATTCCCAGATGACAGTTTCAGGATTGCAAAAGATAAATGAACTGTTGGGATCATCTTAGTGATACTGCTCAAGTAGTCCTCCTTCTCTTTAGCCTGAGAGAATAAAGTACAAGCATTCAATGGAAGTCATGCACATATGTCGAGGGGTTTGTACAAGGAGTTTTTGTTCGTTTCTGATAGGGTGGGAACAAATTCAACTTGTTTGTTGTATGACTTCTATTGCTTCATCACCACTGGGATATGGAATCTGTGTAACATTTATGTTCTCCTTTGACATTTGCAGCACTGGAGCTATCTAGAGTGGACAGGAATGGCAAATCAGGTGCATAACCATACTTCCAGTCCTGTTACCACTATGGCTTTGGGACTTTTTTATTGGTTCTAGGCATGTTTTAGGCAATCCGGGAACTTAGAGTGAAAACTCTGGTTGAGTACAATGACTTTTAAAGAGACCTTGCCTAATCCTAATGCCCATCCTCAACGCTCCTAATTCCTAAAGCTGCCTAAAAAGGCAACTTCCCAGTTCCAATATTTATACTATCACAGTTGCATTACAGCAAAAAGGAAGGAAACCTCACTCTACAGTATCCTTTAAATCCCCCATTTCCCTCTTGGCAAGACATACCCGATGAGGAATATATCGTGGTTACTGTGTTCACATCAGCTTCAATTATGGTTGCACAGCTGGATTCAGTCAAGGAGCCTGTGACAGTCACGGGAGCAACGCTGGGATGGCGTAAGGCAGCTTTCAGGGGAGCAATGTGGTTGTACTGAACAGAGGACAGGCAACCAGTGAAACCATAGGCATTTGCCTTTGAGACTTCAGGGTCCAGTGACAAACTATCTGCAGTACAACAGAAAAACACTCTGGGAATCATCTGTTTTAGGAAGGCATGAAAAAAATTAATCCTTTTTTTTGCCTCACCTATGCCTTTTCCTTCTCTTCATCCAATCACAACTGTTCAGATTCTCGTTCAGCAGCCTACAAGCTCTCCCTGGCCTAACTCATGAGGTTCCCATCCCCAGACCTTCCTCTACAATGCTACTTACATTTTATATTGGCTTGGACATAAAAGCTGCCTTGTGCTTCTTTCCTCATGCATTTTTTCAACTGTCTGGACAATATCTAACACATCATAGGTGCTAATAACAATAATAATATTAAGCAGTAAAAATAGAATATGACAGGATCCTGGGGATGATGGTCTTTAACTTTTTTTTGCATCTGTTAACATCAATTTGACATATATGGACTGTATCTTCAAGGTATTCTACCTCCTCCACTCTTTCAATGAAGGATCCTGCTCTCTATTTTCTGTTATACAGTGCTTCATGTGGCCTAATATTGAATGGCTTGCTAATATAGGCTTCCACCCTTCTTCAGGAGTTTATTTTTCAACTTACTTTTCTGATGCACCTAATTATGTTACTACATTTTTATAATCAGAGTTCCTAAAAATTGTCCCAGTTATGAGCCAGGATCTCATTCTGCTAGCCCCATTCCACTAATAAAAATGATTAAAAAAAAGCAAAACTATACCCCTTTTTATCTAAATCAAAACCAATATCTCCATGCTCTTTTCCAGCCTAAAGATGAGACAGCACAATTAATTTATCTGTTGATCTGTGTTCATTTAAATTTCACAAAGAGAAAGCCCATTCAAAGGTAAGTGTTTTTTATTTAGTTCCAAATGTTTTAATATCAAAGATTGTTTGGAAAAGTCAGTGAAGGACAGTGAAGCCACCTTCTCTTTCCTCCAAGCTCTCATTTATTTACTTTCCAGAAATTAAAATGCTTACTGCTCAGAGGTCTGTAACATGATAAGCCTCATATGTAGGTCAATCAAACAAGAAAAAAAAAACCACAAATGCACACATACATAGTATCAAAACATTTAAAGTCTTAAAAATTATCTGCTAATTAAAAAAAAAAAACAACTAGCATTGAAAGTTTTGGAAATACTTCCAGTGACATTGGAAAATAAGGATTCCCAGCTTTTCAAGTTTATTTTCATAGTTTGAAAGATAAGATGGTAAACTTTAAAGTAAGGTCCAATTTTTCCACTATCATTCAAATACAATGATTTTACAAGCTCGCAGCCAAAAGGATTAAGGAAAAAAGTAGGCTTTCTTTTATAACTTACATTGTTACCTGAATTACATAAACTTCTTCTATGTATATGAAAATGCAGCGAAATCTCAAAACTAGCCCAAATGACACATTATTTTGGTGCTCAAGATCTGTGACTGCTATGTCATGCAGTCAGAGGGAATTAGCCGAGAAAGATGTCTAATTATGTTTGAATGGAAGTATAACATGGAGAGTTTGGCTGCTTCTCAGCAAAGCAAGGTACAAGGGGTCTTACAGGAGAGTTGCTCAGTCTGCAGAGCTGTCATGGGGACAGCATCTGGGCTGTGAGTAATTGCAAGAAAGAGAGATGGGAAGAGAAACAGTGAGGCTTTGCCACTGGAAAAACTGCAGCTTTACAGAGGTTCACATTTGCTTTTCTCGAAGTGTGTAGGAATTGCCTGCATTCAGATTTTTAATGAGATTTTGTTAGGGGTGTTATAAAACAAAGAATTGTTTCCAAGTTTCTGCAAGAAAGCTTATATAAAACTAAAAGACTGATTTACAGTATTTGCCACCTTTATTGAATTTATAAAACTCTTTGTAAACATTATACTCTCAAACGTTCCTGTTTTCTTAGCTCTGACACAAAAGGTAGATTTGTTGGTATCTTTTAGACATCAGGCAATGTAAATTGCTCTGTTCTGCCCCAATGTGAAAAAGGTAAAACTTAAGAAATAATGAATTCCTTTTCCATAGTAGAGTAGTTTGAAAAGCCTAAGACACAGTACTTTTCAAGGCTTTTCTAAAGTCAAATTAAGGGTCAATTCCAGGAATCTTTTGTCAAAGCAAGTTTTGCATGAATGAGAACTAGGAGATTTGTTGTTGAAAGCCTTTGAAATTTGAAAAAAAGCAAACAAAGAACAAAACAAAACCAACCCCAGAGTCCTCTGGTAAAAATCCCGAGTGCACAGATAAAGTTCACTTTATTATATGGCCTTAGGTGCATGCCTTAAGTTTTTCAGAAAGTGGGGCTTTCACTGTTTCTCAGTAAGATACATGCACAACGAGGATGTGAACAAATTGTACTGCCTTCTGAATTCTTGAGTGGATAATGTAAATCTGTGATTATGACATGATTACCTCTGTGAAAGGCTTACTAAAGGCCACTCTGTCACTTGAAGTCTTTAAATCATGATAAAATGTTTTTCCAAAAGATATTTTCAGTACATGACGTTGCTTAGTAAGAGAAGCAACTCAGTGAAGTTCCAAGGTCTGTGTTGAAGCAAGGTCATATGAAACATCAGCAGCCTTCCTCTGACCTGGTTATGCTGTGAATTTTTCCATGCATTTGGCTGGCCTGGAAAATCACACTGAATTGCTGCTGCTGACTTGGTTTGATCTTCTGACATTTTAGCATTGCATTTCTCTTCTCAGTACTGGAGACAGAGTTACTTTTGATGATTTCTACATGGGGGGTGAGAAGGCAATCTTATTCAGCTTTTGAGTAACTTAGCTGTTCATTCCCCACAACTTAAGTTTACCCATATTTTTAGGAAGTAATTTTTAACCTTTGTCTGCTGAGTTGTACATAAGTTGGTCTGGCTTTTTGCTGGGTCCTCTAGCTGCTCCCTGGAAGCTGTCTGCAATGTCACAGATCAGTTAAGTTTTGTGTTGGTTTTGCTCTCCTCTTTTCCATGTATTTGCAATGGCTTTCTGTGATAATGGGGATTAAGTTTAACATGGGGCTGTATTTTTTAAACTTTATTGATTGTATCAACAT
Organism: Elanus axillaris; assembly: GCA_026212715.1. NCBI lineage: Eukaryota > Metazoa > Chordata > Aves > Accipitriformes > Accipitridae > Elanus > Elanus axillaris. The sequence continues at coordinate 38,099,307 of JANZLQ010000001.1, forward strand.
AATTTATCTGCTGAATAATTCCTATTCAACAAAACAGACATCCTGTTCCACTGCTGTTTCTTTGTGCACCTCTGCCATATACAACACACTTGTTTTAAGATCTTAAATAAATAAAGCAATTTTAAGTCTTAATATCCCAGTAATGGGGATTTAATTTTCATCATAAATAGAATTCTGCCCAAATTCTCTAAGACCAAGCATTAAGCTGCTCAGTAATGTATCAGCAAATTGACATAGTAAATGATAACTAATATGATGGGTAACTGGAATCAAAGAGAAAACAAAAGTGTTATTTGCATGCAGGGAGAGTGGCTCAAAAGATCTTCTTTCTAAGTGTATCACTGTGGAAAACGGGACCATAAACGTTATCCAATATCTTTTTGTTCTTTCTTTATAAACTTTAATTTCATGTCACTCTGAAATTTAAATCTAAGCCCAAAGTTTACTTGTGTGCTCACTTACATCCAAGAAGGCCCATCATGTATTTCCCTAAGCAAAATTTATTTTTAACATCAGTGAGAGCAGACATAGCCTGTTTTAAATGTCTATGCCCTAATTAATTAATTATTCTAAGTGAATTGCTGGTAGAAATACAAAGGGTAATTTACTCTGTATGCTGAAGCCCTGGTTGTCTGAGAAATAGAAAGATGATTTTTGTGGTAGTTAAAGTGTATCCATCCTCATTTTGCCAAGGTGCTGAACAGCACTGGCAAGATTACTTCTTGGGCATTGTCACTAGATTTGAGCCCATGACCTTGAAGTAAAAGACTCTTGTAGTCTCCACACTGCACCTGTCTCAGAAGAGTTGACTAGTAGGTAGTCTGTAGTTACCTTAAAAAACATGCTGCTATGTCCTTCAACAACCTCAGTAAACACTGCTGATACTAACCATTAAGTTAGAAAGGGCAGAAAGCATATCTTGGACTAGACTGGAACCCACAAAAAGACATGTTTGGAATTATGTCATTTCCTGGTGTGAGCCTGCCACAAAGGCAGTGGAGAGAACAACACAGAATTTTTTTCTGGTTAGAACCATTGAACTCAACCAGTTTGGCTCTTGCTTAAGAAAAGGATGAGTTTGAACAGGAGACAGGCTCCAGGTGTTCAATGCACCTCCAAGACACTTCTGAAAAAACAATGGACAGCAAGAACAAAGTAAACACACTTTTTCTTACAAGTTTTCACAGGAATGAGCAGAACGTGACAGGATTTGCTTGCCAGCCATTGAACATTTTGTGCCAAGTGGAACATTTGAGAATTTTTGTTTCATTAGGTTTAGCGGAGATAATTTCAGACATGCATCTAGTATGTTTTCTTAGAGACAGTTTGTCATTGAAAATGAAACACTGCTTGGAGTTGCAATGTGATATTTGTTATATGTCACAGTTTTTGACATTTGAATCCTAATCTGTCACAATACAGCCAGCCAGCCCTATGTGATTTTGCATGGGCTCAAAATATAATCTATAAAAAGAAGAAAATGTGCAAGAAGATGGAGAGACGATGTGCAAATACATGCTTTTCTCAGGAGCAGATGGCTGAAATCAACTCAAGTAGCAAGAATTCAGACTAAAAATAAAATTTCTGGATAGAAGTAGATGACCTTGCACACTTATTAAGGCAGTATTATCATCAAGAAAACAAGGATTTAAGCATGGTGTTATGATCATATGGTAAATGATATTGCTGGGGAAACAGTCTGAATAGATTTGGTCTCTTTTTCATAGACACTTGAGGGAGTAATTGGCTTAGACTTTGTATTGCTTGAAGTGCCTAAGGTAGCCAAATTTTGCTTATTTTAACTGCTGCCATCTTGGTCCCAGATGCATCTCCTCTTTTATCCTAAGTAGTCATTTTGATTTTCCCTAATGCTTTACTAGGATAGTAGAAAGAAAACCAAAGACTTTTAAAGGTGCCCTATAATGCACCCAAGAGATCTTTTTCCAAGGTACAGTCCTTCTGAGAAATAGGTATTTAGGGCAAGAAGAGTCTGCAGTAAAGAAAAGAGCTTTGCAGTGTCCAGAAGAGTCCAGCGAATATCTCTTGCAGCCATTGCTGTATTGTTTGAAATGCTAGAGCACAACATTCTGAGACTATGACTTTAAATATATCAAGCAAATTGTGATCTTGTGAGCTTAAAAAAGGGAACGACTTTTGTAAGAGATTGTGTTGGACTGCGTTTGTCTCGACATTGCTGCTGCACCACTACCTCTTCCTGGCCTTAACATCCTGTCACCGTGGAGGAGTACGCTCTGAAGGAGACAAACTGTCTCTGAAGAAAACACGATATTCTGCCTGAAGCTAGAACAACAACATCCCTGGCAGTGCCTACCAAGCTGCGCTTGCATGCAAGCCGCATGGAGAGGAACACCTGGGCATGCGTGCATGGAGGAACACAGGGCGGCATGTATGACAATAAGCTCCGTGGAAATGGGTGGACTTTTTGGAGAAATCGTGGGGACAGGAACAATTAAAGGACTGCATAGTCCTCTCTTAGGGTTGGTTCTTCTTTGAAATCATCGCTTAGAGCTGGGATTTTGGCAGAGCTTGGAGCAATGACCCCATCACCTGCACCAAGGCCGAGCTAACAGGATGCGGCTGGATTTGTGGTGGTGGTATCTAATCTTGCGGCATCACTTTCACTTGCTTGCTTAGCTATTCTGACTTTTCCTTTCTTCTTCTCTCTGTCCTATTGCTATTACAAGTTGCTGTGGGAAATAAAGCTTACAAGGTTGTACAGCATCTGACCTAGTTTGTGTCTTAATCTCGCTCTCGAGATTGTTTAAGAACCCTCCCCAATATTGGATCAGGACAACTTTCCACCAAAAAATGGACTTAAATCTTTTCCATAGAAATGCTCTAAGAGGAGATCCTTCTTTAGGGAAGCTTTTGTATCTCAGAGTTAATGCCAATTTACCCCTTCTGATTTAATTATCTTGTTAACATCTCCCCCAGTATAATATCACTCTTGGATTAATTGCTCTAAGATCTCTTCAGCGTACAGATTCCATTTTCTTCTTGTGAACTTTTAATAAGAAAAGCTATTATAGAAATCATAAGAATCGTACTGTACTTACATAATTACTTTAATAAAATTACTTTCCAGATGAACTTTCTTCTATGTACACTTTATATCAAAGCTGAATGATTCAGTGGAAAGACTCCTACAACTCTATAACTTGAGTGTGTTTTAGCTCAGGCTTTTAGAGATAAAAGATATTATGGTCATGTGCTAGACTACACAGTTCTTTACATTGCCAGTGTGTGAAGGTCTGCTAATTCATCACTTTGAAGACACAAGTAAATTAGGTCAACTTTAATAAGTGCTAAAGAAATCTTTGCAACCTTTTTCTTCAGAATACTCTTGAATCCCTTTCAGTGCTACTCTTTTACTCTGGTATCACTACACAAGTGATATACTACAAGTATATTGCTCAGAAGCAAATATGCAGACAATGAGATTCACTTCTCTGCATCAGTGATTATTTTTCTAGGGACTATAATGGTGAAAGATTTAGACATGTTGGGGCACATTAAGAAGTTTTAAAAAATTCATTAAGGTCAACCCCAAAACAAATAAATTATATTTTCTATTGGGACAGCAGCTTTTTCTAGACAAGAACTAAACATATGCAAATGTGGCTATGAGATCAGAGAATTACAGAATAATTTAAGTTGAAAGACACCTGTGAAGGTCATGAAGTTCAATCCCTTGTTCAAAGTGGCGCTAGCTTCACAGTTAGGTCAGATTGCCGATAAAGCTCATGTGGGTAAATACAGCAGTATGATCTCTGCAAGGAGTACTTAAAGTAAATGAACTGGGACTCTGGTTAAGATTTCACTGAGGCTTTGCCGTAAACAGTATGACCCACTTGGGGCCTGAATCCAGTACTCACTGAAGTCCATGGAAAAACTCACATTGATACTGATGAGCTTTGGATAGATCCTTTTGTGTCTTGCCTCTATATTTGTGAAGTAAAATGACAACAAACTACAGGATAATAGTATTTTTCTATTGCTGTTGGATACTGTGAGGATGAATTCAACAAACGTCTGTTGGCTACTTGAATGCTGCTTCTTTTTACTCTCTTGTCTTCAAAGCCACACTTATATTTAGATTGATCATTCTAAGGCAGCTATATGGCCCCATTACTGTGGATCTGAACAGCTCACAGCCTTTAATGCTTTTATTCTCCTAGTACCCTTCTGATGTAGGAATGTTCTATTATCCATGCTTTCCTGATAGAGAACAGAGATAGTAAAGCTCAGTCTGGTTCCAGTGGGAATAAAATGCCTGCTTACCTTTATATCTGCACATAAATGGCTTGCCCAAGGTCATTCAAGCAGTCTGTGGCAGAGTGAGCGTCCCTATGTTTTGAATGCCAGGTAAGCCTCCTCTGCCTTAAATGGAGTTTTTTTTTTCCTGGAATTCAGAGCTGGGTGTAGGGCAGCCATTGGAAAATATAGCAGATTTGAAAAGCAGATAAAAATTATCAGAGTTTAAGTAGCTTTTGACTAAAGGAAGTGTAATGGGGCAGGGGGCAGATAGGAGGGGTGAAAGCACTATTATTTCAAAACTGGTCATTGTATAAAAGTGCACTTTTCAAAAGTTCCAGCTGTGCTAAAATGGTTATCATAAGAAAATCTGGGGAGGAAGGGGTTTCAGACTTTTATGATGTGTGCTGGAAGCTCTCTTTGAGATTTCTCAGCCAGTTGGAAATGAAAGATGGAGTCAAAAAAGAAGATGATATAATGATCTGGTTAAACAGCCAGGATCAGGCTGTTAAGAGTAGGCAAATGAGCAGTGGTGTGACAGAAAATAAGAGAGGCAAATTCTCAGAAGAGTAGAGCATGGATATGTAGGACGCATAGAACAGAGGTTTTTTATATGGTTGTATTTCAGTGGACACTTAAATGTCCCTAATGAATGCCTTTAGGTACCTAAATCCCCCTGGCATCCAAAATAAACACTACAGGAAGTCTAGGTCTACTTCAAAACATCACATGCCTCTGGAAGTTTATGCATTTCTGAGGGATGAACAATGATAAGGAAGAACTTAGAGTATTGGTTTAGGTCACCAGTATTCACCTTCCGGTGAGCCATTATTTAAAGAATCTATAGTTGACATTTTTCCCATATAATAGTACACATGATGAATGGACATACTTATGTAAGTTCTACATTCTTAAAATGACATCGTCCAGCTCTACTCTTGATATAATAAGGCAATACTCTTGACTTTGTAGCAGTAGGGATTTTGGTTTTGGTTTTTGTTGGGGTTTTTTTGCCAGCATGGGACAGTGTGCAACCTGGAGATGATACAAAATTGGGAAGAGCACTTGGTAGACCTGATGGCTGTGCCACCATTCAGAGGGACATTGACAAGCTGGAGAAAGGGTGAAACAGGAATCTCATAAAGTTCAACAAAGGAAATTCAAATGTCTGCACTTGTGTTAGGAATAACGCCATCCACCAACACTGGTTGAGGCTGACCAGAAGGAAAGCAGCTTTGCAGAGAAAGACATGGGGGTCCTAGTGGACAAGCTGACCATGAGCCAGAAATGTGCCCTTGCAGCAAAGGCAGCCAATGACATCCTGGCATTCAACGTTGCCCTAGGAAGAACATTGCCAGCAGACAGAAGGTGAAGATCCTTCCCCCGTACTCTGCAGGAGTGCAATGCTACTGGAGTGCTGGGACCAGTTCTGGACTTCCCAGTGGAAGAAAGACATGGACTTACTGGAGTGAGCCCACTATTGGGCTGCAAAGGTGATTAAGGGACCACAGCATCTTTCATATGAGAGGCTTGATAGAGCTGGGACTGTTCAACCTGGAGAGAAGAAGACTCAGGGGTGTTTGTGAGGGCACAGGGACTCTACTCAGCACAGCTACAGCTGTGGGATAAAACATGGAAAATGAAATCCTGACATAGAAGAAAAGGTTTGCAGAAATTCACTTAATGTATGAAGAAGAAACCAGAATTAGGATTAGGCTGGAATTAAAGTGACTTGCTGGGATGCATTGTGTGATTCCTGGTACTGCAATAAGATCTCCCACCATCTAGATGGCCAAGTTTATGGCTTTGGTATCATTACAGAATATGAACTATTGCTATTATTCTTATTATTACTATTAAAACAAGATCCCAATAAACTTTGGGGCAAGAGGGAAATAACGGATATATCCATTAAAAGCTGTCTGGAGACATGTCTGTGGCGTCCAGTGGAATGGAATGCCAGATTTCTGGAGATACATCTGGGCCTTCTGGCTTTGCAACAACCTTGTACTTCTAAAGTTAATCATATTTTTGTGACTAAATCTAGTTTCTCTCCATGATGCTTATCTGTACCTTGTAAGCTTGCTGGCTACATGTTTGAAAGTCTTGGTGCTCTGTTCCATCTTGCTGGTTAGAAAAGCCTTGGTTTATTGTTTTGGTATCTATAGCTGGAGCTTTAGGTAGAGGTGATGATGAGAAAGCTTCTTTCAGATTTTCAGCACTACAGCTGGCTGTTGACAAAATGAGATTTTTAGCTTAGCTTGACTTGGGCTAAAAAGTGACAGGTCCCCAAACCTGTCCACAAAAGCTTGGAAGATTGCTGCATTCTGAACAAATGTTAAATATAACTAAGAATAAAACCAGTTCCTGCCCTTAATCTACTTACAAAAACATGATGCAGAATGCACTAATGCCATTATATACAATTATATTGCACAAGTAGACACTAGAGGATGTCTATAGTTTCTGTCTAGCTACCAGTCCTGCAGGCCTTTGGTGCTATTAATAAAACATATACAATTGTAATAGTGAAACAGATGTCAGGCTTGATATGGAGGTCCAATTCTAAAAAAGGGCTAAAAGGTCTATAACCAAGGAAGCAGTTAGAATCTTACTGGGAAGAAATAAGCCTCTTAGATAAAGAAATATAACACACTTGACAACACAACAGAGGAGTTCTACTTCCCAAATTTCAGGCAGAATTTTCCTGGTCTTGTAATACCTTTGTAGTGTGCAGGGGTAAAGGTCAAGAAGGTCCATGCACAGAGCACATAGAATTGTGGCCTCAGTGCTACATGTAATATAAATATTCCTTGCAGGATTTAAATGGGAAAGGACTGGGAGTGAAAAATCGGTAAAGAATATGAAGGCTTACAGTGCTGTTCTTCTTATAGTTAGGAAACAGAGATGGCTTAAGAGGAGCAAGCTGTAGTCAACAAAATGATATCATTAGGCTAAGATGCCACCCTGTGCAGCCACATAGGCAGCATGAATCACTTTACTGGGGAGAACAATGGGAGAAGTTAATATTGCTATCAGTGCAAACAAGCAAAGCTGCCAAATTTTTCCATTGATGGGATATACAAACAGTTGTACTGGAATGGTCTGGCCAACTCTTACAGCTAAACCAGCCAAACAAAACTCCAATCCTATTGAAAACCCAACACACAGCACAGGTTAACTCCAGCACTATAGTAACTGATGAATCAGGAATATTTTAGTAGAACCTACCTGTGACCTTGCCCAAGGTGAGTGACTTAATGGCCTTAAAATCAATCTCAGAAAAGTTGTGTTTGAGTTTGAGAACTTGATCAACCTGGAAGAGGTCAGTAAAATTAGTTCATTACAACAGCATGTAGACACTCGTAGATCTCTCTGTACTGCAAACTTCTGGGAACGCTCTCAGCTGCAAATCAGTTACTTCTGCCCACAAGTGCAATTCAGTTTCTAAAGATAGCAAAGTGAACATTCTTTGATTTTAGCATGAGGAGCTGAAAGGTACACCAGAATAGTCATATAAAGGGCTTTGAAGAAACTTCCCCTGCAGAAAAGCTTAAAATGTTTGACACTGAAATCCCCCTGCTTCCCAAAATCCATGTCTAGTCACTTCAGAATACACTCAAAGGAGGCCTCTCTAAAAATGTATTCTGAAGAATTAGTTCTGCACAGAAGAAAAAAACCCACAGTGCAGCAGACAACAGAAGACTGGTACTTGAAGAAAACCCTGGCTTTTAGCATAAGCCTCCTTCCTAGATAATCAGGCCTACCCACCCTAGTCATGTGCTAACTGTGTTATCATTTTACCACCCAGACATGGAAACCGTAAAGGAAAGAAAATCTGTGGCATTCCACGTGTTTCTGTCTCCTTCTCATTCTATTCCTTAACACACGGCTTCTCTGCAGACTCTGATACCCTTTCCTGTTAAATGACTGCTGCCCAGATCTAGCCAATTTGTTTTGTAATCTGAACTGCTATAGTCAGCCTCAGAAGAGGCAGTAAGAACATCCTCTTCTCCTCGCCTCAGGAAAACAGATGATGTCGGGAAACAAGGCAGAGGAGGGTTCTCATCTCTCATGAAGCTGTCACATTTAGCACGGCTTGCTTCTAGCAAAGGGACAGAACATCATCATGCACATGGTGGCTTCACCCTGTGTTCCCTCAGCTTTTCCTTTTCTGTGAGAGGATAAGGCAGCTAGGGTCACATTGTCTCTTGGGGCACATACCCTACATGAAATTACATTCCCAGGTGCTCATTCCTCAGCTGTTTTTCTCCCTTTGTCAGCTTTTTAAAGATCCATACCATGTGCTTCCTCTGGGACTACAGGTCACACAGACATCGTTAAGCCCCAGAACCACTCCAATGGTCCAGTTGAACTTCTGGCCAAAAGTGTTTCCTAATTCACAGATTGTCAGAGGCAAGGGAAGGATCACTCAAAGGAAAACACCACAGTTGGGCACTTTTTGAAGCAGGGTCTGGACAGAGCTTTGGTCTAACCTACAGCTGCTGCTGGACCAGCTTCTGTTGCACCAGATCAATGTGAAACCTTTGCCCCCTGCTGAGGATGAGACATTGAAATCAGTGGGTCTGTTTGTGGCTTGAAGTATTTATTCAACTCTCAACACAAACGATGGCATACCTGAATGATGAGCTCTCTGCCTTCTCTGTTAATCTTCACATGGTGCAGCTCTCGATTGGCAAAATTTCCAGAGTCAATGGTGAAAATGAGGAGGCCATCCTTACTCAGCTTGTATCGGACCTGTAAACTTCCTTAAAAGCAGAGCAAAATTCTATTTATAAAACCTGAGTCAATAATGAGATACTGTTTAATACCTTTACACAATGTATAACTCCTTTTATTTTTATTACAGTCAAGTATCAAAATAAAAAGTCAAGAAAGAGGTTGAAGAGAAATGAAAGAGTTCAAACTGTAATGAAGAGTGTAAAAAAATAGTGCACTGGAAGAGTTTACCTTCTTACTAGCTAACTAACTCTGCTATGGAATAACATAACTTAATTGAGTAACTAAGTATATCAAAGGAGTGTTTGTCTGCAGGTCAGACATTTAGTGCTGCCACAAAAGCTGATCTACATTAGTATGTTAAGGATCGCTTCCACCAGAGGGCATGCAGGTCTTGCACTGTTCTATTAAACTAATATTGGTGGATTTTACTATTCCTTTTCATCAAGATTTAACAGACAATGCAGAACACAGTGACAACTGTGAGAATTATAACTCAATTTCAAACATTTAAAGGCCCAGACTCATTATAATTTATATGCAATACAAGAAAAGATATATTGTAAATGATTATACAGAAAAAATATTTTTACTTTGGTTCTAATGTATTTGAAGAAATAAATATAATTCATATAAAAATGAATGCCAAACATCTCTTTCAGTCTTTGTATCAAAAGAAGCATTGTGACTTCTGATAAATAACAGTACCATAACAAATCAAAATGCAAAACAAAATAAGGAATCCAATATGAAATTTAAGCCTTCTACAAATGACTACAGGGAAAAAAAAAAGAAAAAAAAATGTATATACACACATATATAAAATTGTCATGTTTTAAGCCCAGGACAATAATTTAAAAGGAAAAGAACCTATTCTGATAAATTCTTTCAAGCTTACTTTTCTGGGAATTAAGTAGCAGGAAGAAAAAATTTCTCTGAACTTTTGGAGCTCTTTTTATGCATCAGCAAACAAAATACATGGAACAATAGTCATGCCATGGAGTTACAAAGCTTTCTGAGGCTATTTTGTTACTGTCTCCAAGGAGAAAATGAACCTGACAGCACCACAACCCTGAGCAAAGGGTCCTTCATTTATTCCCTGTTCTGAAAATGATCATAAAACTCCCTCCTATCTCATTTCAGTGCTTCTGTTAGCGCAAGTTCAAACTAATCCAAGTATCACTAGATTTTGCAGAAGGCTAGAGGCATACCTTACCTATGCTGAATAATAGGGACCCACTGACTGTCACCAAAGGATGTGTTCACACAGCTTTTGCTCTAGGACCAGTTTCAGCATTTGCAGAGGCAATGCTCGCGTGCACACGGTGATGCAGTGCCATGCCAGAGAAGCCCATAGCATGCCTCCACAAGCTGCTGCATATGCTTGTGCACTGCAATGCTATTCAGAGGCACCTCTGCCCCCAGAAGAAGTCTGGCTGTTGAAAGAGGTGAATGAGCAGCCCTGCTTGGCTCCTATATTCAGGCATGTTAATGCTGCAAGACTGCTTGCAGGTCTAGAGCTAGTGAGAGAGGACGTGGGCCAGTTCTCCTTCACTACACAGTGTGGATATACCTGCTCCCTTCAGCCTTCCAAGTCCTCCCTCAATAAGGTCAGCTTTGTTGTCCTATAAGCTACTGTAAAACCACTTTATAAAGAACTTAAATCAATGTGTAAACTTCCTGTAGAGGAGGAATTTTGCCACCTCTACACAACTCACAGTGAAGTTGGTAGTCCTTCCAGATTGGAACTAGACTCCAGTTAATATAATCCCTCCTCTTTTTCTTTCGACAGGATGTTTGGCTGCTCAGGTTCCTAAGAGCTGTATTTTTTGTAACATTCAGTATATCCCACATGAGCACTGCTGCTCTCTGAGCTTTGGAAGATAGAAACAAAGCTTCCAAAAATGAGAGGGAAAATGAGAATGAACTACTAGGATGAAGTCTTTTGAACTGATTGAGAGGGCTGCTGGATAAGGTGAGTTTTTAAAGTGAAAATGAAAAAAAAAGGAGATAAAAGGCATTTACTTTCTCATGCATAGTCATGGATGTTAGAGGGGAATTTGTGAAGAGATCAAGGTCAGTAACACCTGCTAAATTATTCAGTGTGATATCAGAGGTCCTGATTCAGCTGCCCCGAACCATACTGCAAAGCTCCCATCCCTTCATTGCATAGTCAGGACAAGGAGCTACTGTCTATCGCCATTAATGTTACACTTAAAAGTCCAAACTTAAATCACAATCCTATTTGCTGTTACTGAATGAAGGATGCATCAAAAGGGAATAACAGTGCAAATATCTTACAATCACTTTACTCCAGAAAGACATGAGAAAAGAAGTCCAAGAGCAAGGAAGTTAAGGGACCTTCTTCAGACTTGCTTGTTAGGGCAGTGGAACAGTCGATAAAAAATTGGAAGGTTGCCTGACCCTGCATGCCACAGCAGAGATGACCACATAGAATAAGCTGCAACTAAGATGTGATAAAGTAACAGATTGGTTTAAACTAAAAATCATGTCCCTGCAGAAGTACTTTATAGGCTGTCTCTTACCTGGAGCCTTTGAAAGGGGTGTAATGCAAAAAATGGAACAGGGCTTAGGTTTGGTCTGTGACCTTGTGCTAGTTGCTTAGTTTGTAAATCTGAAAAAAACTTCTCTGCTCTTTTTGAATGCTATGAACACACCACTATACAAAATATTAATGGTACTACTATATCCAGGTGATCAACATAGCAACCAGCACATTTATGTTCAAAGAGAGCCAGCAAGATATGCAATCTATCTAGGCTCTCAGCTGCTGCTAACAGGGATTTACCCATTGAATTCATTAGAGAAGCATTGGCTTTACACCAGAAACCATCTGTTCTATTTGTTGGGAGACAATGGAGGAGGTTCTTGACATCCATTTAGAACAGATCTTACCTTCTATAGTGGTACAATTTTACCTTAAATCATTTAAAGAGATCAGTGAATAGCATCTTATTTTATCAAATTGCTTTGAATTCCAATGGTAACTTTTCTTGGACGACTGCTCTTCAAAACCACTGAATTCAAGTTGGCATTTTGCCTGGGGTCAAATTTACATTAATATAAACCAGAAGTACATGGGCTCATCTCTCCAAAGGTGTTTTGGAATTTACACCAGTGTAGCTGAGAGCTGATTTTAGCTCACATTCAGTACCAAAACTTCTCCCATTTTCATAGTACAGAATAATTTGTCCGGCAGATTACATTACCATTTTACTACTTGACAGGCAAAATAAATGGACTATTAATTAGGATTATTATTAAGAGGGTTTTTTTTGTCCTGTGAATTTTGATTATCTGGTCCACTGACCTTCTCCATCACATCAGCCCAGCCTCACTAACTGCAAATAAAAATTTGTGCATAAACCAGTTCCATTCTCCCTATTCTCTATTTTGCATCATTTTTGCCTCACAATAGGGATTCACACTAATCATGAGCAGTGTAATTTCTGGCAGTCTTATTGCAGTCATGCCTGTCATCCTCTTTTCAGCTCCCCATGTCTGATTATGCACACCTGGAGTGCCATAATGTTCAAGCAATGCACTGCCTGTTGTGTTTTCTTCCTTCTCTAATGTATGTGGAATTGCTGGAGGCTATTTCTATTAAGTCCATAAAAGAGGGAGGGAAGGAAAAAGAGAGGTATCATGGTTTTGGCCTTGGGCTGGAAAATTTTACTAGGCATATTACTCCGGCAGTGTTAGGTAAGAGTGGATTCACACTTGATTATTACAGTCATCCCTTTCAGCTTCAAATTCTGCAGATCAGCATGGAGATATGCTGTGCTAGCTCCAGAGCAACCCAACAGGACAGCAGGCATAGTTTAGCCACAGTGCTGCAGAGCGCAGCATGGCCTGTTTTTGCCACTTCTGGAGGAAAGGAGTCCACGTGGGCTGCCATGCTGCTGTGATGAGACCACTACCAATATCAAAGCTGGCTTGCTACACATCATTGTGGTCTTCAGTCTGTTATCTGCAGTAGTATAACCCATTACTGTAGGGCTCAATGACATCTCTCTGCAGATACCAAACAGCTATAGAGCCATTTTAACAGGATTCCTAGGGGTCCCCTTGTGTAGAGGGAAGTTCTGGGAAATAGAGACCAAAGGGCAGTATTTATGGCATCCCATGCTTGTGACTGCATTGGGGTGACTGTTCTGAAACAAAACACTCCCAGGACACTCTTTCACTGGCGATGGAGGCTGAGGTTAATACTTCCTAGCAATACACTAATGATCAGTGTCAACATAACCAACCTCCAGGCAGCTACAGGAATAGCATGGTGCCTTCAAACAGCTTCTTTTTTTGCTGAGGACAAGAAAGATGTAGTAGCAGCAGTTAAGTCTAGTGGTAACAAGGAAATTAAACTGGTTAGAGATTTCAAAGTGTTCAGGCTGAAGAAGAAAAAATATTCCCAAACTGCACAGTGTGAAAAACTACCTTGGCCATGATGTTACATATCGTATGTCCAAAACCTTTTCTGACTGAACATGTCAACAAGAGAGTTTTCTTTTGCCTGTGTCTACAACAGTGCCTGAGTGAAATGTTAGAAACATCTGGTGTCTTTGTGGCCTGTGCCCACTAACTTTACATTCATTCTGAACTGCCAAAGCTTGTGTTGAAAATGAAATAGTAATTTTTAAATCATCAGCTGGAAAAGGGAGCTTGGCAAAACATTACAGAGTGTTCTAGCTCAGAAAAAGACTTCCTGGCTTGAAAGATCTCACCCAGTGCTAGATATTTGGCAAAAAACTCTGCAGAAAAGAAAAAAAAAAATAGATACCAGGAATTTGGTCTATAAATCCATCATTCATAAGCAATGTCCTTGTCACATGTCACCAGGACTACAGGTCTTCTGTCATTTAGTCTTGAAGAACCAAACAGCAAGGAAGGGAATGACATGCCTTTGGAGTCTGAGACTTCTCTGCAGGACCTTAATTTACAAAAACTGGTTTTAAATGTGCCCAGATTGAACCCAACATCCCTGCCAATCTCAATAGCACTTTTTAATGACTTAAACTGGCTAGAGCAGCTGGCAAGACATCTTGCACTGTTTGGAGAAGCTGAGGTTAGTTCAGGGAGCACATGTGGGTGGCACACATAAAATGTACAACTTTATCACCATCACATAACATTAGGAAAAATTATTTAAATCAGGGCAGATGACAACTCTGATTTGGGAGAAATATGTATGTATACAACAATGAAACACTGCATTAGGAAATGGGCCTTGGACTACTCCTGCATGTCTCATTGCCTCAGAGGAACCCAGAAACAAAGGAGTTCAGGACCAACAGAACTTCTTACAGCTGTCTGAAACCAGCAGTCACCCTCATCAGACTGTGAGATGTTAACTACACCACCACATCCACCCTCAGCACTCATCTTCAGCACTCACCTGAGCTACAGCTCAAGGAGAAAATAATTAAGGAAGGCACCAATTAAACAAAGGGTGGAATAAATTAATGAGGCTATTGATGTTGCTATTATGAAAAAAAAAAAGTAATAGTAAAGTATTTAGCTCTAGAAAGCTATCTGCAGCTCATAAGGTGGAAATGTTTGTTCATTCCTGATTGCAGAACAGCGCATGACAGTTTCAGTTGTCTCTATACCACAAAATGCCTCTCTGGCAACTTGCACAGCTTCAGCCTGACAGTGTCCCTCTCCATAGCCTAGATATTTAAAAATGAACCACCATTTTCTCAGTTAAGAGCAGCTGGCTAAGAAACCTGCTCCTTAATTAATATATTCTGCCCAGGGATATTTACTCAGTAAATTTACCCTTCAGTGGAAGTGCTGCTGATGATTCGAAAGAACAGGGCCCATCTCTTCAGTGTCCACTGGCATTTAACTAAGAAAGTGCTTGCACATTTTTAGGAGGTGACTCTTGGATTTGGTTTGCATGGAGAAAACAAAGAGGTGAAACAGTTAAACATGTTTGCTTGTATGACTACTCAGCTATTGCATTTGCTTTGATGACACTGTTTCACAGGGTTTTAAAAAAAAATAAAATCCACTCCTCAATTTTTTGTAATCTCTCACAGTAGTGAAAAAATTAGGTACTTATTTGAATGCTTCCTACTCAATGCTTGAGACATTCAGGACTCAAGTATCATATTCAGGCCATCCTATATAAAAAAAAACCACTTTCAGTTTGCTAAGTTTTCAACTTAGAAAAAAGCACACCCCCAAAAGCCCCTAAAGGAGCCTATCTGGAGGCCCATGACCTCAGTTCACTTTGCAATCCTGCTAGGCAGCTGGAGCCAGATTGAGAATGTCACTTAAACATCAACAAATGTAGCTAGTTCCCTTACATGACTGACAAATGTGTTTAACCTTCATAGACATCTCATTCCCACCAGCTGCCAGTTGGCTTAACACAGGCTGACCAGCAATTAAAAAGGAACTGGCAGATGCTCCTGCCTCCAAAGCTAGAAAATATTGCAAGTCTAAAAGATGACCCAGAGGAGCACAGTCACAGAACTCATCATGCACATACTGAATGGCTTAAACACAGAGGTTTATTCCAGTTTATTCCAGTGGTTTTAAGGGGAACACTTGTCTAAACAAAACAGTCCATGTCCATGCCTATGTAGCAGGGCCTAAAATGGGAACAGGGCTAACCCATGGATGTGGAATAATATTAAACACTGTCTCTCCAATTTAGCTCACGGTTAAACATACACAGTGGTGTATTTATGTACCCTGGAAGTGATGGACAAAACACCACCACAATTTGTGATCTACCAGTTTGATGACTACTGACAAATCATCTTCCTTCTTTACGTCACAGTTTATCCACTGGTGAAATAGATGAATGTTAACATCCTTTGGAAAATGACATGAAACCTCTGGGTGAGCAGCAATTTAAAAAAATACTATTAGTCATTATCATTATCTCTCCATGCCCCAGATATTTCTTTTTGGTGAAGGACCTGGTTGCTGTTTCTTTTACAAAGTGATGCTACATTAATTATCTTTGCTCCCTGAAGGTGACTGAATGTAAAGATGAAGGAAGGGACTGAGGGCATCAGATGCAGTTACATCTCCCTGAAATTACCTGCTTTCTGATGGTGAGATTTATTCTAGTAAACTTTAACCTATACCTTTGGAATTGTAAAAGTCACTTTAAGACCTTTAATTAACAAAAGCTATCTGTATGATACTATTGAACCTGATGCTCAGATCTCTCCTCCTGTTTTTAAACACACACTGGATGCCATTAGTCTTCTCATGGTCAAATATTCAGTAGGCCCTATGGTTTACTCACCTTTGTATGTAAAAGAATCTTGCCAGGCTTTCATCTCACACTGTACTTTTCATTTAAGACTAGCATAGCAGTCAGGTTGGCAAGAAGAGCTTTTATTCTTCACCCAGTGAATGAAATAAAAATTACCATCCTATGAATTTTATTCCAAAAATTCAACCTGGCTTTGCAAATTATGCATCATCACTAACCCTGTGCGAAGAGCTCACAGGCAAAAGAGACAGAAATCCTCTGTTGTGAGGCCCTGAGGAATAGATACCAACCTACCCTCATCAAGATCCTGGCTCATAGTTTCCATTCTTTTCCTAATATCTTTCAACCATTCCTGTTTCAGTTTTGGCAGTACAGATACCTGTTCAAACAAGGACTTGTTTCATGCTGACCTAACAAATAACCATAATGTTCAGCAACGAGAACATTGAAAAAGATGGTCTGTACAGAAAAAAAGAAACAATCAATCTGAGTACTACATGATGCTTGTTGAGCAGGAGAGCAAGCAATAATCTTTTAAATAAAACTAGAGAAAAGTAATCACATGACTCTCTTCTCAAAACTCCTTTCCATTCTTAACTCATAATAAAGACAGCATAAAACTTTGTGGATTAATGGCTTTCTGAGGTTAATGATCCATGTTTGTGTTGAGCTCTATAGACACTGCCTGGCTGGTCATGAATCTTTGGGAAATGTTCTGCTTCTCTGACCAGTAAGTCCATCTAAGCACTACCTATTTCACAGATTATGAAAGCCTTTGTGACTGGAGAAGTTAGATCTTTTAATCAGTGACCTCCTGATTATAGCAAAGTCGCAAGGGAAATATTCAAATTGTCATAACAAGCCACAGCCATTGGCATAGAGAGAACTGGCTCGTGTTCTTAAGTCATCTAATGGAGAAAATTAGAGGAAGGATGAAACATTTACTTAGTAGCAATCCTAATACAAGACCCATATAATGGTAACACTGTGACCACTTCTTTGCAGCAAAATATTTGCTTATATAGATATACTTTCACTACTTTACCTTCAAATCCATACTTTTGCAATCTTTCACAGAATCATAGAATGGTCGAGGTTGGAAGGGACCTCTGGAGGTCATGTTGTCCAACACCGGTGGATCAAGCAGGGACATTTAGAGTGAGTTGCCCAAGGCCATGTCCAGATGGCTTTTGAGTATCTCCAAGGATGGAGACTCCGCAGTTCTCTAGGTAAAACGTATCAGTGCTCAGTCATAGTTTCCTGATGCTCAGATGAAACCTCATGAGTTTCAGTTTGTGCCCATTGCCTCTTGAGTGGCCTTGCAATGACATCTGCCATCTCTCTCAGCAATCATGGGTGCATCCTTCCAGGGCCCATGGATTCATATATGCTCACTTTGCTTAAGCATTCCCTGATCTGATCCTTTTCCACCAAGCATACATCTTCCTTGCTCCAGACTTATCCTCCGGTCTTGACCTGGGATTCCTGAAGGCCAGTCTTGCTTGTAAAGACTAAGGCAGAAACATCCAATTTCATCAGGCAAGAAGGATGAAGTCACTTTTTCATTATCTAGCCAGCATAACTGATACGTTATGGGAAAATTTACCATACTAAAAGGGGATACTACAAGCAAGATAGAGGAGGTGATTTTCTTGGACCCAGGCTGGCTTTTCCAAGTATTACTAGCTTGGGCTTTATGTTGTGTGGAAACAGCTACACTGCTCCAAGGCAGCACTTGAGCCAGCAGTTCTGCTGGACTACAGCTCTCACTACACATCTCTCTATGTCTACAACATAGATAATCCACAATTTAAGGATAACTGAAAAATGACTATTAACAATCTTCAGGGGTAAGGGTTTTGGTAAAATGGGTTCTGACAAGACCCTCATTCAGAATTATTGAAGAGCATATATGTATGTCTGCAGCATCTATTTAAACACAGCAGCTTGTGACCTTCTGTCCTTCCTTCCCACCCCTTTCAGGACAGCTTCACAGAAATCCAAAAATAAAAATTACTTTTCAACTGCAAAATGTTAACTATGAACTTAAAGTCTTCTAGGAGATAAAAATCTCCTCCAAGCAAATGGGAATGTATGTTTTCTTCCTAGCTGATTATCTGCAGCCAGTGGTCTGGGTTTTATGCCAGATACCAGTAAGTTCAAAGTCAGTCTATATATATGCAGAGCACAGATCAATTATTAACTGCATGCTCAGCATTTCCTGCTCAATGTAATCCAATTACAGTTCCCTTGTTTTTCTCTGTGGGTCTCCAGAACATCTCTGGACACTTCAGTATGGCAAAATGATCTTCACAAGTACAAACATGTCCATGAATTCAGCTAATGAGACAGTTCTTTCAGTTCTCTTCTCTTGGAAGGCAGATAAAGAAATGTGCCGGAGTCCTTGGCTGAATGTTGTGGCTGCTTCTCCTTTCAAGTTAGTTTTGAACACTTCGAGATTTAGAGTGCCATATGCTAAAACAAACAAAGAAAATTGGGTTTGGGCACCAAGTCCACCTCTTCCCTCAAAGATTTTTTAGTGCTGGATTTGAACTGAAGACTCTAATTAGCATTCCTCTTCTCTGTGAAGCATGCTTACAGCAGGGAATCATCCAAGAGGCCAGAGATGGTTCTCACCACAGGAGTTTCTCTACTGACATAAAGAAACTGATTGGGACATCTGCCCCCCCTACCCTTTCTACTCATGGTGCCACAGCCAGCCTCCCAACTACAGGCAACTGGGGAAATTTTTTTTTCCATTCACTATTCCCAATCAAACTCTCACTGGCCCCTCACTCAGTAAATAACATAAGATTTCAGGGCCGACTACAACAATTGCTTGACATTATACTTAGATAATATATAGTCCAATCTGCCATATGAAATCATTTAATGGCTGTGAACCAGAGCTAGACTGGGAACAATTTTCAGTCACTCACAGACAGTTGTTTAAAAACTAGTCTCCTCAACAAAGCTGTCTCCCACACTTCCCAACATGACTCACTTTCCTGCTCCTCATCTTTTAAAAATAACTATACCTGAACCTTGGCATCATTTTCCACTTCAGTCACATAAATTGTGCAGGTTGTTCAGTGGGTGTTGAAAGTCTGTAAGCCAGAAGGTGTTCTCAAAAGATAAGACAATTGCACTAGCAATAGCATAGCCTAGAGGGTCATTTTGCAGCAGTTAGTTAGGTCCTGTGGTACTCACATCCCAAAACTAAAACCCACAAGGTGGTAAAGCTTGTATAGTAATGAAACAACAAAATCACCCCCACCTCCCCCCCCCCGCTGTTTCAGTAAGTCCTATTTTCCCTATTTTAGCTTTGTACCACTGAACTCCAGAGTCCACAGTGTCAACAGAATCAAAAGATTCTTTGCCTCAAACACTGACCTATATTTTTGGCCTTTCTTTACCACTGAATGACAAAAGCTTTGGTTTTGCTTGAGAGAAGTTGTTGGAGATGAAGCTCAACAGATTTGCAAGGCAAAAACAATACAGAGAATTTCCATGCCTTCAACAGAAAGGCTGCTTCTGACTTAGAGACAGGAGGAGATTACAGTAGATTTCTAGTTTATTAAAAAGAAAAAAATCAGTAGCTTCTTGCTGATGACATTTGCTTCTTTTTTGCAGAGTGTTAATTCAGCTCACCTTTATTACAGATTTTTGTTTCTTTACCTATTACTTACTTCAAATACCAGCTGATTTTAAGACCTTATAGGACAGGGCAGTGGAGTTGATCTAGGTCCTGCTACTATATTCTGTGCATCAGAAACCTAACAGAAGAATTATTCAAGCTGTTTTCATTTGTACCTTTGTTTTTAACTGTGCCTTCTTCCTTGTCTTTAAACTTTCCTATGCAATTTCAGAGTCTTGCTTTCCAAAAGAAATTGAGACTCGAGCTCACTGTCATGGTAATAGGTACTGGATAGAAACAAAGAAAAAAAAAGGACTGAAACTGTTAGTTTCTTATGAGATCAGATAATAAATACAGATAAAATTTCAATCACTCTAGGATAGTTCGAGATTCTATCTCTTTTCTCTATCTGCTGTTTTTCTAGATTAGGATTCATATTGTTTCCGTGGAAAAAGCCAACAACACTGAGAATCAAAGACTTGGGAAAATATTTTCTGGACAATATACTTCATCATATTCATATCGCATCTAATTACTTGCAGGGGGGAAGGAAGAATGGAGAAAGCACTAACAGTTTCTGAAAATTTTTCTCCTCCATCAATTATTGTCTTTAGGGATCAAGGCAAAGATAATAAAACTAAAGTACTGGTAACTTGGTAAAGTCATGTAAATGCAAAAATGTAGAGTGAAAATTTAGCCTGGGAAAGAAAAAAACTATTTTTTTTCTTGGCAGTAGCTTCCCATGATGTGAATAACTTCTGTGGAGTGACACACTGAAAAGACTGATTAGAGATGTTTACCCATTTTCTGTAGCTTAGTAATGGGCACTATAATTTAAAACTTCTACAGTACCGATACTAAAAAGGTACAGCCAATTATTACGGTACTGCTAATCTTTTGGATGTGGGATCAATGGGACTATGGGAGCTTAACATACATACCCATCTATATACACATACATACCCATCCATATACATGTATACATATCCATCTATATGCAATACATACACATCTATATATATGCATAATTTAAAAATCCATGGCTACAATATGTAAGATTGGGGAGAAGAGGACAATGCTAAGTTATTGCATACAATTTGCAAAGGCACATGTATGATTTAGAAGCGCAAGTATTAACTGATGGCAGAAAGAACCCCTAAGTCATATTTAAAAACATCAACTTCCAAAAACTTACCCATAAGCTGCCAGGACACGAGCTGATTGATCAGAGGTAAGAACAACCTTGTGATATACATGAGTTCTTTGGGTGGGAACTGTTTTTAGAAATATTACCTGCTAGGCACTACTGAGCATCTCATTTCAGAAAAGGATGTCACCTGTATAGGTCTAGAATTGTAGCTTCTACATTGACATATGGTGGTACCCAACATCTGCTATAACTTTACCTTCTTCGTGAACCACCTGCCCTCTAAGGCTTCAAGCACTGGAAGGGCTTTCTGTGTGGGCAGCACTGATCTGGATGGGTGAAGCCATGAGTGGGCATGAGGAGATTTCATTTCCTTTCCCAGACCTGACATTAGCCTGTTGGGTAACTCTAAATGAATCATTTTACTGCCAGAATTCTAGTGTCTTAATCAATATGTATTGTATCTTCTAATGATATGATCTTCTTTACAGACTAACAGTACAAAGTATGTTGGAGTTAAATGTGGTTATTTATTAATTTTACTGAAGCCAACTGATTTTACAGGAAACATTTCACACCTGACTGGATTCGACCATAGCTGCCTTTACAAGTTTAATTTTATATAAGCCCCTTTTAATATAGTCTAACTATGAATAAGCCTTGCAGACACTTTCAGTTCTTTTATGTTAAATATTTAGCACAGAAAATCTGAATTACCAGACACACTCTTCACATTATCACTTTAATTAACTAACAATTTGCCTAGTTATTTTGTGGATAATAGAAAAAAGGAATAACAGGATACATGAGCAGCAGCTTAAAAATACTTACAGAAGGTGAAGTATTAAAGTATAAATAGACTGTTTGAATATAGTTTCTTAACAAGTGGAGAGGGTCTTGGGATTATGGCAAAGAATATTACTGCTCAACTCTTAAGTGAGAATGCCCATTCCTATTTCACTAGGAGCCTAACGTTTATTTAACCAATCAGTTATCCAGCAGGGACCTGCTTAGGTCCTACTATACACTGTCAGACTCAGCAAGATTCCTTGAAAATGAGCCAAAAAGAGAGAAGGAATTGCACTCACTTTTAATGCTACAAAGGACATTGTTATTCATAGTCCAGTAACTTTATGGCAAGCATAAACCTCTTGGAGGAAGAAAGAGTAACACATCTGAACATTATTTTCATTGGAATAATTTCAATTCCAACAAGACTAAAAAGTAAGAGGATATGAGATTTTAAAAATTATTACATTTGGGACAAAAGGCAGAGAATATACATGACTGAAATGACTGTCTTGAAAGAATGACACAGAAGCATGCACAGAATAACCCTGAGAGAGACTTCCAGGAGTTAACCAAGGTCAGCTAGTTATCTTAATAATTCTTAGCATATAGTGCTACATTTTGTAATAGAGTTTTGGAGCCTGACATCTCACCAACCCTCTAAACTACTGTTATCTTCATTTGACAAGGGAGTAAATAAGAGGAATGGATCTAAGAAAAGCACCATTGTTTAAATTGCCTGAGTGTGCTGAGAGCTGCTCCACCTAACTTCCAGAAGTACTGAGAGTCCCTATCTCCATCTGAACCGAAGTGGAGATCTGCAGATGGTGCAGGTGGGCAAGGTTTACCTCTGCTCCTGCTGAGCTGCTACATGAGATCCTGCTGTCCTGATTGCAACCCCTTCCCCACCCACCATTAGAGTCCCCCCTTCCAGAACTTCACAATTATAGCTTACTTATGGTTGTAGTTCATCGATAAAAGTCAACTGACTCATGTTTCGAAAGTTATTTTATACTACTCTGGCAGCAGTAAAGGTGATTTAAATGGATACTACATTTTCATTCACTTTAGGGCTATTTTCAATTGCCTGAGTAGCATCAAGAGACCCAAGTGTACCTGAGAAGTAGATTCCAAGGTTTCATCTCAGCAAGAGCTAACCTCTGCCATCCTGGAGCTATACACCAGAATATTCATATATCTGGAGATCATAAACGCTTGCCTCCAAGAACAAATCAGAGATGGAAATCTGGGACTAGATTGGAGAGGAGACAGTGTTTCCTCAGTAGTCCCACTGCCCTGCTGTGGCTTCACTTAGGGGTGATGAGTCCAGGCTGATACTGCCCTAGCTGCCCCTCCCAAGGATTTAGATACTCATCCCATGCAGCCCGAATACTAGCCACATGACATAACCAGGAGATAAACTACTGCAAAGCCCATATAAAAAATAAAACCTTTTTTTTTTTCTTTGTATTTTCATTTGACAGCACTTGAAAGCTTAGCTATTTTGGAATTTGCAATGCTTCAGAGTGGTCTGGGTCATTTGGTCAAATGTACATTTACAACCATCACATAGCATTAACTTTCTACTGTTCTGCCACAGGCTAGTGACTCACCAATACACTTACTCATCACTTCCAGTGCCTGATAACTGCTGAATAATTCAAACATCCCCATTTGTCTAGCATGATGTTTGTCTGGACTGAGTTTCTGAAAGCACTGCAAGGACACAGGAGCCAGAGAAGGCATAGGCCCCAAAACCTTTACAAGTTTTCATAAAGTCCTCACAGCATGTACCTTTTAATAGAAAAAGGATTTACACCTCATGGTTTGGATAGTGAACCTAGAAAACTTTGACATTTTCTGACTTTAATATTCAGACGTACTGGCTGTATTCCATTGAAAAAAACGATTGAAGAACAACACGTGTGCCAAGACAAAATGCAAATGATAAAATGATAATATATTTCTGCACAAAGTGTTCTTGTACATTCATGGTATTTCTCATTCCCTTATTTTGGAGGCCTAATGGATCTCATTGTGGAATAAATAGTAAGGAATTGCTATTGTACAGTTTTGCCAAATGAAAGTCAAACCACATTTTAAGCCCCAACAACATGATTATTCAGACTGACTAGGCAAGTGTAGCACTGAATGCCAAAAAAAGGGTTGTAAACAAGAGTGATAGCCATTTGCATGAACTGAATACCATTAAGTTGATAAACTTGCAGACACAGAAATGAACTTAAATCAGTGCAGAATTCTGTACTATTCTCACAAAAACTTAACATAGTTACACTGGTCTCCCTTTGGTATCAAATGAAGAGTACTTACCATTCTTGGAGAGAATCACAGCCAAATATTCATGAAAGTAGGTGTTGATGTACAGCAGAAGGCTTGGAGTATGTGCCGTAAGAAAGCTAAATGCAATATTTTCCTTGGATATGACAGCATCCACATAAATGGCAGAGCTTGAGGTGCTTGCATTTTTTGTGACAGGATAAGGTTCTTGGAAAATATAGGTAACAGAAGTGCCAGCTTCAAATAATGCAGAAACCTCTGAAAGCATATATAAACCAAGGGAGTGATTTCAGCTACTGCATTTTCAGATCTCCCAGACAAGCATGGATATAAGCTGCCTGCCTCAGAAACAGAACACTGCAAAACGTCCCTGATCCAGCTGACGTAATGGTCCTTTATTTTGGACAAGCAGTGTGTCCTTCCTTACAGTCTGCTTGTGTGGCACAGAGAAGGACAGTGTATGGAGACAGGCCTCTAAATTCAACTATTTTAGTGCTGCAATCAGAGCTGCATAAGACAGAACAGGCTGAAATGTCTGTCAGCCAAATAAATGCTTGGTTCGCCATCTTCTGACAGCTGACATGTAAAGCAATATTGTCTGTCTTCCCACAACAGTAAAGACAACGTATTTGTCCTTTCCAGTCTTCTTTTTAAACAAAGTCATTATTAAAGCAACACATTGACCCCAAGACAACCAGTAAAGGAAGCTGTCTTTGGTAGCTCCAAAGGAAGAGAAACATCTACCTGTGCATTCTGAGATCCCGTGAACTCATGCTTGCATTTTCAATAACCACAACATAATCTGGCCATGAAATACAATTTACACCAGCACAAGATGCGGCCCATTTAGTAAACCTGCTACATTTGTGAGGTGAAGGGCAGCCATGGAAATTGAAACACTCACATTGCACCTTGCTGTTACTGAGCAGTAGTTTTGCTAGTTTCTTCCTTTCCCAAAGAGCATGCTATCTAAATTGGATGTTCTTTATTTGCCCTGCTCATTTTTCTGATGTTGGTCACATCTCCTATGAGCCACCAGAAAGGTTCAGTGAGGAACGTTCACCAAAGACCGAACCATGCAATCAGTTTTCTCCTGAATGCTTCACGCTTATTTTAAAAATCTCTTAACATTTGGATGGGTTGTCACAGGAATGGAAAAAAATACTATGAAAAGACTAGCACTTTTTGTCACACCATTTCTCCAAAACTCTGTAAAGAAAAGTTCTTAACATTTTGTTAAGATGTACAAAGCTGGATGAGGTTTAAAGACAAGCAAACTGAACATTCAGTCATAGGCAGACAGCTGTTATGAAAAATTTCAGCCCTATTTGTTAACATCTGGGCCAAGTTACATGCAACTGAATACAGGAATCATAGTGGGATATAATTGGCAACTTTAATAGTACAACTAACACAATTTTAATTTCTAAGGCCATCACTGAAGCCAACAAAAAGAGGCATTATAACCTACTTAAGATAAACACTTGGTAATGCTGAAAGGACAGCTGATATTAGAACATCTTCTTGTAAAATGGGGGACACCAAGCTGACATGGGTGAAACTGTGCTGTAAGTTAGAGACCACTAAGGACTTAGGATCAAAGCTTGCTACCTACCTTCCTTGCAGAAAGGTCCTTCATAGGCTGAGTTGGTACAATCACAGGAGTAACCATTATACTTCTCCACACATTTTCCTCCATTATGGCACAGGTTACCATAACTACTGCAATGTCCTGGACATCCAGGTTTAACACCCGGTGTCATTTTAGCTCTCTCTTCGAGGTCAAGTTTCTGTCCATTTAAATGCAGAGATCGAATGCATCCCAAAAAGCCCTTTTGTCTGGAAGCTGTTCCCCCTGAAAAAGAGAGAAAAAAGGACTTGCATTCATTGGTGAGTCTGTACAGTAATCAAAACCTTGAAGTCCAATCCAGAGGTACAAATATGAATTTTAAAAAACATTATCTATTATACATCTATATATCTATATCTATATCTATATCTATATCTATATCTATATCTATATCTATATCTATCTATCTATCTATCTATCTATATATTCCAAGCCCTGGAAACTAAAGGTCTCTATTTATCTTTATGAAAGGACTAAAAAGCCCTATGTGACACTTCCTTGTTGCTGTTCTCTTTCCTGCCTTATCTACTGCCCTGTCTGGCATTTAAACTGCAAATTCACTTGGGAAAAAGATTAGCTTCTTTATCATATGTCTGCATATCACCTAATACATGAGAAACCCAAACCTAATTTTTTTTTTCTATTTGTTGCCACAGTACAGAGTATAAATAACACCCTAATCCCAACAGCAGGTGAGTTACACATGCTGATGAGTCCAGATAGCAGGGATGAATCATGTTCAGCACCAGGCCTGCTGGCTGAAGGGAAATGACTTGAATCAGAATTTATGCATGACTGCCCAACCTGATGTTGCATGTGAATGGTTGTTGTAGGCAAGAAACATGAGTTCAGGTCAAAGATGTGTTATTCATTACAATTGTTTAACATAATTGCATTTCTTCCTGAAGACCAGAGCTGTATGGATCTATGCAAGAGGACAGTTCAGTCTCTACAAGCTAACTAGCTTTTTGTCTGCCCAATGAAATTGCGAACAGTGTTACAATGAAGACACGTTTTCTATTAGAGGTGGTCTCTGAGAATGATAATAATGGTGATTGTTAGAGTTCTTTGTGAAAATATCACCATTTATCTCACTGTAGGCTTTGTTTGGCAGTTGCCAGTGTTATGCCTTTGAAGATACTGCAATTTTGCAGATTTCTGCAAACGAATTGAACAAAGCAACAGTCTGAAATGCAATGTCACCCAAACCCTATTGTTCAGCTATACCATTCTAGCATATTTTTCTTTCTGATACACTAATACAAATACTAGATTTAAATTCAAATAATTGAACTACAGATAGTATGTGTGAGACAGGTTTATTTCATGCTAATTTTATGATGCCTTTCTCAGGGAACCAAATATTTTAAAATTCCTCTTTAGCCAGCTTTTCAGGTGAGTTAATGTTAGCTCACATATTTTAAAGGCCCTCTGAGCACAAGAATTGGGCCTTCTCCATTTGCTGCACTGTGCACACACAATCTTTTTCTTTGGAGATTTTGCTCCAAACCCAAATACATCATACAGAATTTTCAGTAATGTCCAAATAAGTAAAACTGTGATTTCTCCCTTTAAGGTTACTGGTTTCTCTGTTTTCTTTTGCATGGGAGGTAACCACAAAAATTACAAGGATAAATGACAGTTTCCTTGCCTCTTCTCTCTGCACACATACAAATCCTAGTGGTTCCATTTAAAGAATGAGTACAAACTATTGCTAACTATTCCACAGATGTCATGTTTATTGCACTACTCATATTCTTACTGCTCTCTAAAGCGCTTTGGAAAGCTATGTAAAGTAAGTTTCTCACTCCCAATGTCTGGAGAGTATAGAGCTTAACAGAGACTGTCTATACGATCCTAGAGTCACACAGTATTGATTAAGCAAATCTGTTTATTATTTGGGCAGTTTTCTTCAATTGAATAGATCTAATCTTCAAATACATTCCTGTGAAGCAGAGAAAAACTGAAAACAAACAAACAAAAATCTTCCCCAAATTAGGCTTTGCAGATTCTTCCTACTCTAATAGGCCTGTTGGACTAGACAATTTCACGGATGCAACCCAAATGTATTGATCAGGAAAACAGATTTTAGGATAAGCCTCAGGACCATAAACACCAAGGTTAAGGGTGTTCTTTGCCAAGTGGAGGTGACAGTCAAATGAGGCATGCTTTTTTCATTAAGGTATTTATGCAGCTGAATTTTTCTGAGAAGCCTTGGGGCAAGGAAGAGAGAGTCTGCGAGGAGGGGGCAAGAAGCTCATAACTGAGCACTCATAGTTTAGCTTGGTGACAAAAGTGGTTAAATAATTAATATCCTATCAATGAACTGAGGATTTGCTTTAAAAAGCAAAGGACTTTTTGTTGGTTAGAACTGGATTAGGGAGGCTGAAGTGGCGTGAATAAGTATTAGATGCATTCTTGCTTTATGTAACTGATACAAAGAAAAGGAAAGGGCATGGGAGTATAAGAATGATTATTATTATTACTCCGAAGTAGGCGAACTTGCTATGATATTCCTCAGAAGACATCCAAGTCATACTTGTTTGACTCAAACTGAAAGTTGTACAAAGCAGTCAGGATGCACAAGGAGTTAAGCATTAATTCCTCCCCCGGCCTCCAAAATATTCCAAAGTGTCTACAGATTCCTTTAAAAACAACAGTAAACAAAGTATGCCCCTACTTTTTCTCTCCTTCCTTTTCTCTGTCTCCCAAGAAAGTTTCTCAGATGTTGACTGTCTCTGGGGTATGTTGCATTTGGACTGTCTACAACAGACAGGAGAATTACCCAAGGATTCCTCGCTCCCTTGTTGCCAAGACAAAACAGGAACCCAAGCACTTAATTTTACTAGTCTCCTTCACATACTAAATGAATAGCAGAAAAACTTTTGATCAAAGCTTTACACACCAAATTAACTTCTTAGGATTTGCATTTTGCTTCTCTGATGTTACCAGTCTGAGTGCAAATGCTGTTCTCAAAGAGGTTTGTGAGGACGGACTTTCCCCTCCCCTCCCCATACTGGAGTGTTACGGTCATCCTTTCTCCAATAGATAAGGCAGAGTTTTGTCTCAGACTACACCATGAGAGGAGATGATGACACACCTCCTCCAGGACCACAGGGATATACCAAGAGACAACTGCACTATGGAAAAGGATATCACTCATTTTGAACACTGAAAGTGACTGTCCATTGAAAGGAATGATTTTTGCCTGTCCCTTCAGAGCAAGTAATGTGCCAAACTGGCCTGCTGCTGGGCAGTTTGATGCAGTTGATACTATCTAGCCTGTACATTTGTTTGGGGTTTGCTCCTTCTACTGTAATTTTTTTTAAATTAACAGAAGAAACATAGCCAGGTGCAAGAATATGCATGCTGTGACTGAGGAACATAAAGAAGCCTAAAGCAGTTAGATACCCAAGACCCACTACAAGAAAGTGAAAAATGGTTTTGTAACTCCTTCTTGTAGGCCCCCTTTGGGTACTGAAAGGCTGCTGTAAGGTGTCTCTGGAGTATTCTCTTCTCTTCTCCAGGTTGAACAACTCCATCTCTCTCAGCCTTTCTTCACAGGACAGGTGCTCCAGCCCCTTGATCATCGTCATGGCTCTCCTCTGGACTCACTCCAACAGGTCCATGTCCTTATGTTGGGGACCCCAGAGCTGAATGTGGTACTCCAGGTGGGGTCTCACGAGAGCAGAGTAGAGGGGGACAATCACCTCCCTTGACCTGCTGGTCACACTTCTTTTGATGCAGCCCAGGGTACAGCTGGCTTTCTGGGCTGCAAATATACTTTGCTGGCTCATGTTGAGCTTCTTGTCAACCAACATCCCCAAGTCCTCCTCAGGGCTACTCTCAATCCATTCTCTGCCCAGCCTGTATCTGTGCTTGGGATTGCCCCAATCCACATGCAGGGCAGACATCATGTCAGCAAGATGCAAGAACAGCCAAGACCATTGAATCAAACAAAACAACAAGGCAATGAAAGGTGGGAAGGCAGAACTGAATGGAGAACAGGTGGTACAGAAAGAAGTGACACCCAAATTCCAGCAGTTCTGTGAATACGATGAATAGCATGAGCATATGGGAAGAAGGATCTGGTTTTCAGCTCTATCAATTCCTTTTATACAATATCAATGTATAAAAGAGACTTTGGGGTAAACAGAAATCATTATGAGAGTGTATCTTTCCAGGATATGTAGAACTCATGTGAACTTCTCTATCTGTAATGTTGTACCACCTCCAAAATGGAAGTATTTTGGGGTGCATTAGTGTGCAGATAAAGAATTAGAGCTACTTTATGCTTATCAAGGCCAGAAGTGAGTGAAGAAACTTTCTAGCAGATAGTACTATTAATCCAAGTAATGTAATCTGAGTTCAAGCCCAGTAAGACATGCCTAACTTTCAGAGATAATCCACAGAAGTGCATTTTAAGAACAATAAACACACCCATGGTTACACCTAAGGATATAGAGCAAGTTGAAAATTGATTTTTACCCTAGCCATGTCCCAGAGAGGTTTAAATTCAAGAACATGCACAATTCAAAATTAGCATAGGGACAACGTAAGTCATGGTGAGACTCTCAGGTTCTGCTACAGTCTCTGAACATCTGGATTTCTCTGTTGGAATAAGCAACCGACATCCAAATGCTGAACTCACTGTCATTATATATCAGTTAGTATTCCTCTGAGACAACTCAAGTTCACATTTTTCAGTCTTCAGGACACATTTTTGCATTAGTTCACAATGAGTGTTTTCTCCATCTAAAAGGACTAGACAAATGTGATTTGGGGGTTTTTTTTGTTTAGTTTCTTATGGAAGAGAATATTTGCTCACACATGGTATATTTTTATCTCTGAATCAAGTCTTTTTTAATTCCTTGCCCAAATTTAAGAGAGAGAATATTATATTCTCCCATATTTGAGGAAAATGGGTAGCAGGGTAAATAAGAGAAACAGCATCAAGGTCTCCACTCGTGAAGACAGAAGTGTAAATTCATCTCTTACTGGACATAAAAGAACCTACATACATAAAAGAGAAATCCTGCTCTGTGCTTAGTCATTGGAAAATCTTCAATAAAAGCCTAAATCTCCTAAAATACCTAAGTCAGTCAATCTGAAGGTAAACTTCCAAGGAAAGTCAGGCCTTTTTAACTCTCACCCTTACAAAGTTTTTAAAGGCTAATGAACTTCCTCACAACATGTCAGTATCGCTAGATCAGATGTAAATGAAACACAGCTCCAGGACTCCCTACAACTGACTGTTTTGTTAACATTGCTGGAGAAAGCTTCTGTTCAACTTTCTTTACTACAAATCATAGAAAGTAAAAAGTCTGTCCAACAGGCCAACATTTAAAAAAACCCAACAAACTAACAAAAAAATCAAGAAGCTATATTATTCTATTACACACAGTCCCAAATATATCTGGGTTTTCAGTTGAGAAGGAAAAATCTGGCCAAAACAGAATCAAATAACTCATTCATAAAACAGGCAGAAACAGTTGACAAGGAATTACCTGGTCCAAATTAGCAGAACTCCTTTAAAAGTGTTATAAGCTAACTGCTCCTGTAGTCAAATTTTACAAAAGTCCAAATTTATTTTATGTGTGATCTACTGCATATAACTCCCTAAAAGGAAAAGACACAGAACCACTTCACATATACTGCATATAGTCTGACATCTCTGAAGGAAGAGGAAAATAATTGTACTTTGAAAGCTACAGTGGATCTCCATTCAATCATCATCATAATGCTACATGATACTAATATAGTTCCTTCATCCCAAAGGATCAATAAATCCTGCCAGAAGATAAATAAACTAAATTAAATTTTGACATTGAGCCTTATTTATGAGATTTACAAAATATTTGAATTGATTCTGGAAAAGAATCAAGAAAAAAAGGTTATATCTTAATGACTAGCTACCTTGAGTGTGGAAAAAAAGTTCCATGTTTAAATGGAATGAAATAGGGAAATTCAATCAAAAAATATTTGGAACATTTTTAAAATAGCAAATCACATCTGTTATATAGATTATTAATTAAGAATGCACATACTAATTGTGGAAACGCCTTAGTCACTGTCAGTATGGAGAATGCTGCAGAAACAAGTAAATTGTGGATTATGGAGGTGCAGGAGTAATATATGTTGCTGCTTCTTTCCTTTTTACAATGTTGTTTATGCATTTATTTTTCAGATGGGATAAAATTCACTCCACATGGCTGAGGTATTAAATCAGTTGCTTCCTATTAGAGATTGGAATAAGACCTTCAGTAGAGACAAACTATGTCACATCTGTGTATTTTTGGACTTCTGCCACCATCTGCTAGAGCACCCGGGGAAAAACAGCATCAGAATCAGGAGGCTGCCCAGGTTTCCATCTCTTCTAACTGCTCCTGGGAAAACTCAGGAAGTCACAGACAGTTCTGGCCTTCAGTGTGGTAGAGCTAAGGGCTGAAAAAAGCACTCCTAAAATCATTAGGTTTTCTGTTCCTTTTGTTCAGGGTTTGGTAAAAGTGTGGATGGAGAACTGAATGCAATCTATTTACTGCAGCGTGACAACTTTTCATCTCTTGGCTGAGATAAAGTAATTATGTCCTAGAGTTTACTGGAATTATTAAGCACAATCAGAGGACAATTTAGGTGAGGTACAGATTCACTTCTCCCCAAAGACCAACAGGACCTTTTCTGCACAGCTGCTACCCATCCATTCAGTCCCCAGCTTGTACAGATGCATGATGCTATTCTGCCCCAGGTAAGTAATTACTGCACACATATATTACAAAAAGTTTAAATAAATAACCCCAAATCTTCTTTAATCAAAAGGTGTGGATACACAGGTAAACTTTATTAAAATGAATTTACAGACTGAGGCTTGCTACAGCATTTCAGCTAAGTAAGAGAATCCATTTTAAGGAAAGAATCAGTAGTTAGCTGAGTGGCGCTGAATAAGAAGCAAGTTACAACCCACTCCATCACTGAGCGGATTACTTGGAAAGACAGTGTTTGAATATAGAAAAGGAAGAAGTCCCTTTGTAATCCCTGATTATATTATCGAATACAAGCTGGTCCCAATCTAGGCAAACTATATGCAAACAGAGATATTTTTTCTTCTCCCTCTCCCCACCCCCTGTGCCTTGAAAGATCACCTTCAGTTAAAATAACTGCATTTGCTTTGAACTGTGTTCACAGTTCTCTCACACATGCACTCTATGGCCAAATATGGGTTTTGGCAAGCATGCTTGAAGAAACAGACTTTAAGACCATACTGTCATCAGGCTTTGCCCCAGAAACTTGTATGTCAAATTTGTGCCTTCTACATTGCATCTAAAAAGAGAGATCACATTTCCTACAGTAAATTACACAGCCAGTGCTGCACAAGAAGAAATACTACGAATTCTTTGGCAATAAATAAATTTCAAGCAATCTTAAACCCTAAAAATACCATCTGGTATAGTATGGTGAAACTATGGTTAGTGCTTTGAGTGTAAAGACAGTAGCTTGGGTTTACTTTATGTTGCCTGCGCAGGGGTGGAAGAACAGAAAGCAGGATTAAGTCACCATGTGCAAGCTCAATAGTGAAACAATAGCATTACCAAGGTATGGACATAGAAATATTGTATGTATCTACAGAAACTCTTAAATGGTCCCTACCTACAAATAATTGGCTGTTGAGCTGCAAGCGGAAGTGTCCCTCAGCAGGTGCCTCCAGGACCTTCTTGGGGAGGCTGTCCACCTGGAGAGAGGTTTGCTTGAGGTTCCTCTCCGCTTGGACGTAGTGCCACTGGTTGTCATTCAGGGGTGTGGGAGACTGCACAATGACTTCTGTGGGGCCATTCCCAACATTTATGGAGAATGTGATCTCTTTGGGGGCTGGAATAGATAAACAGAGGTGAAGAGGAAGTAAAGGTTTGAATTAAATTGTGGTTTTGACATCAAGAAATCTTACATAAATATAGGGTCCATTAACTTTTATGTCAGCAAATAGTACAGTATCATTTACCTCCCATCTCCTACACAGGAGCTTATACATAAATCTAAGCCTGCAGCCTCACTGTTTGATCTCTGCTGTAATTACGCTTGGCTGCGGGTACCCATCTTTTTTTACTATAACAATTACAGTGCTCTAGAAATAGTAGTTCTCTTTTTGAAGTAAAAGTGCCGAATGCTCTACAAAAGTCACACAATGGTAGCAAAAGATTTTGGACAAATAATGCTAAGAAGGGAGAAAGGATGAAGGAGCTTTTCTGACTAAATCTTTCAAAACGTGTGTACTTAACAATTACAGAACTTGGCTGCATATGGTAGGAGAGAATCCTACAAGCATTTTTTTGCCTGAATAAGCCTGACACAAGAAGCAAGGAAAAACAGATGAGCAAAACTAGTTCATTGGTGATTCTAAACTAAAGAGGCATATCTAGCATATGTCCAGAGATAGTAAGGCTCCTAGAAACAGAATGATAATTCAAAAACAACAGCCATATAAAGGAGTCCATCTTGCTTTGCTGGAAGCCTGAAAGGGGTCAGAACTTTTTAACGTTCTTGCTACTGGTAATTTTTCCTCTTCCTAAAGCGCTAAATACACCAGAAAGACCAAGAACCAGGTCAACAGACAACACAGAAGGTTATGGATTGAAAATTCATAAAACCCTGTTATTTCAATCCCAACAAATTGGATAGGTCTGGTTTCGGAAGTTGCTTCTTAGATAGTTAAGATAGGAAACACTCCATGGGGATAGCAAAGATCTATTCTGAGCTTCTGCATCTGCTAAAAGGCCAACTCCCTTCAAAGCAGCTGGTCTGTGGAGCTTCCTTGATACAAGGCCTTTAGGCTGCAAATTCCATCTGGCAGCAAGAAACACAACACCCAACTACTAATGAGAAGCCTGACTTTAAGACAGGACTTTCCCCAAACTTTTAAGTAACTCATTTCTCTAGAAGCATGGATTTAACATGCATACAAAAGCTTTCACTAAACAATCCTCTTAGTAGCTTACAGTATTTGCCATATTTGATATCAAAATGCCATTTTTACTTCTATATCCCAGAGAATGAAATGCAGTACAATGAAGTACAACCAAATTGGACTTTGATGTGCAATTAACAGTAAATCATACCTCATTACCTTGTGATAATACAACATGACATCTACCATTGGTTTAATGAATCGAAGGACCTTGGGGCCCTGTTTTATTAATTTTTATGTTGGAGTTATTATAAGCATATTATAAAATGCATAACACTCAGTTTGTTTTTCCTAAGCTTGACAGAATTTGGAATACAGAAGTCATATTTCATGTCAAAGCCACATTACTCTTTAGTCAGTAATAAATATTTGAAGTCATCAGAACAGGAGTGAGGCAAAACCTCACTAATTAAGTTCCCTGCTACTCTCCTTTATATACTGAGTAGCAGTTATACTGCAGTCACTTGCTAGATTTGGAAGTATTCAAAGCCCATTACAACTGTGACTGACTTATCTTGCATTAGCATCCTGCCCTTCATAGATTCTCACCTCTTGCTGTACCACACACACTGAGATCCTCTGAGTCACTAGGACTGTATCAGACTGGGTATGTTGCTGATACAGAAACAAAAGTAACCATCAGATTGGTTGTATTAAATTTTTCATCTTTCATCTAAAATTACAGATCTACAGGTACTTCTATCCAGTAGCTTTTTCTCTAAAGAAAAAAAAAATGTTGAAAAAGTAAACTCAGTCACCTGTCTAAGAGAGATAAACCTAGCTGTAACAAGATTAAGTGTAATGACCAAGGCTATACAGGGAAAATCTGACAGGAGAGGAAGATAAGTCTGGAATAATGAGTCCTTATGTCTCTATCTTATCCTCTTCAGGCACCTCCAACTGTCTCAAGACAGAAGAAAAAAAGTCTATCCCACTTCTCTGCTCCTGTCAAATTGGGCAAACACACCAAGATTTCTCAGCAGTGAAACTTACAGCTTATTTCAACTCGTATGAAGTCTTTAATCCCAAGGTTTTCCAAGAATACCCCAGAGACAGCAGTAGTTTTGAAGAAGAAGGAGATGTCTGCGCTGACCTCAGCATGGAAGGTAGGGAAGTGCAGGTAGGCGGCCTCTGTGTTGAAGGAAGCGGCATTCCAGAACTGCCCTGCAAATACAACCCCCTTCTCTATAGTTAATTTGCACAGGACAGCAGCTGTGAGCTGCACATGGAAAGCCAACTTTCCTCAGATAAATATATTTTAAAAAAACCAACACAACAAAATGAAAGAGAGAACATTCTGTACCTATGGAAATTGAGAAGACCTAGTACTCACTGTCTCCATAGCAACGCAAAGGGCCGATTTTCCAAGCAGCCTCAGAATTTGATCTGTTTGTGTCAGTGATCACTATCTGAGTTACAGGCAAATGGTCTTTGAAAGCAAGAAGGCCGGTATCATTTGTCCTGGATTATAATAAACAAACAGAAAGAGACAGATTAACCACAGACAAAATCCCCAGCATTCCTTATGCAAAGCAATATTTGAAAGATGCTTACTTAAAGATGAAATATCTTTTGCAGAATTACCTAGAAGAATCGTGACCAGTATGCGCTGCTTAAGATACGTACGTGCACATGTATGTTTTATGCTTATACACAGACAGTGTAGCTGGTTACATGATAATGTCTGGTAAGGATGGTAACTGTGTTTCAGCTGTGCAGAATGATTGTGAAGCCAAGGCAATGTTGCCATTCTGCCTGACGTGCATTAATGTAAACAGGGCTCTGCCAGGTATCCTCAGCAGGATGAATTTGATGTGGATCAGGTATAAGTCCAAGTTTGCATTTCTGTTAAGTTAGCTGGAGACAGATACCTGCATTTATGCTGGCTTTATGCTTTACCCGAGCAGGAAGAGGACACGCGATACCTGATCCAGTGTGCTGTTAGCACGGCGCAGCCAGACAATACCTGATCCAGCTTCAAGATGGCTGATACACAACTGACTTAGCACACTGCGAAGATGGTTGAATTGGCAGAGTGAATTTGGACTGAATCAGCCCTTTGCATTACATGCCTGTGGAAATTTTGATTCAGCAACTGAAAAACTGAGGGCTGATTTACTGCATTGTTGAACTACAGTCTCCTGTTTGTATCAGCTGAGCTTATTCTTCAGCTGCGACTAACTTACACACAGCTGCTAGAAAGAAAGAGAAACGAAAGAAAGATTCCTAAAGGATCATTTCTTTGTTTTTACTCTGAGTGTGCTGGGCAAATTGTTGTCCTCAAAATGCAGCACAGCATTTCGTGGCAGCCCTCAGGTCCCTAAGCCGATTCAGTGGCTTTGACTCAGGCAGGGTATACAGATGTGCGTTCATCCCACTGTGCTTCATGAACTGAACTGAGTCCCCCAGGCATCCAACCCTGACCTCACCAGAGCCAAACTTCCCTCTTGAGGTATTTCTCCATCGATTGATTATAGAGAGGTGAGTGCTACCATATCTTGTCTCCACAGTGATGATTTTTTTCTTTCCCTAGCTCTTTTTCTCAGGGTTGAGGTCTGCTGTGCATCTGGGTACATAAGCCTGGCAGAGCATCCTTCACGGAGCTGAATCTCAGTCGTTTTGGAGAAAAGGCTCCCTACCTCTGCATGGCCCAGCAATCTGCATCCAGGGTCTGGACCCAACTCACCTGTCTGTTCAGAGGTGAAAGACTACATGCTGCACACAGGAATGGCAACAATGACTGAATCCAAAATGCCAATAATCTTAAATTTACACCCACTGCTCTTTCAGGCAGGTATGACACAAAGCCTCAGGAAAAAAGTATCACTTTTTGAGCAATACCACTGCCAAACAGTCTAACACCCCAGGCAGGATCCCAGACTACCTATATGCTGCTCATAATGCCACGTTCCACAAACGTACCTCTCGTTATAGTTCCAGCTGTGGGAAGGGACACGGGACTTCAGCAAAGAAATAATAATCAGGATGAACACTGTAGCTGTGCTCTGACACACAACCTCAAATATTTGCTTGGCTAAATGCTCTACTCTGATTCATGATAGAAAAAATAGAAGGGATATTTGGATCTTTTTGATAAAGGCTACATACATTTAATTTATTTTTCATTGTTTCTAATTGCATGCAGCACAGTTAATTGTCTCATAATTCCAAGGGGAAAAGGAGAGGTACTCTCTCTGACCCTAACTTTTTTTTCTTGCTTCAGTGGGTGTCTGACATGTAGATAATTACATTCAAAGTGCAGCAAGAAGAAATTCCCAGGCACGAGGCAGAGTGATGCCTTCAATACAGACTCAAGAAGGAAAAATAACATGTATGAATCAGAAGTACGTGGTCTCCAAATCTCTTCACAGAGGTCTCTCAGCAGCATACTCATATAGCTTATTGTATCAGTCTTTGAAAGTTAGGGTAAATGCTCTCAACAGATTATGAAACAGCTGTAACAATAGCTGAACTATTTGAGTATTTCTTAAGAAGATAATTAAATAAGGTATTTCAGTGGGTGAGAGGAATAAGAACAGACAGAATGAATGCAAGAAAGGCAGAAAGATACACAGAAAGAGGACATAAAATATGCAATATATACATAATAACTAAGCTGGCATTTACTTTTTAAAAAATGAAAAAAAATCACAAAATATTTAGGGAGGTTTCTGGCAAATTTATTTTCATTCAAAAAAAGTGCAGTCTTCTGACTAGCTATGATCAGCATTAAAATAAAAATCAGTATCTTCCTACAGCTACCAGTGAAGATACCTACAAAAAAAATGAAATGGTGACATTTTAAAGATATCTATTCCACATCTTTGAAAACTGCATTGCTTATTAGATATTCTGTTATATTGCATTAAGTTCTTTTACATCAAATTTTATGACTCTGAGTTTTTACTAGTTATATGCCAGTGTCACAGAGAACTTTAGTAGCATAGCTCAACTGTGAGAAAGAAAAATATTCTAGAACTAATAAAAATCTTCACTTTTATGTTAATGCCTTGAAAACTCAATCAAGTTCCTCTTGAAGCTCAAACAGCACATTTTATGTATTTTATTCTCTCACACATGGAAAAAAAGACTAGTGTAAGGATATATATTCTCATACAAGCAGACACTGAAATAAAACCTATCAGAAAACATTCTGCCCTTTAGAGAATATGTTAATGACAGGAACAACATACCTATTCCTGCAGTTTATTCTTTTTTTTTTTTTTTTTTTTTTCATGGTGGGAAATCAAGATTTTGGTGAAAAGTCAATATCTAGGATGTTTCAGCTAAGAAAAGAAGAAAAGAGATTTGAAGACACTATGCAGGCCCTCATGGGAGCTAAAGTCTGAGTGTCTTAAATTCCTGGTATTCTTTAAGTTGAACTTCAGACTCCATTTCTTATAAAGCACCATGGTTCCTCTTCTCTTTACATGGTACACCATGGCAGACCATTAAATATAGTGTATTATGCCTCAGAGGAGCAAAAGAGCTTCATGTAACTGTACAATAATTTCCTGGAGGCACTGCTGTGGCACTACGAAATACAAATACTCCAGTGTTTGGACAAAACATTTGGAATTTTGCCTGAAGGGGGCTTGGGGATCACTTTCAATGTACTACAGTTTTCAAATAAAAAGTGCTGTTTTCTGACAGATAGCATCTGTACTATGATGTGCACATATATGATTTTGTCTTTTAAACTAAAATAAAACCTTGTTAGATCCATTGTTTTTTTACTTGTTCTCAAAACTAGTTTTTACTTATATGTATTTAAATTTAGCAGTTCTCATATATTTAAAACCAGATTGTATTTGGTTTTCCCCAGCTGCTTCTCATGTTAGCCAAAAGTGCTACTTTATTTCTCTTAGTGGGTTTCACATATCACTCTGTGACCACTTCCACTGAGCAAGCCTTTTGTACCATGCTATGCCCCGCTTCTCAGTATTGAGAACTACGGGTGGTCCTGCCTGCAGGAGCATCCTGGGGGTGGGGTGGGGGGTGATGCTCCTTGGCTAGGAATGTAAGTTAAGTACTGATATCATAAAAATCAAAGCAGGTTTCATCCTTTTCCTGAAAGGGGTCCTGTACACGCAGAAAATGGTACAAATAAATTAAGAAACTTGGGAAGTAGACCTTCTTCTTACCTGACTTGGCACTCAATTCAGCACAAATTCATGTGAAGATCTGAATCTTTTTCAGAGGGTGGAAAGCACCCTCAATGAACAGATGTTTCTCTGAGCTGTTTGCATAACGGGTAGTACCAATTTGTACTTCCCACAAGCAAAACCAAAACAAGCCAAATCTAATAATGCCTTTTAAATT
Organism: Elanus axillaris; assembly: GCA_026212715.1. Taxonomy (NCBI): domain Eukaryota; kingdom Metazoa; phylum Chordata; class Aves; order Accipitriformes; family Accipitridae; genus Elanus; species Elanus axillaris. The sequence continues at coordinate 38,139,359 of JANZLQ010000001.1, forward strand.
AAATCACTGAAATATTTTTAGTTATGGGTATTAAATACAGTTGGATGTTATCTATTTATCCATGTCTGAAGATTAATGTCTGTATCTAGACAAAGGACTTCCTCAATAAGCTATGAGGTATGTTACACATCAAACAAATGCTCTGTGTATGGGGGGGAAGGGGCTGAAAGAAAAAAAGAAGAAAAAAATTTCGCTACAAGTGCAGCAATGATAAAGGTGATAATGCAGCAACTGGATACTTTAAGATGTAGCACAGGTAGTCTTACCTGTAAATGACAAATAACTATTTTGATAGTAGCATTATGAGATTATTTTTCTTCTTCCTGGCTACTAATAAAAGCATGTTCAAAAAAATCTCACTCTATGGTATCCTAACAGTGTAAACCACCATAAATTGGTAATTTCTAGGTAGCTGTTTCCATATGTTTTCTAACAGATGGTAGACCAGTAGTGCCATTAAATATAATTTCTTCTTGCATGATCCTCTATTGGTATGTTTTCTTCTTGTACATTAATGAAAAATCTGGTGGGGGTCTGAACCTCAGTAGCTTGGATATTCAGTACAGATTTTCATGAATACAGTAAATTTGGGGGAAAGAATACTATCATCATCAGATGTCAATGAACTGCATGAGGAATAGGCCAGCGAAACAGTCTTCTATCAGAAAAAGTTTTGAGCCCTGTGCAGGACATATCATTAATAATCCAAAGGAATATATTTAAATTGCTATCTTACCCACCGGCTGCATCCAAAAATGCTTTACTGGGTACAATAATGTGGAGTCATAATAAAGAAAAAAACAACAGCAGAAGGGGACATACCTATTAGTTGAAGGCAAGATGCAGTGGCTATATTTTGCTGAATTATAGAAGAGGTACAGAGAAAGAGTTTGGTAATGATACTAACGAACTGATTCCTGACACCTCAGGAGCCTGCTACAGTCAGCTCTCTGCAGGCAGCTTTTCTAGTTTGTTGACAAATGCAGTCATGAAGGCAGATATCCAAGACAGCTCTATACAGGCCAGGTCACCTCCGGCAGGGTTTATTTATGAGCTCACAGGCTCTGTGGAGTTGCCTGCACTGCTTCTGGGGGAACATATTCAGTGCGGGAAGGTGGCTGAGCAAACAAATCCTGTCAAATTTGGGCTCATCAGCAGCTGGGTTTCTCTGCCCTGTTCTCCTCAGCCCTTCCAGTTTTAGCATCCTGACTCTGGCACAGCTTTGCACAAATATAGCTTGTCCAAAGAGCACTTCATTCACTTCCACGTGGCTTTGGTCCTCCTTGAACAAAGCTGAATATACTCAATATATCTCTGGAAGCCAAAGTGGGTCTGACAATAGTAATATCCCCTTTCCCTGCCTTCTTTTCATGTCCTGTGGTTTCCTTGCTGCTTGCAGTACCCCAAAGGCATGGTAAAAACATACATGCATGTTACTTTGGAAATGGGAAGAGTCAAAGGCTTAGTTCCCCAGAAGAACATTGTTCTGGAAAATAAAAGAAGAGGATACTCCTACAACTTGAATAGTAAGACTGGAGAACAGAAATACAAGACAGCTAATCAGCTACTGGTTGGAATCAACACTGTTCACTGGACTCTGCTGAGATGCCTGAGCTTCCTGTACAAAACAACTTCCAGAGATGCCGCTCTTTCTGTACAAAATAAAATGCTGTAAAGTTCTCCAAATTCACAAGGTTTTGAGATGAATGCATAAACCACAGTCAAGTCATGTTTAACACCTTTCCAGATTCCTTCCTTGGGTCAGGGTGACAACTTATGCCTCTGCTCCCTCAGCAGAGGTCTTCTCCTGTTCTCCCGCAAACAGCATGAAGAAGTTCCACTATTCTGCAGTGACAGAATTAGCTGTCATTGTACTGCTGAGTTTGGAAGTATGGTAAGGAGCTGGATGGAAAAAGAGACTTTTCAGTGCTTTAATAGAAAGAAAGGTGAAAAATACAAAAGCCTTTCCCCTATAGCATGTGACCAATTATATTCCTGTTCATCTGGCCAGCATAACTCCAGGTGGACTAAGTTGGTGCTGAGTAAGAGCCAGAAATAGCAGCTGCCTCAGGTGTCTGCTTACATATCATTTAGAAGTCTTCATGCCTAGAAGTGCATATTGTGTGCTGCCAAACATCTGGCTCAGGACTTTTTTGGGGGTCTGTTTTCTCATTTTCCAATTCTTTTGCTGGTCTGATAAATTAGTATCTTCTTCTGCACCTAAGACTTAGTCTAGGGAAACCAAATCCAAGCAAAATCCTAAGCCAGTCTCCTCTTCAGAACGACGTTCCAGCTATTCTTGTGAGTTCCTACCTCGGAGCTGCAGTGAGCAGCCTGATTTACCTAAAAGGAGCAAAAATTATTTTCTGGTTTTTCACTCTGCAGCACCCATTTTATTTCATGCTAAGGCAAATAAATGCATCTACTGCTGTCTTGCTCCTTCCACTATAATGTATAGCAGGTTAAAGTCACAGTTCAGCCCTCAGCAGGTTTCAGATTCAAATGCTCATTATATATCAGGGGGTCAGTGTTCTAGCAGAGAAACACAAAAGCAATCTTCAAGAGGCATGACATTTCTTATGTTTAGAAACTCTTTGTAAAGGTTGGGGGGGTTTTAGCTTTTAAAAAGGCAACCTGTAATTTAGAATACTACCAAAGTCCAAATTTCAGATGGATTAAAACCCAAAACAAAACACCTGAACCCCCAAACCAATAAACAGTAGGCAGTTTAGCTGAGGAAACTTCTATGCATATCCTGTTATTACAATGAATTAGGAGAAACAAGTAGCTCTGTGAGCTGCCAAGCTAATGAAGCATGATTTCCAACACGTCTCTCCCATGAGGGTTTTCCAAAATCTAATAAAAGTGTACGCTTCCTTAACTTCCTTCTTGTGGGATTTAATTGGCTTTTTCCCCTTAGACTGGCATAAATTTTCATAGAATGTATAATTTCTAATACTTCTGAGATTTCTCCTTCTCTGCTAAAGATGTTTGAAATGTGTCTGCTTGTTCAAAATCATTGAGTATGGGGGGAAAATGGAGATAAACACTCACAGCATAACTCGCTTAGGTCTCATTTCCTTAGGAGACTCAGCCGAAACATTGTAAAACTGCATTTAGCTTTCACCTTGTATTGGTTTGTACAATCTAGTGATGCACTGTCCTGCAATCTCACACTACAAGCCCAATACTCTGCCAGCGTAACACACCCTGCTCTGCTTGTGTACTAGCTCACCAAAAAGAAAAATGTGGATTATGAAAAAAGCCAAGCACCAGTAAAAAACAGATGGTTTTGATGCTTGTGTGCAAACCTCACCAAAGTACATCTGATAACAAAACATTAAAGAAAAGATAGATTAACATGCACAGCCAGGTCCTTCTATACAAATCTATACAAACCACATTCATAAATGAACATCTGCATAAAGATCTTCCTGAAGAAATCCCCTTACAGCTATGATTTTTGAAAATGAATAGTGACCCCAGGGATATAACGGGTCTACCAAATAATCACACTGTCTGGAAATTGAGGAACCAAAAAAGCCTAACACAGTGACAAGTCATTTCTGAATTATTATTTTTTTGTTTCAAGACCCCTTACAGTTCCTTTCTACTCATTCTCTTTTAAGTGAAGGTTTCACAGGGATAATTCGGACACTATTTCAAACACAGTAGCCTATTACAGCAAGACATTTCTTGTCTACTTCCATTATTTGTAATTTCTGAACTATTTGATGTTAAGATATCTTTTTTTTTTTAGAGAAAGGGCAGCAGCTCCTATCAGTGAGTGGTCCAAAAGGGAGAGAGGGTGAAGCAGAGTTTTCACATATATTTTCACAGTGTTTCTAATTGTACTTTCGGCATCACTCATCTGGCATTCCATACACAAATATGGAATTAATTGGAAAGATCACCAACTAGCTCTCAGTTGCTGGAGAGTCTCTGAAGCTGCAGAGAATAGGAGAAGGTTGTGAGATGACCTTTGAAAATGCATGAGGCATTGGGGCACCAGAAAGGTCCAAACCCAAGGAAGGCTTTGAATGTTCATGCTGCAAGTCTAAAACTTCCTATGGAGAGCCAAAACCTATAGAAGCCAAAGAAAATCTTTCCATTGACTTTAAAAAGCTTGGGATCCAATGTAAAAGAAAGTAAAGGCACATACAGATATAATGTTTCATAAGAAAAAGACAAGTGGTTTTGATAGTACAGGTTTCTCGTTCTTCAGCTGTCTGTACCTGAATTTCACTGTCTGTGCCTGAATTTTCTGCTCCAATGTATAACCATGCACCAACCTCCTAGAGCCTTTACTCATGCAATGCTCCAATTGAATTGGTGCAAAATTTTGAACAAATAAAATGACTGGACTTGGCATTCAACTACAAATACATTTTTGAAGACAACCCATCCCAGCAACCTGCTTAAGCCAGGTATCTTGTCTTTGGTTCAAATAAGAAATTTAAGATGAAATCAAAAGGACAAATTCTAATTTGACTTTCATTTTCATTTGATCATACTCAGGCCATTCAAGCTTTCTGTGCTGTGAATCAGGAAAAGATTTAAGACTTCTTACCCTACTTTCTATCCCCAGCTCTCACACAGACACTATTATACACGTTAAAATTATTACCATTCTTCTCTATCTGCGTCGCAGTTGCAAAAATATCTCATATCCAGACAACTTTCTTCCAGTCCACATGCACACTGTTGAATGCCCGGAAGAGATCCTCCCCAGTAAAGATGCTTTTCATTGGCACGGCCAACCCACCAAGCAAATGGCATTCCATCTGGATGAAAGGAAAAAAGAGAGGAGGGGAAAGAGAAAAGAAAAAGAGTGAGAAAGAGAACTTGATAAGCAAACTGGATTTTCCTGAGAATGAAAAAGAGAATGGAGGTGGACATGATAAATAATACTGAAAGAAAAGATGCAAACTATAGATGAAGTAACAAACCATAAACTTTGCCCAAGGTCCATTTTATGGAATACACCTTGAGAAATCAACAGCTCTATGGTAATCCTGCTTGGTTTGAGGAGTAGATGTTTCCTCATAGGACTCACATGCCAATCACCCATGAGAATCTGACGCATTTCAGCTGCAAAGACTTTTGACATGTGAACCCAACACCACTGTCTGTACCAGCTGTGTCCAGTATTTTTGTGTGATGCTAGAAGGGAGATCTGATCACTGAAGGAGTCTGAAAACAATTCTCCTGCCACAACTCACACTGCACAGCTGTCTTGAACCACCCAGTATTGGCCAAGGACCTCTTGCGGAGTCTACCTGTTTATGAAGGAGACTCTAGCTCTTAGATCATGATTTTTTTTTACCTTAAGACCCATATATAAAGAGTAAAAATCTTCAGAAATAACACACAAACTGCCCTACTACTATGGGCTTAATACAGTTCCCCTGAAAACTAAGACCAAAATTTGTATTGGTTTACAAGGGAGCAGGACTAGGGATTTTATTGTGCTCTCCAAGGGTGCAGTTTGCAAATGCACAGCTCCGTAAGATATTAAAACATCCTAGATTAAGTATTCAGGTAGGACTTAAGTGGGGAAAAAGTCTTCCCTCCTTGGGAATTAACTTGTCTCTGTCAAGTTATTTTCTATCTACAGGAGCTCTAAGATCTATGTATTTATATAAACCAAGCTAGTTTTTGTTTAAATTTCATAATCCATTATACCTCAAGCATTAAATATTAATAGTCAGATACAGTAAGCAGATTCAGCTGTAATGTAATCCACGGATTAACATTTTGCTAAGATTGACTTTGTCTTCCAGCTCAGATAACTTTTTCATTGACTTCTTAATCCTTAAATCAAGAAATGTAATCAGTTACACATACAGGTAGATGGCAAAATTTAGCAAAATTGACATATCAAGACTTTTTGATCAAAGGAGCTTGGAAAAATAAACCGCACTGCTAATGTAGAAAAAAAGTATCAATTTATTCTTCTGCTTTACTAACATTATTAGTAGGGAGTATTCCTCATTATATAAAGCAAGGAACTCTAAAATATAAAATGCAATTAAGGTTAACTGTAGAGTGTAAGAGACTAATTAAAATGAGTTTTAGAATCACTTGGCAAAATTAATTTGTATTTGTTTTCCTTCTAAGCTTAGACTGCTGAACTGTAAATTCATGAAAAAAGGAAAATAAAATTAGGAAGAGTAACTCATTCTCATGATACCACAATTAAGACATGATGAGTTTGACCAATACCCAGTGGTACTCATTAGAAAAACAAAATTCAAGAACATCTAAGGATTCATCTTACAAAAACATGCACACTCATTTTAGGTGTCATATTATTGTCAATACATTTATGTTTTCTTTCTTTTCAGCTGATTTTCCTGCAGAAGTCGATTGCTGCAGCCAGTGAAACAGGTCTATACTATATTATTGGGAAATTACTTGGTAAAGCTTGGAATAGTAATGTTAATTGAATAAAAGGGTGATTTGTCTAGGAGTTGAAATAGATATTATACAGAAGTGCTTAATCTAATTTTTAAAGTACCCATTTTGGAAAAAATATTTCGATAAAGATAAATCCTTCAGGCCATCAGCAAATAATGGTATTCATTAATCAAATTCAACCTGTGTCATTCTTTTGGCAGAAATCATTATATACTTAAACATAAGAGAGAAATAAGCAATGATTCACAGGAATTAAGCATGGTAGTTTTCTGATGTCTTTTTCAGATCTGTTGTTATTTGTTTTATTGAGCAATACACCAAGCAAACACATACACATTCAGATTTATGATATAGACTGGGGAAGTGGTAGAAACACCATCGTTTGAGTCATTTACAACTAAATTAAATACAGTGCTAAAAACCAGAGCAGTCAACATTATAAGGAACAATCTTAGATCGTCAAGGGAACAGACTGTAAAAAAAACAGTCTTTTTTAAAAAATTCTATATATTAGGCAGAGTTCTGCCACCCTTTACTCAATATGAGTAAATTTTTCTCCCTAACTAGTCCCTTAGAAATCAATTGTAGTATTAAGGAAAATTATGCATGATTCTTCAAAACTCTTTTCCACATGCTTAGATTTTAACATATGAATAATCACAGAGCTATTCAGCAAAGCTCTTAAATCTACTTCAGCAATGTCCAAAGTGTTTAGGATTACTGAAACATGTTATTTTATGTCATATACCTGTAATGCTGAAGTAATGCATTATTTCACTAGCAACTCAAATCAATCTATCCCTGAGTTCTTTCCAGAAAGTTTACACTGTTATACGTTGGCAGAGCTGGTGGATGCCTTGCATTGAGATTGAGTTTGGCCAACAGGTGTTGATTAGGATTCTTTCTTCTAAGCCTGTTGCAATATCTTCACTTCTGTAATCATAGTATTACCATTTTTTCAAAGCATTATCAATTCACCACCACCTCAAAATTAATTAATTTCCTTTCTGTGGTGAAGCCACAGACTAAGTCAATGACGTTAATCAAGGAGTTAACTTGGGCCCGTAAACTAATGGTTACAGAGGTGTAGTATGCAGTATTCTACATAGTAGAATTCCACTTTAAAATTTCTTAGCTAAAAAGTCCATTTAATAAGAAGTGTTACCAATTCTTCATTCTGTGCTTTGGATCTAGTGACACAGTATTTAGTTAAAAAAAGGTAGTCAAAAGCCTACTCCACAAATAAAAGTATTATTTTCCATGTGTTTTTGTCTATTTAGAACTGAAAAAAAAATCCACTATAATAAATTTATTAAGGTTGTCTTTGAAATCCATACTGTGGCTCTGAAGGATAATATGTATGAAAAAATCCCAAACCAAGCAAAGCAAATAAGCCCCAAGTGACTGAATTCACCAGTAAAAGAACAGAGACCAGTTTCTTTCAAGTGATTTCTTCCTGTACTGCTCAAACTGCCTTCGGAACGTTTTAATTTTGATAACAAAATCTTTAAAAAAGGCAAAAATTTTTTTGTTTCCTGCAGAGGACATTAACCACTTCTGTGATGATGCTGTCTGGAAGCATCTACAAACAGCTGTGATATTTACATTACTGTTTTTATCATAATTTAATATGTTATTGAATAAAAGAACTGAGCAGGCAGACAATATTTTATATCAAACCAAGTACCACTACTCATTCACACTGCCAGGTCCCGGCTGCAGAAAGTATGGTTGGCACAGGTCTTCTGAAAGGAAAAAATAAGGGGTCTCATCTTCTGTTGATCACCTTTATGTTTCCCTCTCCGTCTCCATAGGCCAGGCCTTTGTGGTCTATTGGTCTATTCAACAACTACTGCGTGTATGTATCTGAATAAACAAATAAGACTTTGGAAATCCTGGCATATAAAATACTGAAACATACAGACAAGAACTCAGTTTTTCTCCGTGCAGCAAAGCACAGAGAGTAAGCTCCTTTCAGATGTCAGTTCTTCAGCAGATCTCCAGTACCTGCTCTATCAATGCACTTAATTAAACTGTTCGTTGTTAGTTCTCTGTATGAAATCTATTTCAGCAGAAGCAAGGCTGGCATAGACTGTACAGTTCACAAGCACAGAGGCTGAGGACATGAAGAGAACAGCAGACACATGGAGGTTGTTTCCAATGATCCTTAGAAGGAGATGCAGATTGAGATCAAATTCACCTGCAATGCGTATCTGGCTCTTCTAGTGACAAGAATGGCTGAACACATATTCAGTGTCCCTCTATCAGCTTACAAGAAAATGTCTGTCCTCTTAAATCTCCCTTATACTGACAGTTCTCTCATTTTCTGTATTAGAAAGCATTGACATTGCTAGCAATGCAAGTTATTTTTAAAGGCTTTAGGCTTGCTCATGTTTTAAATGGCAGAGTTTTTTTCAAAAGTTATTTGCATAGACAGTCAGAAGCTGGAGCAGGGGGAGACGCAGCGTATTCCAACAGCATTTAGGAATAAATTACTATGCATAAAAATCCCAAGCAACTTCTGTGGGCTCGGTTTACCTTTATATAGGCAGAAAGTCTTAGCATTGGCTTTTATGTTTATACAGCATGAGTCAAACCGAAGCTATGTATTTTTAACAGTGTTATATTTAATATATTTGTTATGATTTGTCTGCATCATTTGCCAGGTGGTTCTTGTCATTGCAACAAAAAAAAAAATCTAATGATGGAAATACACCAAGATAAACTGGATCCCTTGTTAAACTCCTGTGCTGTATAAACCTAAAGTCTGACCCAGTAATTACATAACCTTAACACAGGTAAGGCTTTTGGGGTACCCGAGTAACTGAAAGAGGTCAGTTAAAGGTTTTTTTCACCATCACAGCAAGTCAATTCACTTGTATCTGTGGAAGTCCATATTGTGTTGAAACAACAGTCTCTTGGCAGTCTTCAAGTTCAGTTTTTTCCCCAAAATCAAACTGAGTTAAGCAGAACTGAATTTGTTAAATCTTACATCTATACATCTCACTGATGAAAATGTACATTAATTTACATCGATGATATTTTCTCTTATAAGGGAGGATTCAGGTATCAAGAGATAGGGAAAACAGGAAAAATATTGATTGTAGAATGCATAAAGCCAATACTTTGCTGCCACACTCAAAATACCTGTTTGCACTAACCACATCAACAATATCAAATCCTGCAAATGGGTAACCTGATAGATTGAACATTATGTGAAACAAGCAGTTAGCAGATTTATATAAATATATATATATAATACACACATACACGTGTATGAGGCAATCTCAACCTGAACAAATTCAGAGGCCTACCCAGAGTACAAATTATGATCTCAGCTAATCCATTTTTAAAAGGCTCTTGAAAAAAATGAAGAAGGGGGTAAGAGAGTAAGAGCAAGGGAAAACTGTAACAATATTTTTTGTAAGACTTTACCAAGATCTTGTTTTCCCACGCTTGATTTTTTTTCGATTGCAACATATTTCTAGACTTTTTTATCAGAATTTTAAACATTAAATTGAAGTAAAACCAAATTCTCTCCCTTCAGCCTTTTTAACAGGAAAAAATATACTTTTGATAAATCAATGAAAAAGTGTTTGTAATAATTCTGGACAAAATCATGGACAAATTGGAGAAATATTCCATATTTAGTGGATAACACAAAATTAATATATTCTTAGAGGCTGTTTGTTCTGTGAAGAGGTCTAAGGCGTTGACTCAGAATCTGTATTGGTTTAAATGACAGCTCACAACTCTGGGACTATACACTAATAACACAAAGTGGGGTGAACTCGGGCTGTGCTGCATTAGCCAGTATGTGCTACCCATTCTTTGAAGCAGATGCTGAGATCTAACAGTGGAAGAAAGTTGCTCTTTGGTTTACGGGCCCTAGAGAGGGCCTCATTGCTCTGCCCCAGCCAAAGGGAAGCAATACCGGCCCTCTGAGGTGGCAGGGTCTCTGCCTTTCACAAACAAACCCCTATTTTTAAGTCAAGATCCGGTTATCTTGGAAAAAATGAATATATGTAATATGGACCAGGGAAAAAATGAGAATTCTCAATGACATGGTTCCTTTGAACATTATCTGCTGAGTGTGCCACCAAGTTGTTCAGTTGTTTTTGTACCATACTGCTCTGCTTCCATATGGACACACACCTGTTTTGTGCCTGGTTCTTCTCATTACAGTACAGCCATAATGACCACCTAACATTTCCTCCCTTTTACTCAAAACCTTCCCCATGGCAATTATGCAATTCAGTTTTATTGTCCTTTTTCCTTCTTAAAACTGTAATCCACATACCACTGCACTAATTTTCAGAGATGACAAACATAACTGCGTTGGAAATCACAGCTGGTCAAACACTTCAGCAAAACAGATGCCATTCTGTACTGAATAGCGATGGTGCCAGCCAGTGTTAAGATTCACACTTGAATTTGATTTCAATTTCTGGTCAGATCCTGTAACCCTTATTCAGAGCAGTTATCCAAAAGTGAAGTAGTCCTGCTAATGCCAGTGGGCCTATTCCCTGGGCACATGTTACTTAGTCACAAAGTCTGTCCCTCATTTAAAATTATTTGGTTAAGTGTGGTTAGAAAAAGGGGAAAGAAAGGCAGCACTTAACTGATATTTCCTTTCTCATTACTCAGCTTTGCTGCCAAGGTGCACTGCTTTCATAGAGTCCCAGGCTGAAGTAATTGCTTAAAAATGAAAAGAAAAAAATATGCAGCAGCATTTGTCTGCGCCTCTTTCTCTTAAGCAGAGAAACTGCATCTCCCTCTGGAGCAGCTCTTATCACAGGGTGCTCTGTTCTTTGGAGTTAAGATATTCTCACAGATGAGAATGGGCAGAAAGAAGGTAAACATGGACCTTTGCTTCTTTTATATTTAACAGGAGGCTAAGGAGCAGAAATGCTGAGCTGCAATGACAGAGTTGTGCCATTGCACACTAACAGAGCTTCAGGAAAAGCAAAATCACCATCAATCCTTTGACAGAGATATGCGAGGATGGGCATAAGGATTTCAGACCCAAACACTTTTATATGCTGAGGAAGATTGAATCTACATCCAAGCTAAATCTTATGTTTCATGAATGTCTCTGCTGAAGGCCAAAGAAGACTGAAAATATTATGAGTACTTGCATTCTCCTCTGCCAGCTCAGGCTGGGTTGTTTTCTCAATAAATTTCTGGCCAAGTGACAAGTTTCCTGAAAGATGCAAGTGGGACTCCAGCCAGCAATAGAAACTATGGGAACAGCTGAAGGCATGCAGGTTAGGAAGAAAAAGCAGCAACAGCAACAACAACAAACCAACCAAAAAAACAAAAATGCAGAGAAGATTACAGCTTTTAGGGACAAATGACATAAGAGAGAAAATAACAGCTTTGAATCCTCAGGAGTTTTGCTGAAGATGGACTTGATATCCTACCCTGTTGAAACAAAAAAATTATCTTATTTCCTTTATCTCCTGCACTCCAGCTCAGCTTCATTTCAAATCTATCCCCCTTAACTCTTTTTCCTCCTCCTCATTCTCCTTTTCCTTTCCCATTTTATCTATTTAGCCTAATTCCTCCAGGTAAATTCAGATAAACAAGCCCTGCATTGCCTTAACAGATAGGACTAAGACATTGATGCATGTCCTGCCACATCCTTACTCTGTGCTGGGACCAGAAACGCATCAGTGGCCTGGATTCAATTGCAAGTGAACAATGACCATGGATAAGTCACAGTGGGCTCCAGCATGACCCTGCCTGGGCCAGAGTAGCAGGTCCTGCTCGGCAGATGTCTGAACTTTTTTCCTATGTCATAGGTATAGCCAGTAAGAATAATGGCAATAGGATGATGCCATCATTTGTTGCCCTCGTGCTGCTCATTCAGCTCCTATGTGTTAATTCTTAACCTCTTTCACCAGTACGATCTCATCCATTTCCACTGAAAAGTCATCTCCTGCAGTGGCTCAATACACTGTCCAGGACAATGGTCTTTTGTTCTTGATCAGTTCTTCCACAAAAGTATAAAAATAGTTAGTGACAGAAATAGTAGCAAGTGCTGAATTAATGGATTAATAAGCGGAAGATAAATCAGATCTTGTCATTGCACTTCTTGTGAAAATGCTGTGGGGTACTGAAGGATCGTATGTGATTAAAACTTGGGGTTCTCTGCATCTGCAGCAGACCAGTGCTCCTTGGTGGCTCTCTAGGGCTGAGGAAGACAACAGGAGTGACATTCACAGCCACCCTTTGTGCAGCTGGTAACACAGCCCAGTCTCTCAATGTCTTACTGAAATCTTACCCATGTTATCTTATGAACTCACTGGTTGAGGTGGCCTGGTTTTTGATCACCATAGACTACATGGACTGGAGGAAAGCATGGAAGAGATGAGTGAGTTTGTAAGCTTAGACAGATCATATGCTGTTCTTCAGAGCTTTCTTTTTAAAGTGTTTTACAATGGATGTGAAAGGGCTATGGGGTAAGAAGAGACTACTGACCTAATGCACCTTATAAACTGCTGTAAGGTGAGAGAAGTAGTTTATCACAGCAGTTTTTGTTCTTAAATGCTATTTAAGTTTTCATAGAGGAAAGCAATTTCAGAGCCTAGAAATCACATCGCAGAGGACAGAGGGGAATAGTTGAAGTGTCAAAGACTATGAATGGTGCATCAAACTGTAAACCAATCATTTCATCACAAGAAAACTTAGTAATCAATTATTATTCATGGAAATGTTGAGATGAGACAACTTCTACAGAACTGCAAAAACTACATCATGAGCAACTGTCCCAGGAAAGACTGCCAGGAAGAAATACTTGCAGCTCATTCATTCACTATTATTAAGGGATAAAAAAGGCCAGATCCAGCAACTGGTATAAATGCACCTGGCTCCAGTGAAATTGGGGCAGTCGTGGCTGATCTGCACTTACTGAACATCACACTGTTCACAGGAGGACAAAATGGTTGAGGCTGGAGGGGACCACTGGAGACCATCTAGTCTAGCCCCCCATTTCAAGCTGTTCTGAAACAGATTTGGGCTGTAAGTATTCCTTAGACAAAAACTGTGGCCATCACCAGGACAGGTAAAAGCACCATCTACAGGTATGCAGTAACTGAAATACAGGCCTGAAGGATCTATTTTTAAAGAGGGTAAAAAAGGTAAATTAATTATATATTTGGTCCATTTATTCTTGAAAGATCCACCATGACAGCTCAAGCTCTTGAGATAGAGCATGGATGAAGAGTGACAGAGGGACCCTATCTGCCACACTTTGCACCTCATGCACTCAATGTGGTGTAATGGTGGAGCTGTACAGCAAAGCTCCCAGCTCTGCACAGCTACCAGGCTCCGCTACTCTCACCTACCTACCAACCTGAGCCCTTTATCAAGAAGGTCCACAAAAATCCAGGTCTACAGCCTGCCCTAATGGTAGTCTGGAAGCCAGGGCATAACTCAGAGTGCGTTCCCCAAGTTTATGGACACAGGTCAATTGGAGTAAAGTCAAGTGGAATTAATACAAGGTTTAATCCAATTCTTGCAGCAAGCCATGGAAGGTTTGCTGGATCATGTCCACAGCAAAATCTAATTTGATGGACTAGAAAAAGAAAACAGATAAAATGGGGACATTTGGGACATTTAATAGGAGACTGGATAAGTTACAGAAAAACATGCTGTGGAAAGCAATCTTTGCTTCGTCCTTTGGGAGAAACTACATACACTAATAACAGCTCTTCTCCCCCACTTCATTTTGAAAAGTGTCTGAATAAAAATGGAATTACCTTACTCAACAGAACTGTTTCCTGTATATGCAGTTTCAACTACCAGCATTAATAATGAGAAAAGTATCCTTACTACTACTTTTTTCCCTCCTGCTCACATTGCACCAATATAGTCACTAGTGGCTGAAATGGATTGTCTTCTGATTTGACAACCCTCCACAAAAGACAGATTAATTTTGTTTCCATTGTACTTGTGATAGCAGCTTCTAGGAATAATAAAAACTAGATCTGGATGTAGAGAATCTTTATTAGCAACATTGATTCACAAAGCAACAAGATCACACCTTGTCTTTCAGCTCCCAGGTTAATACAGCATGGCTGACAGAATAACATCTATCTACATGGAATGAATCTGATCAAAAAGTCATTGGGACAAAGTCATTTCCACAGAATGCCTTTTTGAAGTGAAATCACTAACTGGTTCCTGTAAGTGGCTGATAGTAACTACTGAGTTTCATGGCTTAGATTGATCTTAAAAGAAATCAGAAGATTTCAGTAAATATGCTGAATTTCTGGACTGGAATGAAAATAGAAAAACAGTCTTAATAGAACATAAATTAGAAGAGGTAGTAACATTGTTAATCACTTTGAAGCTGCAATCCCTAATTAAATAAATGAGGGGATTTTCTTAAAACTGACAATAGCAGTCACAGTTATTATTGGGATGGTGCTTCTCTTTTGGAAATAATCCTGTGGAAAATGAGATGTGGACATCTCAAGTTCCCTGTAAAATTAACTGGGAAGATGAGTATCTTCGCTAAGAGGGAAATCCAGTATCATTCCCCATGACGCTTTATATAAAAAGCCAGAGTTTGGGGGGGGGGGGGGGTGTTGTTTTTTTTTTAAAAGGCAAAACCCAGTATATTTAAATTTATGCTAAACAACTGAAAAAGTCCCTGTGCACAGCATGTAATATATTTGCTGTACTCTAAAAGACAAGCATTGTAAACAATGAAAAATTGAAACCAACACCCAGAAAAAGGTTTAGAGAATAATCCAGGCACATTTCTGAGTCTTATACTAATTATGAGCCAACAAGGCAGCTTGGACAAGCAGAGTAAAAACCGTGTTCTTAGCCTTTCCTCCTACACTTCTGTCACATCCCTACTGGATTGAAATCTCACAGGGCCAACTGAATTGGTTTATTTTTTGCTCCCAAAACATGTTAGTCGGTAAAAGACAACACTCAGTTGTACTTACTATGATCATAACAGCACCCACCTGGACATCCAGCATAGCAGTGGAGAGAGTCCAGTTTTAAGCACTTCATCAAAAAAAAAACAACTCATGGAACTGCATCCCAGTATCTCCAAGAGGCTACAAGCATTACTGCAACTCATTAAACTTCTTTATAGTTTGATGTGTTACAACATATTACAGAGCAATGGTAAATAACTAACTGCTGATTTGACACTGCTTTCAACTGCTGAGCAATTCTGCTTTCCTCAGTGTTACAATTAATGTCAGCAGTTAATGCCTATGTGTTGGAATCAGAAACTCAACTACAATAAACAAATGCAGTCAAGTTTCAACTTAAGGAAATACCCAAACTGCAGCATGGCGCTGGTTCAGCTGTCCCCATCTCAGGCTGCAATTACAGTTCTGTTGGTCAGAGCAGCAGGGGCATCATTTGTCATCCTAAGGAAGGCTGGAGCGCTGTGAAATTGGGCACTTTGGAAAAATGCAGCTGTAGCAGAACATATGTATAGGCAAGACCATGAAATGAACTGGCTCCAAGCCAGCATGTAAGGAGAAAAACAAGAGAATATAAATGAAAAAATTCATAGAATACTGTATTGAGAAGATGCTTCTATAGATATATCCTGACCAACTTTAAAGGTCAGGATGACAACAATCCGTCTTCTCTGGGGAACAGTTTAATCAATTTGCAGCTCTTTTTTCTTCACCGAGTTGGCAATGAGTTTACATCGTTCAAATAGATCTTCTATTTAGGTTTTGGTATTTAATTGGTCTCAGGTTCCTGTATATCTCTCTATACAACTGTAACAAACAGGATATATACATGGGTGTGTATATACATTCATGCACAGACTGTACTGGATAGAATATGAACTGCTCAGCTATGCTCCATAGCTCTAGTGTCACTAACAGAGACTATTATACAGGGCAAGAGACAGTTTTCTGCTCCTGGAGCAGAAGGAAGAACTCAGCTATAGCTTTACCAATGCAGTGAATACTGGGATGGCCAGAGGCTGCAGAAGAATGACAACCATGCAACCATGAGAAGCCACCAGTCATTCCTCTTTTTCCAGATGCTGAACAGAACCACGTGGAGACAGAGACTCCTTCCCCAACCACACGTGCACACACACACAGGAGAGTGGGGCTGGCCACTTTGGTGGCTCTGGGAAATGTATCACAACATGCCCAGTATCAAAGAGTCAGACCCAAAGTTTAACAGTTTTCAGAGACAGCACCTCCTGCCCTCTGGGTAAGATCAGGGCATCTTATCCCAATCCATCAGAAGATGATCTGGCCTTATTCATTAATTTCTTGGCAGTACTGGAGCACAGCTCTTGATTCTTGAGAAAACTCCAGCTGCCACATCACTTGTGAGGATCACATAGGCTGCATGAGCATATAAAAACTTTTTTTCATTTTCTTTCTTCCCATGGAATATACAGTTAACAAAGTTACAGTCCTTATTTTCAGAGTAATTAATCTTGCATTCATTTTATCTAATTTTCAGCAATTAACTGAGATGATTACATCTATGTGCCTTCTGTATTTAATGGTGAGAGAAAGAATCAAAGCCATTCAGTCAGCCTACAAGCTTCATGAAGTAAGAATCAAGATCTTTACACACAACATAACCTTAGCACTTTCACCACAGAAAGACAAACCCTTCTTGTGGGCTGCATCAAAGCTGTGAATCAAAATCCTACAAGACCATCACAGACATCACCATCTTTTCTTCCAACAGTAAGGATCCTTGAACTGAATGTACCTTTCTCAAGACAAGTATAACCTACTACAAATCCTGTCTACTACTGGTTTGGAGAGATGTAGGCATCTCCCTCATGTAGTGATGCTTGAGTGGAAACAATACAACTGAGGCAGGTACGTATCTCTAAGACTGCCGTAGGATTTTGACAAGGTATACATTAATATAAGTCTTTAGAGTTCTCCAACAGCTATGCAAAAAGTAACTGGGTTCAATCACTTCCATTTAACTGTCTATATTATTTGCCTGCTTTCTTTTCAAGACATGGAGCCCCAGGGTCCAGAGGTCAGAGGAAATGCAGTCATGGTCAAGACCAGACCCAAGACTCATATTTTACAGCCAGTCCTAGATCGGACAAAATGGGAATCCCTGAGGGGCAAACTACTTTTAAATATATACAAGAGCCTGTCCCTCCAACCTCTTCTCTCTATACATATGCTGGCATGCATATGTACACTTCCATAATGAAAGCTTTTTATCTCAGATTTACATTAAGGAATTAATAACTATGTTACACATTTATTGCTGTAATACACTACTAAGGATTATGCTTTTTCTCACATCTGAAGAGCAGAACAAATGCAAAGGTAAACATTACCTTCATGTATGCTTCATTACACAATAGACTGAGGAAACAATCAGCAATATGCACACCTTGTAAAGAAAAGTTGCAACTTTCACCCCTTCCCTCAACTCAGTATTGCTTTTTTTCTCTCCTCACTCTCAGACAAATGACATTTGGCTATGTTGACATTGTGCTGTGTATTTTCTTCCACTTACATGCAAGTGGTCAAGATAAGGTGCAGATGCCCAGAGATTCAGGTAAGATGTGGCTGTATTAAGCTGTAAATTCAGAGATACAGAAAACTGCTACATGTAAAGGAAGCAACGCCTTAACACAGGAAGAAATGTCTTTGAATTTGGGTTTCTCTTCTCTTCCACACTGTAAGTAAAGGTTTTAACTGTATAGCTTTACTTTTAAATTAAATACATAAATGACTCCCAAACAGCTGGCCTACTTAACACTACTATGTAAACATCTGTTCACATTCATGCATGCAAATAAGTACATCAGCTAGCAAGTCTCTTAGGCTCAGATTAGTCTTTATCAAGTCCTCCCAGAAACCACTGGGGTGGAGGCCAATGACTGTGTGAAGAGGGAAGAAAGGGAATTCTTAAGGGTTTTTTTGAGAATTGATCCTTGGAGAAAAGATGGATGATAGAGAATACCAGAAAACTCAACTCCCATGCTTTCTATTTTTCAGTATGTTTGCTTTAATGGAAGTTTTCTTTCCTCCCTCTTTGTGGCAGTTTCCCACTTCATCACATATTTTAGCAGCTTGTTATATAAATGGACATTGTATCAAATTTTTATTCCCCTTTATTAAAACCATCTTTTGAAAGTGCCAGGGATCCCAGGCCTGCTTCTGCTGAACTAAATGGGATTCTTGACATTGACATGAATGGAAACAGGACTAGGCTGGCTGTATGCCTCATTAGATACGTGATTCTATAGCACCCTCTAAAATTCTGCTGAACTCTCCCTTTCAAGCAAATAAAGCAGGTAAGCTCAAAGGCCATGAAATGTCACTATTACATTTCGACACTTGAACTGAGGTAACTGATGAATTAGCCATCTTCTTGCCAGGCATCTTAGAAAACTGCAGCCCCCAAGGGATTTCCCCTGGCCGTTACCACTTATTGCAAAGTCAAAGACAGAAAGCTAAGGTTACTGTTTTGCCTGTGGAATCAAAATATGCTGAGAGAGCATGTTATTCCCCAGACTTACAGGTTTATTGCATTTCTAATTCACACCTAAGGTCACCATATGTCAAGTGAGTATGCATTCTGCTACCATGGCTACTGTCATCATTTTAACTCTAATGCTAAACAGTCCTAGACTGGAACAATACTGTCTTAGAAGCAGCACAATTTAGTGCTTATAGCAGAAGACTGGTCTTCTGATTAAAGATGGAAAATTAAACATTCTAGTTCCACCTTTGGGTTTGTCAGACTCTCCAAAAATCATACAAGTCAGTCAATCACTCTGGATCTTTGTTTTCACACCAGAAAGCCAAATAACTAAAAGCCCTGAATAAACAAAATAAACAAAGCTAGTACAATAACAACTGTGCCTTCTGTATTGCGAAAAGTTAATAAATATATCAATCTTTGATCAAATTTCATTCAGCGTTTACAACTACAAGATGAGGTTTGAAATCAGTTTCTTGTGGCCTGATATGATTATGCCATGATGATGATGATGCTTCCCTCTGCATAATGCATTAAATATGAATTTGACCACACAATTGCCATTTCTTGTCATTTAAGTAGTCTTACAGTTAAGCAGCCATAATTGTCCTTTGGGTGTTATCTTAAATACATTAAAAAAGAAATTGAATGCTTTCACCACATTATAGCTGGGACACTTTTTCAAAGCTAATTTCTAGGTCAGTGAATTATTCATAATACACTTCAACCAGGCTCTTCTGGATAAGGTAATTGACCTTGTCTGCATGAAGCACCTACTACCTTGCCTTGGGATAATTAAATCTACAATGTGGTCCATTATTCAAAGGTAATGTCTTTTCATTAGGTTAGGCAATATATTATCACTCAACTAGTCACCTAATTCTGCATTTAGCGCATTCAAGTTTTCACTGTTTTGTCATGGGTTACACTCATCATAGCAATATCTCACATTAAGTAGCATGGCATAACAGTAAGACAGCATTCTCTTGATAAATGGAAGCAGGACTTTGAGGACTAAAATTTCAAGATTTACCTCTGTATTGCAATCTCAGTTGGCTGTGCTTGTTTATTCTGTGGGTGAAAGCAATAAAGTGTGTCTATTTAGTAAAAACTGGTCTCAGGTCAAAACTCAGGTACTACTAATGTACCAGGTGGCAGTAGCTATATGGATTCACATACTAATCAGCGGAAACAATCATACACTATTGAAAGGTATGCTAAAATACATGTATTGAATTCCAAGATCTAAACTAGCTCAGGTACTTCTACAGAGTTCTATTTTGCTGTGTTGAGAAACCCTTGGTTGGCCTGCCATCCAAGGATGCAATTAGCAATGCTGGCTGTTGCCCAGGCTAGCTCTGAACCATTTCAGCCTTCCCTGTAACAGATTACTAAGGCTCAATTCCCCACTATATATTCCCTCAAAAGATGTTGCTCAGTGAAGACCAAAGTAACTGATTTTTTTTTGCATATGCATGGAGTGAAAACTTCTGAGAGAAAGCTAAACAATTGAGCACCCATCTCTCTCCTGTGCTCCAAATGTTTGAACCACTTTAGCAGAATAAAGCAGCTCTGAATCTATTTTAGTCAGGCACTGACAAAGTCCTCCTGCATGGGTAAACTCTTGAGTGGCAGTGATCTGAAGAAGCTCCTGCATCAGTCCCTTTCCTGGCTCTGAAAAATGGCCAGAGATGCTATTCTAATTTATATTGCACCACTCCAATAACCAGGCATAAAGAAGCCTCTCCACTCCCCCACTACCCCCTCCCCCGACTTCAGTTGTGCAGGGTATACCGGTCTATTCTATTACAGCAACACAGTATTGGCTTTTAAAATCTATCAGTGCTGAAGTGTTTAGACTCTGATTGCAAATACTGCATAAACAAGCTATGGATGAACTTGTTAGCTTCTCTACATACCTGAAGTTTTACAATGTTTCTGTGTTTTGTAGTTTGTTTTACACTAAAGTGGAATTTAATGAAAGATTCAATAACTAAGGAGTTAATCCACCAACTTACTTTCCTAATCAGTATAAATATACTGAATCCAATGGAACTGATCCTGCATATCTTTTAGTTTTGTATTTTTTAGTTGAATCATTCGATATTGTAGCTTCTTTCAAGCTGTCCATTAATAGAATGTTATAATTATGTTAGCTATTCAAAGCTTTTTAATCATGTTATACAAACACAGTTCAGCCTATGAATTGTTTATCTTGATTAGATATTGTGTGAGTGTTCACTTAAAATTATGAAGCATTGTTTTAGAGCAGAAATAAAGACAAGGGCATAAAAAAGACTTCAAGGTGTTGGAGTGAACATTTACTCTGAAGACCTTTGGCTGAATTCCTATTTCCATGAATATTCAGGAACAATCTGTTCATGCCTCAGGAACATTTCTGCAAACATAAAAATCTCAGTATTGTGGTCCAGAATAATACAAAAATAGGATTATGAAAATTATCAGAGTGAAATTGAAATGAAATTCCAGTAGGGTAGGAAAGAAACAGCTGTCATTTATCATTTTCCATCAGCTAAAAGAAACTAGCCAAGGAAAGAATTGTTCTAAGCAAGATTACCTGCAACTGGTCTGTCTGCTAAATCATATTTCATAATGGTTGACTGCCTTCCATTGTGTAACCACAGTTGTGTACTATACATTGATAGCCCCTGTCACTATAATACGATTATGTTTACCCATTAGTTTCTGCTTTTGTGCCACAAGCCAGCAACTGCAATATTACAATGGTTCTAATGGTCTGTTTCACTTTGATCATTTACCTATTAATTTTGGCAATGGCGTATTTCATGGAACATAAATTTCATCTTCTGAAAACATGACAACCTGTAGTTCAATATGGTCAGACAGATTCTGGAGCTTTGTACGGAAGTAAAATGAATTGTCCAGGGTGGCATTTTGGAAAGAACATACCTCCCTCTGGAGGCATCGGTTGTATCTAAGGTGATTACTTCAGCAGTAATAGGATGTAATTATTCACTCAATAAAATTCTGCCTCTATTAAGTAGGTACCTCTAATGTTCTGCAGGTTGACTGGTGGCCCTAGCATGTCTCACAGAGGCAGTAAACAAAATGCAACACAATCTCTTTGTCTGGATCCAGAACATAAATATGCACTGGGAAGGAAGTGACCTACAAAACTGGCACTGTTTTGAACCTGGAGGCTCTGGGAAACAGGACCCCAAAACAGACCCTGAAAAATGCTAATTGCCAGGACAGCCTTCCCCAGTTCAGTGACAGGTATTAAAATGGCAAAACAAATGGACCAAACTGACTTTTCGCAGCCAGAGAAGCCAAAGGGAGCTGAAACACAGCCTACTTCAGGAGAAGACAACTTGTCCTAGAATCCCACCCTCTGCTGTTATGTTAGCATTCAGTCATGAAGATCTCTCTCTGAGGAACAGCCCCTAAACTTTTGCCATACACCAAAATAGTTTAATCTGGGTAAATTCTGAGAGCTTGAAATCACAGTGACAATGGGAGGTAAGCAAATGCTGATGTACAGAAAGCATTTAACTCAGTGGGGAAAAGAGTAACCAACACTAACTTGTCTTGCACCAGGCCTGACAATGATCCATCTATCCCAAGAAGTCAATTACAGTCAACCTTCGCTCTTTTCCTCCTAACCTATCTGCACTTATCTACATAAATATGCAAACACATAATTTCCCCAAAAGAGAGCACTCAATCCACATCAATAGATAATTTTATGGACTCTATGGACCATGTGAATCAGCAGCTAAAAGAAAAGTTAGTATTTAAAAGAAACATATCATGTAATTGATGTTACTTTTTCTTCAGAATCACTTTTCAGATCTCTGCTCATTTTTTAAAACACCCCATTATAGGCTTGGACTCATCAGTAAAACAAACCTGTCAGACCTGAATTAGGTTCAGTAATACAAAATTGAGAAAAAAGAACAGCCAGGAATCATTATTATCTTTTATTTCCTACCAACAAGTGCCACCACCAACATTTTGATCACATTGAATGAGACAGCCTGAACAAAAAGAAGAATAGGAAATGGCCAGATGATTGCAGACTAAGCTACCGGGAGCACTTTTCATGTGCTATTAATGTTAATATATTGGAATAACTACATGTTGTAAATTAGACATATAATTTTAAAATTTTTGGCAAACCAGAGGTATAGGGAAAGGGTGACATGGAACTAAGCATCGTGGATAAAGAAACAGGCAGCACACGAAGAAGGCACTGAATCTAGTAGAGCAGCTTGTGTCCAAAGATCTATGAAAGACTGATGGGTACTGAAGAAGTTCAGTTGAGTTTAGGATGTACATTTGTTTTAAATTTTTGTTCCTATGCTAAGAAGGAGACACAGACATTTGTGTATCTGGCTTAGAAAGAAAATACATGCATTTGCATCTCATTTTAGCCCAAATTAAGATTTTGTTCTAGCACGAGGACACTTAGAGTCAGCAGAAACTGTATAGTACTTTCTAAACCCCATTGATCCTAGCAAGGTTTAGATATTAATCTCAACCTGGTTTTCCAGATAAATGAGTCATATTGGAATATGCTACATGAATGTTTGTGCACACGTGTCCATTGTTCAAGTAACTCATGAACCCACTGGCCAATTTCAAGGACATTTGACTGAGAAATATGTTCCTACAGGTTTCATGTACTGCCTAAGCAGAAAACAGAGAGATCCTCCTAGTACCCAGCCTAAGAAAAGGTTGCAATGCATTTTCAGTCCCCAGTAGATATCAGACAATCCATACAGAAGATCAACACTAAAGCACAAAACCATAGGGAAAAAAAGCATAATTTATTACTCCACCATTCATTGAACTATTGTTTTAGCAAAAGTAAACAAATAAACAATGTTCTAAACTGTCAAAAAATCAGCAGCACAGATAAAATAACCAAATTGTATAGTTCGGAGAGATGCTGTTCACTAGGCAGAAGCATGAGAACATACAACATTTAATCAGTTTGATCAGTTCCTGTTTAGAAAGATATCTAAAGTAAGTTGGAAGTATCTCTGCCTGGATGAACTTGGGCATCTACCATGGGCTGAACACATAACCTTAAGACAACTACAGTAAGACTACATGGATCTCACCCTAGAAATGCAGGCCTGCATCCTATAGCTCAAATAGGAATTATTTCTGAAAACAAGGGCACTGTTTCTTAATTACATGGAATCCCTTCTTGCCCTTTACAAAGGAAGACAACATCCTTATCATACAACTACACCATATACTGCAATAACAGGTATGACCAAGCACCAGGCAGAATAGTTGTAACGGTCTCTAATTAGTGCAGTTAAGAACAACCATCTGTCAATGGTGGGATGAATTCTAGCATTGAATTGGCATTATTGGAGACATACTATGAAGAACAGATTATGAACCCCTGCTTGCTGCATATGGCTGTGTTCAGATCCACACTTAGACTCAAGCCATTATGGCTAAGCTAACACTTTCTGAATGCATTGCATTCAATCTCAGGGGAGCTGATCTTTCCTCAAAACATCTATGAACAAAAAAGACAGGGCTGTCCATATAGCATCTGGGTGTCCAATAAAGAAAGTAGGCTTGGGGTTCTCACATCTCTCCCTTTACAATCAACAACTTGCCAAGCAAAATCCAAACATTGCCAGGGAGATGAAAAGGAAGAAATTTGGATGATTGATTGATGCTTGAGACTAGTGATACTATTCCTTGGATACAGTGCAGAATCACAGCTTTCTCACCCCACCTTACCTGACTGAATATACCAAACATCCCATTATACACCACCTGAATATACCATTACCTCCCTTGTAATTTGGCAGGTCCATAAAAATTCACAGAATCATACCTTCCTTGCTAAATCACTGTAACTGTGTTAATCAGTTCACTAGAAAAAATAAATGTACCTTTAAGGGAAGTCATGTTCATTCTTTCACTAGCAGCACAAGGGCAAGGCACAAGAGGTACCTATATAAATCTCACACTTGGAGTGCAAGAATTCAGAGGTGTTCATCGGGGAGGAAACACTCTTCTTACAGTTCTGTTTTGTGGCTGCACAAACTTGGCTATTGGTTTTAGTCTGTACTTTCAAATAGATCTGATGGCTTATACCAGTTTCAGGCAAAATTGTCATCATCATCAGCCTGATGCATCAATCTTCTCTGCTAAACAAGAAGACTACCTTTAGAAAAGGACTGCTTAGATTAATTGGTTAATGTTTCTAAATACTAATACTAAAAAAAAAAAAAAAAAAAAAAAAAAGTTTTGTTCTGGGACTTTTTAATTCTGCTCCTGTGAGCAAAGGAAGAAGACTCTTGATGTTGCTTTGAGTCCTGGACAGCTCAGGCAGGAACACACCCCTTGGCTAAACCAGTCCCCATTAAAGTCTAAGCCTTCCTCCTATCAAAGGGGCTTGGAACAAATTCAGGCTAAAAAGCTTTTTCATTTTTGTTCTCAGTCTTCCTGGCCAGAAGATATGAAAAAAGCTTTTCTAAAGAAAGTTTTAAAAGGGTTGTTTTCTTTCAGGTCATACCACATCTTTCTAGCTACTTGTCAAGTCTCAGTCAGATCTAATCCTCCCCAAATCATTCTGGGTTTGGGGAAGGTAAATAATTTTCAATTGCTTTTAGGTGCTTCTTGGGAAGGGAAGAAGTACACAACTCTTTTCCCCAAAGGTCTGGAGACATTTTCTCCAAGCTTGCTTGCTTGCCCTCTGTATTTTGGGTTTTTTTCACAAAAGAGAGTAACAAACACTTGGAAGAGCTACTTTTATGATCCCCTTAACATCAGATGGTTCACATAAGCGAAACTATTGAACTAAATACTCTTAGGGAAGACTCTTGTTCTGTTGCTGTTTGAACACCAAGCACAAAGTAATCTGAAAATAGAGCCTTCAGACGATCCTCATTGTTTCTTTTCCCCTACCTCTGCCTTCACACTTTCGAAAATAGAAAATATATCTCCCATAGGCTATCTTCACACTGGGTAAAATTCCTGGACTTAAAATTTACAAGCAATGAATTCAAGTCTAACCCAATCTACACAGAGTAAAAACTTTGTCTTTTACTATAGGCTTACATTTTCTTTTCTCCTAATTACGCTATATAATTAAATTATGCCATTGTTCATTTTGTGTATAGCCTCTTAATACCTCTGTCTTCCTGGATAGATCAGACCAATTAAAGCAAAATCAAAGCATATGGGCTCTGTCCCGTTCACTTGCTCCACCCCATCTGATGTTCAGCAAGTGTCTTGCTTTGGACATACTTTTTTCCCCAGTTCTAAAATAGGAGTCAAATGAACCCAAAGCACACAAAACTGAGAGATTACAGCCCCAAATGTTTTGCTATCATCAAAGATAATGTGAATATAAATGTAAATTATTATTGCTACACTCATATGTCATCTTGGTAGAAGAGGTCAGCTGAGAACTCTTCCACCACTATGATTTACATCTTCTATTCTCCAGTATCAGAAAACATCACTCTCTGCACTGGATCACAGTTGACAGAGAAATTAGTTTAATGTCAGTAAGACAGTTTGAGTCTAATGGAGCCCAAGATGCTCAAAGTAGGACAGCTGAATGAAGCAGACAAATGGAAGCGTGATGAGAACACACTCCCCCGCTGTGGCTCTAATGAGGGAGAAGGCACACTTTTCTGCTCAGGCAGCAGTACTGCTTGCTTTCTTGAATGGTGGACAGGTTGCTGTCATAGCTAATGACCCATTAATATAACAAGCCAAGAATTAGCTGTTTGTTTCTAATTGCCATTATTTATTTATTGTTAACAATATGCTGAGTCCTGCAAATTAAAAAAGATTATCACTGCTTGTAATTAAGGGAATGCTGGCTAGGATGGTCTGAAAAAAAAATGTGTAATTCCTTCCTTCTTCAAATTGTGTGTATGAGTAGCTTATACAACTCAACTGGGTCTCAGTCAGAGGTATCATTAGGACAGTGTTTGCTTCTGGCACACATGCGTCTCATAAAACTATCCATTTCCAAACTCTTATTTGGACTGCAGAATTCCCTGAACTCAATATTTCTTCATTATTGAGCTGTAAGCATTTATACCATTCCAGAGGTTTCACAGGTTGAGCAAAAGATGTCATCAATTTCACTCCAAACCAGAAGTTCTTTCGGAACAGAAGTCCCAACCAAACAGATTACAGAGGTTAAACAAACATCTTGCAGCATCAGTTCACAGCACTGACTTCCTTACAGCACCACAGATAACAGATCACTCAATGACTTCCAGACTCCAGGCTCAAAATCTGTTGTCTAGGTTTACATTTCTTTTACCTGTCCTATGTATCTTTATTAATAGCCCTGGTACAAGCTTACTGTATATTGGAAGAGATACTTTCCATGTCAGTAAAACACAGCAGAGCTATCCAGTTTGGACTGAAAAAAAAGTTTTCTAGGTAAACTGTAAAAGGTCTCTTAAAAAAAAATAATAATAGAAGTGTAATTCCAAAATTGTTCTGTAGGTTTAAAAAAAAAAAATCATTAAAGGGAGGGAAAAAAAAAACCACAACAAAAACTTATCAGAAATATCCAGTGACAGCAGAATTATGAAGGACTTATTCCACAGAAGCAAACTGGAGTTACCCATACAAGCTCCTTCCAAGTTCACCTGACATATTGTGTCTAAAGCAAACACAGATAACGGTCCTCCAGTGTTCACTGGAGTAGTCCCAGGAGACTCATGCCCTTTTCGTGTCACTTCAGAAATATGTCAGGTAGCATTAAGCCTGTCCTCTCCTGCAGCAGGGTTCAAGGAGTGAGCGTGTTTTCCTCCCACTGGGTTAGAAGCCACCCAGTGTATGACTGAGCAAGGATTTCTTCCCATGTCTTTCTTATCGCTTGGCCTTCTGGCTGCATTGCAATCTCAGATAAGCCCAAGGAGACTAGAGGAGAAGTAATGCAAGCATCTGCCATTCCTTCTTTGGCAGCTATAACACAATTTACCTCACTGCCTGTCAGGAGAGATCATATATGGTGAGGGAAGCAAAGGGTCAGAAATTGGGATAATGATATTTCCATCACTCACAGGTGCATGCGTGCTAGATGCCAAGTTATCTTCCCCCATGCAGCAGGTTTTTTATTCTGCTTAGATCATCTGCATTTTAATCAGCTGCACACTACTAACTATATAGCATCTTTAAAAATGGCCTGTAAATCTCTCCCTACAAATAAGGGGACATGTTGCATTAGTAAGGTGAACTCTGTTCAAAAGTGCCTAAATATAGCAGAAGTTATCTAAAATTGTGCTTATGAGAAACTGTCAGCACTGCCACTTCGGAGGGGTGGGACAAGGTATGGTGATGGAAAACACATATGGCAAGTCAATCATTCTCAAGAAAGGGATACCAATTACCCAAGAATAATTACAAAATACAACCTACACCTGCCACCTATCCACCACTTCCTTTAATATGAACCACTTTTTGAGGTCAGACTGCCCTGTTCTATGTTATTTTGTGCAATGACAAATAGTCTCCTGGTAATGCAATAGCAATTTCAAGTTATTTTGTGCAATGACAAATAGTCTCCTGGTAATGCAATAAAAATTTAAAGTACTTGGAATAATAAAATGGAAATTATATTTGAAAGGCATAAAACAATAGTGAGCAAAACCCCAATAGTAAATGACTGCTTGTTATGGGTCATTTTATATCACCTCATGGTAAATCGATGTAAAAAACTTCATCAGAACCAAGGTTTCACACTCGTTTCTCCATAAAGATTTAGACTGCTCTAAAAAGTGGTGTCCCCATTATATGAAACTTTGGTGCAAACCACACCTCAAACACTGCGAGTCACTTCTGGTGAAAAAAATACTAGCTAGTGAAGGTCCAAGAAGGGCAACTAAAAGAACTATAAAAGTACTGGATAAGTGCAGAACTGTGATTCACCACATCCTGCAATACCAGAACTCAGTGCACTGAGTAAAACATTAGTTTAAAACACAGTAAAAAAAAAAGTAGTTCTGTACACAGCAAGTAGGCAACTCTTGGAACTTGCTTTCCTAGGAGGCTGCAGAGGCAGACAATATAATAAAGTTCAAAAAGTGATTAGGCAAATTTATGAATACCAGATCCATAATGGATACTAAAAGGGATTGGCAATGGCATAAGCTCTAATGCTTTTAATAGAGCAACTGTGGGTGATGGGAACATATTGAGGGATGTGCTGAAGACATCTAGACTTGCGTACTCACCCTAAGCTGCAGCTCTCCAGCACCCACTATTGAAGCCAGGACCCTGCAGGACATTTCTTAGCATCTTATGCTCTGACATCACTGAAGGTCTCATCTGGAACTAAAGAGGGAACCTGCATAGCCAAAGAGTTCTAGCAACATACAGGGCATAGATAAAAAAACACTCAACTGTCTTAGCAGCAGAATTAAGTATAAATTAAAGTCTCAAAGCAGACATTAGGACACGCTCCCTGCTGTGATGTAGCAATACATCTTTCCCTCCAATAACAGAGGATGCAAAATGCAAATGCAGTGGTTCACAGGTGAGGGCAAACAGCTGTCCGGCATAAGGGGTCACAGAGCTGGAGATGGCACATGGTGCAGTTCGGCACAGAGATACAGCTCTAGCTAGGAGGCAGATGGGAGAAAAGAAGGTGGAAACTTGGCTGCAAGTCATATAATGCTGGGACTTGACAGATCTTAAAAGGGACAGGCAGAAAGTTCAGGGACAAGGTGCATAGTTTAGGATGGATGTTTGAAATCAAAGCTTGAGGTAACATAGTGTGGGAATTCTACTGGAAAGAGAAAAACAAGGAAGACAGCAGGAAAAACCCACCACCTAAAGACATTCCTATTTCTTTGATTTTCCTCTAGGACTAATCTTCTCTCAGTCCCTGAGTCCCTACACAAATGTGCTATGAACTTGACAGACTGTCAGCCAAGTATTGTAAAGCAAGATATCCTGCCACCGATACAGCCGTCACTGTGTTAAGTCCTTGATATGGTCGATATGACGGAGCTTCCCAAATGTTAAGCCTTTGAGTACACCCATAGTTCCTAGAAAACTAAGCAAATTCAGAGCTGAGGGTTTGTTCAGTTAATAAAGTGTTTTCAGTTAATAAAGTGTTTTCATATCTTCAAACATCTTGTATGTTAACAGTTTAATTAAACATGCATGTGCACACACGCACCTGTTCTTGTACACATACCCTTTTCCTAGGTATTACCTGAGATGCTTCATAAAGTAAGGAAATCAGAGCCCCAGGGGCCTAAATTTCTTTTTAGTTTCCTGGAATACAGACAGCACATTGAGAGGTTGCCCAAGGTTCCTGCCCACCCACTTCCTCCCCTGCTAGCTTGTCTTGGTCTGTGCTTCGAAGGATGATGCCATGGTAAAGTCTGCAATCTTTTACTAAGAGTGTGGATGACTTTCCTAATTAATGGCAATTGTCACATTTGCTCTGGTTGTGTGATTGTCTCTCCAACAGGCATAGAGAATTCACAAGAGACTTGCAATTATTGGTCATAAATTATAAGTTTCATTTGCTAGCATGATGAGGAAGCCAGCTATGCCTTTGATGAACAGACATCTATCTATTCTGATGTTCACAAGCCTCCTGAAAATCTATCTGATGACAGAGATGTACAAATATGCAGTTCAGGGCAATTTAATTTTAATTTTCAAAGACATGCTTGCAGCTAAGCCGTAGTATGACAGTGAGAACTGATAAGGCTGTTCCAGACAGCGGGAGGTGGAGATGAGTGAACTCCTTTGCCAATCACCAGATTGCATGTCTGACACGTTGCAGATGTAAAGTCAAGTAACTCAATGGGGATACTATGCTGAATCACACCCACTGGGGATGTGCCTGTGTCTTCAGGACAAGAGGTGGCAGGAAGAGAGGAAACACAAAGTCTTTGATACACACGAACAATTTTATGCAAGCCAGGAGTCTCCCTTGATTTCTCTTTGTAGCGACCCAGAGTGCCATGATTGTCCCTTTGCCCAGGCACATGATTATTGCCCACCCCCCCACCATGTCAAAGCTGTGAAAGCCAAAATTGCTAAGTAACCGCATGCAACTTTGCTGGAGAGTAACAATATGAATGCAAAAAGAAAGAGAAATCTTTTTATTGTTTCTATGTGAAACATGATAGTGTTTAGATCCTGAAGACAAGGATTTGGGGTTTTGGTGCTACCAGTGGAGATATCCTAATCATGCATTCCCTGTCCTTGGAAAAAGAACAAAGCCCAAACCGAGAGGAAGCTCAGAAATGGATAAGATTAGTTGCAAGAAGGGGAACTTTCTTATCTCTGTCAAGATCAGATATACCTCTGGGAGATGCCCTTCCATCAAGCATTCACCACGGGGCTCAGTCCACAGGTAAGTCTTGATATTCAGTAGACTGTATTAGGTCATATAATGTGTCCTGCTGGCCTACAAATAATGCAGCATTGTCATGAATACTGTGCATTGTATACTGACTTCTGAAGGAAGATCTGAAGTGTGGTTCATTAACAATAATTACACATTATGATGCCCTGGCAATACAGAGATAATGTAGTGCTTCAGGCATCCAAAAGCCTAGGCTGAATCAAGAAACAAAACCCAAGAATTTTGATTTTTGTTCTGTTGCTCTGGCCCCAAATCAAACTCCCTCCGGTAGCTTCTGGGCATAAACAACACAGGCGAGACCGTTCTGCAGTGAGTCTGGCAAATGCCCTAGAGTTATTCACGCTTGTAGCTCATCTTCAAGTTTAGGAATGGAAATTCTTTAAATCTTAGAACTCAAGACACCTACAGTGTTCAGCACTACTGGGTCTCTAGGCTATTCTATAACATAGCAGCAGTCCACCTCAAAATGAATATCAAATCATAGAGCTATTTAAGGCTTTGGGGAAAAAAATGCCTTTCTATCATTTAAAAACACTGAATACTCAGCAAAGAACAAATCGTTACCCATATCTTGTCATTTCAAGAACTCAATTTATTTTTAGGCATGTTCCACATCTTGCCAAACTTACAGCCTTAGGCTATTGAGGAAGTTCAGGATGAAAAATTGAAAGTGTAATTAAAAAGCATACAAAAGGAAGAAAAAAGAGGAAAAAATTATGGTGTCTGCCACATGCAAAGCATTGGACTAATTTTCTTTCTAATTTAGCAGCTGGGCCTTTACTAAAGAGTTATGTGCAATTCTCGTGCGGTCAACTGTCAAGACCACAGTGGCACTGCAGCAGCTGCAAGAGAGCAAGCTAGGCTGCTGGACACCATCCCTGTGTCCTCTCCCTTGAGGAGTCAGTCACAGCTTCAGTCCTGGACAAGTGGAGAAGGAGCTGCCAGTCAGAATCATCGTGGCCAGACTGCCAGTTGGTAGATAGCTTTAGCCCTGAAGAAGGATATTTATATACTGTCAATTTACAAGATTATCACTACTTTTTTTTTTTTTTTTTAAAGAAGAAAAGGGTTTGGATCCTTAAGAATTGTCCCTAGCTTTACAAAAGTACCACATACCAGAAGTATCTCAAAATGAATTCATAGCATACCTTTCTGTGTACACATGACCAAGTACCTCAAAGAAATGTGTAAAATTAAACACATGCACACCTGCTCTAATATTGTGGCCTCAACCTTAAAAAAATATTCTGGAAAAAATCACTGTGTGATTATATCTTTGTAACATGTCATGTGTGTTGTGGGATATAGAAGCCAGCAACACTGCAAGTATTTGTAAGACGTTAGTTCCACCTCTTTAAGAGCAGTTATGCCTGCATCTTGTTTTCCCTTTGTGCTCTACCCTGGATGCTGATACTAACATGTCATTCTTTAAAAAAATTATTAGCAATACAAGCAGTTCTTGGCTGGTAAATTCTGATGATAATAAAAGACATAATTCACAGGTTTTAAAAATAAACCGACTGTAAGACATCTGATTACTGGACATAAACATTCAGTGTTATAGTAACTTTGCTGGAACCAGGCAGATTCTTGATGCATCTAATTAGGCAATGTATTTTTAATACAATAGGAGCTCCCATTGCAAGCTCTCCTTAAGGCTTTCTGTGGGATTTCTTCTAACCTACTAACAAATTTAAGAGTTGCTAATAATCAAAGAATCACCAGGACCATACAGACATTACAAGTAACCAGATGAGACTTTGAAGACATTCAGAAGCCTGCCCTTAATGTCATTTATCTCTCTGGACAAGCAAACATAAAATCCCGACCCCAAGAGAGAGCAAAGTAGAAGGCAGCCATCCTGAGTGGCCACTGGAAATTTGGTACCACAGAGAGCCATAAACCGATCAGCCCCTCTGCTTTCTTGTTGCTGCTACATTAAGTCAGGGCAAAAAACCTTATTCCTTCTATCACAAGGGGAAAATTAGTTTTGCTCCAGAAACTGTACTATCAAGCACCTTAAACATCATATTCAGGGCTGTGGGACTCAGAAGAGGGTACACTCCTCCTCGCAAGAAACAACATAAGAGTCTGGAGCAATCTGGATGCTTTCTATCTTTAATATAGAGTTAAAAACTCTAAATGAATAAGCATCCACTTACCATCAGCTAAATACAGCTTTTCTGGTCTCTAAGGAGTACTTTCCATTGTAGAAGCTTTCAGAACCTTTATACACATGAACTTAGAGGGTGGAAACTCCCCTGCAGAGCTCTGACCATCTTGCATCAGAGGACAGGCACTGCATGTGGTATCCAAGAAGGCTGTAGTGGGTTGACCCTGACTGGACACCAGGTGCCCGCCAAAGCTGCTTTATCACTTCCCTCCTCAGCTGGACAGAGGAGAGAAAATGTAACAAAGTGCTTGTGGGTCGAGATGAGGACAGGAGAGATCACTCACCAATTACCATTACAGGCAAATCAGACTTAACTTGGGGAAATCAGTTTAATTTATTATCAGAGTAAGATAATGAGAAATAAAACCTAAATCTTAAAACACTTCACACATCCCCCACCCCCCCCACCTTCTTCCCAGGCTTAACTTTACTCCCGAGTTCTCTACCTCCTCCTCCCAAGCGGTACAGGGGAATGGGGAATGGGGTTTGCAGTCAATTTGTCACATGTTGTCTTTGCTGCTCCTTCCTCCTCAAGGGGAGGACTCCTCACACTCTTCCCCTGCTCCACCATGGGGTCTCTCCCACAGGAGACAGTTGTCCATAAACTTTCCTAATGTGAGTCCTTCCCACAGGCTGCAGTTCTTCACAAACTGCTCCAGCATGGGTCCCTTCCACAGGCTGCAGTCCTTCAGGCACAGACTGCTCCAGTGTGGGTCCCCCACAGGGTCACAAATCCTACCAGAAAAACTGCTCCAGCATGGGTTCCTCTGCAGGTTGATATCTGCTCCACCATGGACCTCCATGGACTGCACGGGGACAACCTGCCTCACCATGGTCTTCCCACAGGCTGCAGGGAAATCTCTGCTCTGGTGCCTGGAGCACCTCCACCCCCTCCTTCTTTGCTGACCTGGGGGTCTGCAGGGCTGTTTTTCTCATTTTCTCACTTCTCTCTCTGGCTGCACTTGCACAGTTTTGTTTGTTTGGGTTTTTTTCCCTTTCTTAAAGCTGTTATTCCAGAGGCACTACCACTGTTGCTGATGGGCTTGGCATTGGCAAGCGATGGGTCCATTTTGGAGCCAGCTGGCATTGGCTCTATCAGATATGGAGGAAGCTTCTAGCAGCTTCTCACAAAAACAACCCCGTAGCCCACTCCCCCCCCAACCTTGCTACACAAACCCACTACAAAGGTAAAAGACTTTTCACTCTATTCTGTATTGCTGCTGTGGTGTTTTTTTTCTCCTCAGTTGCATTGCATCCCGTATCTACTGTATAATCAATAATAGTTAACAAGGGAAGATTGGGATCATGGCACTTACTCGGGGTATTCAGGAGACGTGACTTTTTGCAGTGGTAGGCTGCCTCCTGTTCACAGTACTCTGCACTGTTTATCATGGCTTCAAGCTGCTCCACACTGCTGTTGTAGTTAAAGGACATGGTGTATGGCTTCTCTGGATCAGCTCCTTGGACTCTGGTTAGCCCTGTGTTGTTGTGCTGCACTGCAGTCCAGATCTTATCTTCTGTTAAATGAAAAAGGATTGAATAGGAAGTTAACAGCAAAAAACTTGCAACAAGCAGGGAACAAGAGACCAATTGAAATCTAACACTTTACTGCATTGGAGAGAGCATTAGCAGAACCCTGGGCTCCAAAACGGTCACTCTGTGATGAAGACCTATTACAGGTCAGTGCAGACTGCAGAGATATTTCTCCCTCAAACAGCTCAAGCAAGCACTACAGTCTGCTGAGAAAGAGAGAAACTACAAGCTTCCTGGGAACCACGGGAGATCTTCAGCACCATTTATTGCCAGGTGTCTGAAGAAAATGGGATCTCTTTCAGGTGGCTTTGTCCCCGAGAGAAAAGACATAATAATATGGCTCAAGGGGGTAACACTCATCTTTTGCAAGCATAGCTGTACCTGAGCACAGCCCATGCTGTTATAACAACAAATGATAGTGGAGAACTGTGGCTGATGAGCTTGCATAAGCTCACCACAAACAGAAAGCACAAACTTTTGCCAGAAAGCTAAAATTGAGAATATGTTCCTACCACCCAGTTGGAATTCAGATCACTCATTTTACTCAGTTCTCAGATTTTTCTACATATAAGTTGAGTGACACCCTGCTTGGATGATCATACAGAACAACATATGACTCAGCATCTGTAGTTAACTGTAAACTCTGATGATTTCCCACGCTGAGGAGTCCATTCTCATCTCTTTCATTGCATTTACTGGCAGTCCAAGGGATTTCGTAGGCAACAGAAAGCAGAATCTAGGCTTAAGCACAATCTGCCCCGTAACAACCCAGCTCGTGACCGGCATTGGGGTTGGCATGATAAGGACTGTGCAGGGTATTATGCTACAGTGTTGACTGTGATTAAAACCACTGGGGCAAGTTTTACAACGAATAACTTTGTAGTATTTCTTCCAATTTTAATTTAACTTTTGTGTATCATATTGCAGCAGTGTTTCTTTGAGCTCCAACTCAAAGGATCCACAAGCAGCATCCTGAATTCAGTAAGAACCACAGAATTATGAGCAAACTCTTTCTGTCTACCATCACAGAAATTATGACAGTGTTGTGAGCGAATGTATAGTTTGCTGAGTGTAAACTGTCCTTACAGTTAATGCCATACATTACTGGGAGAGTAATTTCTCCTAAACTTGCAGCCAGGTCTTGGAACAGACCTCTTTAAATAGTTTCCAGATGGTTATTGTTATTTGCCTGTCATCTGAATGCCTCCATAATGACAATCCATTAAATCATCTGAGTGTCTTTGCACAGATAGTCCATTTAGGATTTTTGTACAGCTATTAGAGTTCTATTGAAGTAATTTGTGGGGTATTTGTAGCTCAACAAAAAATGCTTCAACTGTAATGCACTGCAGTGGCCACAACGTTACTGGGCTTATTATGCCAGTGTATTGAGGAGTAACTTGAAGGCTCATGCTCTGCAAGAACTCAGACCAGGTAATCTGGTAAAACTATCTGAATACTTAAATGCACAGTTTTTAAGATCAATTTAGCATTAATCCAGTTCAGCATTATCCAGGGTTTCCCTGTTGAAGAATGAATAATGAAATAGAAAACTCTTGTCTAGATCTTTCCCCTTCATCTGTAACTGTCTGTAGGCTTCTGCAAGTGAGGTTCAAATCTTCCTTTCATCAAATGATTAAAATTTACTTCCTTAAATTTTTGCCCTGTCAGTATCTTGTAACCTCCCTAGGCAATCAGGGTCTTTGATAAAGGGGGAATTTACTGGATGTGATTCACAGAGCTCAGTCCTCTGAATCCTCATTAAAGACTTTGCCTTTTACTCTGGGTCAGCTCAGCAGATCAGCTATTAAGGCTGTCCTTGTTATCTCGCCCATTGCTATCTCACCAGAACCAGCCAGGAAACAGCCTCCCTGCTAAGCTAATTGCTTCTAATTGCAATGTCCTCTGTGTGTATATTGCTTCCAACACAATATAATTCAATGACTTCATAACACACATCTTGTACATCGGAAAATAGTGATTCTTATCAGCCAGAGTCTCTCTGTTTTTTCTTTTGTTCTCTCAAGGATTGACATGAGTAGAGTGGATTTTTCAGAAGCAGTTGAGGGCAAGCTACCTTTCCTCTCACTGAAGTTGGTAGAAGTTTAACCCCTGCCTTCACTGAAAAATCTACTAAAAAGACAAACATCAAGTTGCTCATACTGTAAGCAAAATGTAAAAACAAGAGATGATGGAACGAACTGGTTGCTGAAATTCCAGATGGGCAGTCATAAGCTCCTCCCAACTGAGATTAATTAACATAATTTTGAGAAACTGCGATAAAATCAATGCTCACAATAGTGGCTACAGCTCTGCTCAGGAAGTACAACAGCCTAATGCTAGAGTTTCAGAGTGGTTAACACTACTGTGCTTTCCAGGCTGTGTACTTGTACATCAGGAGGGGTGCTGTGTAGGTACGTGAAAAGCCAAAAACATCAAAATCTAGTAATTTAGAAGCAATGAAAGTTTACTAGGAAAAACTTTTTAAAAGTAGCATATCATAAAAGAGTCTTCCCAAGAAGTGTTGGAAATGTAATTGACATGTTTGAAATAAGGTTGGACAAGACATCAGCAAACATACTGTTAGTGACAAGCTCTCATTAACAAGTATGTTGGACAGACAATGCAACAGGTCTTTCTCTTCTTTTCCTCTGTGAATGTCCATTAATTTTCAATGCTCTTGTTATCAATACAGCTGCACTCAGCTGTCCCTCTGAGATCTGAACTTTGACATTCAAGAACTGCAGGACTTTTTAGAAATAAAAAGCTAACTGCAGATTTTCCATCCGCCACTTTGCAAAGGGAAAGGAAAAACAAATCAAGTTTCTTTCTGCACTCAAAGTAACTGATGAAGCAAGTACATTAGAACAGAGAGTTTAAAACAGTAATAGAGGAAGGGAAGAATTCCAGAGTTACATTTCAGACACTTCCTAATCTACACATACCTGATCTGTTACAGTTATTACTTTTACAGATCAGATCTGTGTTTTGCTGGTCACTTCAAAGATTCCCTCTTATGTCTATCTTTGAAGTAAAGGTAACCATCAGTACAGCTTCTCAAAAAATATATACATTTGGCTTACTGATCTAGTGAAAGGAAAGTCATAGCTACCAGCAAGCATACCTCTGGGATGGCTTAAACTACCACCATTCAAAAGTTTGTTTCTTTTCTCTATGCACAGTTAGTGTAGAAAGAGCAAAGAGAAACACATCTGCTACTTTTTGTATTTTTAACAAAAAAAAAAAAAACAACACAAAAAAAACCCCCAAAACAATGAAAGAGGCTTTAAAAACTTGGAGCCTGAAAGGAAGTCTTCAGATTAGAAGGGCAGCCCAACACAACGCAGATGCAAGACAAAAGACCTGGTGACAACAGTGTTAGAGGAGGAGGAGAGATGTATTCAACCACCTCAGTCACAGTTCTTCCCACTTCCCAGGGAAAGAATAAGTACATCCATTTAGAAAGAAGGACATCAGGCATAGAGGGGCTGGGTAATATGCACAGTCACGCACAACCTGCTAGAAGAAGGGGGGGATTACATTCACATCACAGTAAAAAATAGAGCAAGTTCCTTCTTTCAAAAGGCCACCTCTATGTTTACATGCAGCAAATGAGCCTGAAAATTATTTAAACTTTAGTTTGCTTTGGACAGAGCGGGAGAGCTGGCACTGCTCCCTCCTTTATCTTCAGCTGACTGAGGGAGAAGTAACTAAGAGCTGGAGGGCAATAAATTCTTGAACCATTCCAAGACAACAGCAAGACTGTGTGCACCTGCTTCTGTAGATCAGAAAACCACACAAAAATAATCCCAACCTTTCTACTGAAGACCCTCACCATTTAGATCATCTCTTGGGCTTTATTCAAGCACCATTTTCTCCACCTCAAACTCGGCAGCATTTAGAAAAAGATCATACTATTTTCTCAAATTCACATGCACAAGTTTAGGTAGGGTTGCTCCCAGAATACAGCTGTCTGCCTCGGAATGAGGTCAAAGTCAATCATTATACTCTTACAGCTTGATCAGCATATATTCTGAAGCCTACTGACAACAATTTGGGACCTTGCATTTCAGGCATGTTTCAGGACCTATGTAAGAAACATAGCTGCGATCTGGACATGAAAACAGATCACTACAGCTAGAAAGCAGTGCAACAGCTGTCTGCCACTTAGCTCCATGACTTGTATATGCCTTTGCAGAGGCGTACCTCTGCATAGATTATGCCTACAGCTTTTGAAAATGAGGCTTCAAATACTTTTCCTATTTCACATTACAAGAATTGTTTAAAAAAAAAAAGAAAATATTTATTCTGTTTTGGTTTGTTTTCATTATATTTTTAGGCAGTGACCCTGTAATCATAGATGCAAACCAAGTTGAGTGCCACTAGCTCCTTATAGCCATTTCCATATCTGGAAACTGTTAAACTAGGCAGATAAGGCTCTCTTTTGCTTTATGTCAACACATAAGTTATCGTTATCTTTTTACGTCTGTCCATACTGTATGTCTTTTTCCTGTTTACTCAATTTAATGAGCTCTTCCTGTACTTGTGAATTTGAAATGAGAATGAAAAAGCTGTTCTCCAGGCAAAGGTCACTGTTTATTTTTACCTTCCATTATTCCACTTTATTATTTTATTACTTTCTCAGCTTGGTAAAATTTCAAACCACACACAAGCTGAAAGTCATTCAAAACCCAGTAGGAGAGTGCAGCCACATCTTTTACTGTATAACCTGGAATAGTTAAATTCATCCTTGAAAAGCAGATTTCCTAAATGCTTGTTAAATTGTTCTATAATTCAAAGGTGACAATGCTTTAATTTCAGGGTAATGCTACATCTTTATGACTTTGCAGTTTATTTAATGGTCCAATTTACTAGGATATTATGCTGCCTGTATTTGGTCCTGGGAGGTGTTTTTACAGCATCGGACTGAAATGCATTCAGCACATTTTAGACCCTCTGTTTAGCCTCACCCATAGTTCTATCATCTTGCTGGAAGCCTCCAAGTTGCTTTTGATGGCACACAAATTAAATTGTGGGAAATTAGAGCAGCTGGAAAACTGGCTTTCAATGAGTTCTGTATTGTCTAATTCTCATTTTTATTCTTCAACTTGAAATATCTCTGTGGAGCACATTTCACCCATACAAACTGCATCACTCCTTTGTGATTTAGGAGGTTTGTCACAAAACAAGATTATTCAGACTGATTAAATTGCCAACAAGCCAAACATACGGTAAATGCTACATGAGAGAGAGAAAAATTGCTCTGAGAGATTGTATGATGCATTTGTTTCATGGTGCTCTACATTGAATACCAAATATTGTCCTGAAAGCTGTACCTATAACTAGAGGAATAACTACAAAAAAGACAGACTCTCCTCCTTGAACACTGTATTGTTGTAAGCTGCAGTGGCAGTTTAACCCAGCCGCTCTAACTTACATCCCTCAAAGAATATGAAAAGACAATTTATCACAAATAGCTTTAATTCACTGACTCCAAGGAAGTGTTTTCTGAGTCTCCTATGAAACCCACCTTTTTTTTTCTTTTTTCTCCTATCTACTGTTTTTTGTTGGGTTTTTTTTCTGCTGGCTGACCCAGCAATATGTGCTTTTGCAGCTTGTTTTGTGCTCATCAGCCTCCTCCTAGTTTCTGATTCAGCCACTTCCAGCCAGTGCAGAAGTACCGCAATGCATTTCCATGGAAACAATTCTGGGGGGGTTCCTATCCCCCCAGTCCTGAATGCAGCCCACTCTCCAATGGTACTGGCAGACTGCATCTGCCAGTGTGAATTCCTCAGGGATCCCCACGCCTGGAACTGTTCCCCGTCCGTAAACCCTTCCTGGCAGTCAGTAGCCGGCACCAGAAAAGTACATCCTCAGCTCCACAGGCATGTTGCTCCAGCTCTGGCAGAGAGGGAAAAGCTAGGTTCCCAACTCTCTTACAGCCGAGGCAAAAGTGTCAGGAGAGTGTTTAAGTTACAGTAATCCTTGGTTAAAAGGTAAAGGAAAGGTTGGTAAAAAGGTAGAAGAAAATATCTACTGTTACATTCTTCTGTGCTAAAACTTCCTTGGGGCCATCCTGCAAGTGTGACAGTGCAGAAGGCCTACATGACTTCTGCTGTGATGCTTATCAGAAACACAATTTTGCTGAAAAAAGCAAGGCAGTTGTTGACAGAGCAATGCCTTTGACATAATATAAGCACTAAAAGTTGTTCATTTTATAAAGTTCTGGAGTACTTAATGAAAAAACAAACCAGAAATGTATAAATTGTCAGAACTACAGTACGCCAAAAGACCTGTAGTGTTTGAGGGTATAAATTGTAAATCTTTAAGGGCTGTCTTTAATCTAAGCAGTAGTAAATAATTCATAAAGGATTCCCATTCATTGTTTTCTCCAGTGATACAGACAGTAAGCTAGAAGGTACACTCATTAAAAAAAAAAAAAAAAAAAAGCAAACACCAAGCAAACAAAAAAGGCACTCCCAAGAATGTCCTTAAGAAGTTCCAAGCTGTAAAATCTTATCTAGCTCATTCTGAGAATCTCAGGGAGTTTCATCATTTAAGTTCTTGTCCCACAATGACATATTTGCAGGTAATAAAACCAGAATTAAGGGCATGACCTCCGCCTCCTCCTTCTCCTCTCTGTTATTGCCTCAGCCCAGCTGGTGGCAGCCCTCCTTTCCATGTGAGAGTCTGCCAGGTCCACAGGAAACATAACAAGGGTTGAATCACATAGTGACTTCTGTATCAGTGTGATTCCTATACCAAGTAAAAGGAGATGGTATCTTAAGGAAAATGGATTAACAAATTATATAAGCAGATGAACTGAGATTCCTGTGTGGAAACAAAGGGAATGTGGATGCCATGGGCAGTAATACTATCAGTTCCATGATTTTTTTTTGGAACATCACTGGGGATCCCTGCAAGGACTGAGGAGGTCCAGTCAGCTCTGTTTTGCAGTAGTCCATCTCTCTCACTCCATTCTGCTCCTTGTTCACAGCAAAGTGAGTAAAGCTGAAGTTTTACAGTACTTTCCTCAAATAACTGATCAAATATCATAATGTAAGTAGGACTCTTCAGATTCTTAAATTATTTAGACACTTCAGCTACAAACACAACTTGTATTCTCCAGAATTCAACCCTCTTTACATGACATGGAATATGTACTATATGGAAGAATAAAATCTTGATCACTGTTAGCTGAATGAAAAGACTAGAGGCAATTTATAAAAAAAATTGCAAGTATAACTTGGGCAACCACCTTCACATCTTCTTAGAATCCCTTACTTTGAGATTCAAATGTAGTTTCTATACAGTTTTCTGAGGTAGAGAAAAAAAAGCTTTACTTTTTTGCATCAGAAAAATAGGCAGTAATTGCATTTTGAGAGGAGACTGCAAAGCAGAGATGATCCACAACAAGGAGAGATATATTTTTGTTCATTAATGATTTTTTCATTGTAGCAGTTTCAAAAACAGATCTTGTACTAGGGGCAAGACGTGGGATAAGGACTCTTTCCCCAGTCTGCAGCCCTAGAGGGAAAAAAGGGAAGAAATAAAAAAAGGCAAACTATTTGAGGACTGGACAAATATCTGGCTAAGACAAAATTAACCATTGATCTAGTCATGGCAATTTCTAAGCATTATTGATTTGAAAGCCCAGGGTCTGCATACAGTAAAACAGCATCAGTAAAGTACAGCGACAGAAAGACTCAAGTGTATTGTAAGTGAATCTTTCAGCTATCAAGGGTAAAATTTACTCTAGAGGAGATGAGGAAAGGTCATTACACTTTCCATACAAGGCAGCAGAACAAGGACATGGATGTAGATTGCATGTCTATAGGCTTTGCACTGGAGAATATGATTATTAGCATTTAAGTAGTAGTCCAGACAGATCAATAAATTTCTAAGCAACAAGGGAAAAAGAATAAGCCTCACAATGATAGAAAGACTGCCAAACCAAAGGTTCATAAGGTCCATTAGCCATTTTCTGTATTGATTGTTATCAGTCACTTCAGTGGGAAGTGAAGATTAATTCAACTGGGGTAATTATCAAGCAGCCTACAGGGAAAATTTATTTCCCAGCGCTGGTGGTTGTTCATTCCCTATAAGTGTGACAGGATACATTCTATCTGTACTTCATGCAAAAAAGCCTGGGTGTAGAGCACCATGGATGATGGGAGAACCCAGGCAAAGCAAGCAGAGCTAGTTCACATTCCCATGCAGATGTGATGGGATGGCCCTGGAAACAAGCTAGCTATGTTCCCATGGTGCTGAATGCAGTCACCCCAAATTAATAATTCCTGCACACACACACACAAATCCTCATGGTGTCTCTCACAGCATCCAGCTACATACGATCATGGTTTGGGCACATACACCTGGTTTACCTCCTTCAAGCACATGCATCTTTGGTGTGGATTATTCATTGTTTCTTACAAATGATGAATTTCCCTGTGCCAATGACTTTGCTTTGTGTATAATGGGTATATAAGAAAACATTATGTTAATAAGGTGCTGTCTTTTTTTTTTTTAATCTGGTTTTGAGTTTGTTGTCTTTCACCATCATTGAAAAGTCTCTTTATCCCTACTGTAATAAAATGCAAATGAACATCACTTCTGTCAATGAGGCCTATTCACTTTGGGTCTTCCCAATCTAAATAGCCCTGGATTATTTACTTTCAACCTCTCTTTGTACAGACATCTTTTTATGCCTTTGATTAGGTACATTACTGTTCCTGACAACCTCCCATTTCAACAACATATTTTACTTTTTCTAGAAATAAATAGCCTTAAAGATAAGATCCTTCTAAAGTGCTTCACATACTTTTCCCTCTTCTTGACCAACTTAAATAACAGCATGTCATCTACGATTTTTGTCACCTTGCTTTCTCAGACACTTCTCCAGACAGTGAATAAATACATTTACCCACTCTGGTATCAGCAGATATCCTGTGACACACTAGTCTTAAATTTCTTGCCATGCTGAAAATTTGCTTTATATTTTTTAATACCTTTTTTTCCTCTTTTTTTCCTGCCTGCAAAATTTCCCTTCCCTTATTTCTCTCTCCCTCTTTGTGTTTGTATGATTGTCCAATTCCCTCTCAACATACACAATCACAGTTTTCTGATTTCTTCAGAATTTTTATTCAGCAGAAGGCTGTTAAAGTTGACAGGCTGCAGAGAAATCACTAGGACCACAGACACAATAACTTAACATGTAATGTTGATAATTCCCGTATCCACATCATGTACTGGATGCCTATGGCCAGACATCAACAGGTGAGAAAGCTGGTGTTAATCTGCCCTGGTTAATAACTGGCTACAAACAAGATCTTTATCTGTTCAATTAAACAGGTAAAAATTAGAAACAACTTTAAAGAAATGTTAGTGAACATTAAGGAACAACACAGTTCTCTAAATGCAATGATGCTGCTCATTTTTGACGATCTCACTCCTTCTTTGAATTCACCCTTCACAGATTCAAGGCACTGTAATTTCCAGAAGTCATTAGCTCACTGCACCTCTACTTTTAAAAGCACTAAATGAGTCATATGCCTGGATTTTCTATTCCACCTCCAAATTCTTCAGCCTGAACAC
Organism: Elanus axillaris; assembly: GCA_026212715.1. Taxonomy (NCBI): domain Eukaryota; kingdom Metazoa; phylum Chordata; class Aves; order Accipitriformes; family Accipitridae; genus Elanus; species Elanus axillaris. The sequence continues at coordinate 38,183,938 of JANZLQ010000001.1, forward strand.
ATTTTGGGCATGAAAAGGTTACCGCCTCTTGAACTGTATACAAAAAGAACTGCCAGCCTGAGTAAAAGCAAAGTTTCATTTAGAGCAGGAGCCCACCTCTGCTTTTGAGGGTGAACAGATACCCAGGGAAGCAAGGGAAGGTAAAAGGTTTTCCCGAAACTCATTCCCACTTCTCAGTGATCTTTGCCTCACAGCTGCCTAAGCTGGGAGCTGCAACTAAATCTCCATGTTTAATTGCACCTTCTGAATCCATCAGATGAGACTGGGGCTTTTTCCAGCTTCTTTTTTTTCCTTCTGTTGATACATTGGCCTCCTTGATGTCCTGTGGTAGTAAGTTTCAAGTTCAATTATTCATTGCATCAGGAAAAAGAAAACAAACAAACAAAACCCTCACATCCTGCTATCTAATAATGTAACTGTCCCTTAGCTCCTGTATGATGAAAAAGAATCAATCCCTATTTGTGTTCTCTATGCCAAATATGACCTCTATGATTTCCTGTGACAGTTCCGTCCACCGTCTTTTTAATTTGTTTAGTTTCCCCATACATGGAAGCCATCCATGCTTCTGACCATCTAGATTTTTCCTTTCACAGGAGGTGTGATATGGATTTATGTCACTGCACAATAATGTTGACTTTTTTGTCTCTGTTCCTTGTATGTTCCCAATATAACAACATAAAATTTCATTTTTTTACTTTCCCTGAATACTGATACTTCCAGAAAACTATGCAGAAATATTACCTGAGAAAATTAACAAATTCAGAATCCATCCCTGTGTACATTAAGTTATTTTTTTCCATACTTTGCACTTAATCTATTACTGTAAACAATTTCTATCAGCATAACAGTAAGGTATGTTCCCAGAGAGAAAAGAAGCTCTTGTCATTAAGGCACCCAAACCATATTTAGAGCATACAGGAGCATAACCCAATTGTACCTCAAAACCTCTGGACAACTGTAAAATAGTAATTTCTTTCTGTGTCTCAATCTTCTCTTATGCAATAGGAATAATAAAGATGCCTGTGACAAATGACCTTCCCCCACCACAAATGAGGGAATCTAGGGGAAAAGAAATAATACGAAAAAGTTTTCCAGGCTAGGAGGTTCTGTCAGTTTTCCCCACCTCCACTTTTCTTGTAACCAAAACAGAGTAAGTATGTCAGCAAGTTCATTACAGATAGAGGGAAATCAGGTATATGCCTTCTGGATTTCTGCCAGCTAAAATTTATTTGAGGAAAGCAGATGCTTCCTGCAAGGAGTTTGTAAAAAATCCTACTTCTTCAGCAGAGATTAAAAAGCACTGACAATGTTTTGATCACACATATTTACATGGTAAATAAAAAAAAATGAGCACATTTCCTATCCTGGAGATCAAGGAAGGATATTCAGACAGAAAGGTCAAATTCTAGTTTCAGTTCTTACAGTATTCCACAACAGTGGAAGAGAGATACCTTATTAAATATTTGTTACACTTGAATAAAAAACATACTTAATAATTAACAGGTGTGCCTTTAATTAACATAATGATTGCCCAATTAAATCAAAATGAAAATTTAATTTGAGACACTTTAAGTACAAGGAGATTAAGGATAAAATATGAATAACCTGAGTCTTTAGTTTTCAGGACTGCGTGTGGAGGTGGTATGTGGCAAAGTAGCTCAACCAGAATTAGCAATTTAGAAGGGATAATAAAATATTCTTTCATCTGCACCTGGCCACAGGAAGCAAAAAATGCCAAACAGGAGACAGTCTAGGAAATTTCCTCTCCATTTCTAAAATAAAAAGGCAGAAAGGATGCTCTACCATGTACCCCAATCCACAGTATGGCCTATGTAATTTTTTTCTCATACTCTTGCATGACAGTCCTATATACAAAATAGGACCTTACTTAAGGGGAGAATTTGCCAAACAGGTATATTAATTTGAAACACTTTTTATTTTAAAAGTACAGAACTATAACATTGAGAAGTCTCAACAAACAGGTCACCTTGCCAGGCCCTTGCTCCACTACCTGTCTCTTTGGTGTCCCTCCTCCTAAGAGCTTCATGCCTTCTCCTCCATACAGATACCCAGGACAATCAGGGGGTTTATTCTCTGGGACATCAAAGACAGCACACTCATATGAGGAGCAATATTCCTGCTTAAGTCAGACTGGAAGGGTTTACAGTTAACTCAGTGCAAGGAGTTTAATAATTCCTCCCAGATGTACTGTTCTAGTAAAGTAGAGAAACCATTCACAGTTACAAAACAAGGTTTGAATTCTAAGTTTCTACATCTTTAGTAAAAAATACAAACATCCTATTAGAAGTTATTATATGAAAAATACATCGGCAGTGCCCTCTAAAAGGTGCAAATACCATTATAAACACCACTTAGCAACAGTACAAGGTGAGTCCTTCAAAATTAAAGTTTAAAAATTGCTTTTACATGGATGGTATTTAAGGGAACACCTGAGTTGAACCTCGGTTACTACCAGTTCTCTATTTTTCCCACTACTGAGACAACCATGATTGTGGGGTCTTCTTAGTGATACAATGAAAGACATAACAACAACATTAGAGGCAACATAAAGTACCAAAGACAACGTTAGGTCATTACCTGTTATATTGCAAAAAACACGGAGTGGTCCAAGTGGTCCACTTCCATCAGAATCGATGTAGAAGAAACCCGATGTCTTCCCTTGATGTCGGTAAGCCTCACAGGATTTTTCATAGATAGCTTAAAAAGAGAGAGAAAGGACTGTATCATATAAACAAGAAGAAAAGAGACAGAAACATTTTATACATGAGCACTGTTTTAATCATTGTCATAACATAAAATGTTGGTTCACTGCTGATCAGCATGTGAAAGAGTTTACTGCATTTGGACCTGAATCAATGCTCAGAATTAGGCATGTATTTAAGTACTTCCTTGAACTTAATATATTCTGGCTTTAAAGATACAAGTATTGGCCTTATTTTGGATTAAAGTATGTAAATACTTAAGTAAAGGGACATGAACTTTCAAATGCGCCACCCTCTAGTTATGGAGTGATACATATATTATTATATTTCAAAGACAGACATACATACACACATGTACACAATTTACTACCTAGGCATGTGCTCAAGTCTTGTCAATACCAAAGACAGGTATTTTTGTCAGTCTTCAACTTCCCTGAAGGATATTGTTAACAGGTAACTACAAGGCCCTATCAGTGTTTACTGCACAAGTGAAAACAAGCCATTGTTCCGCAGCAGAAAAGGTCAAGGTCAGATATGGTCTCCATCCTGGGTGACAATTTTATGCTTTAGAACTTTTTGTTATACAACCAACTCTTCCTCTCTGCTTATCAATATTCTTCTTTTGGGGGATTAGTGCCCGTGAAAATGCCGAGCGGTTAATAAAATAAGCACAGCAGGTCACCAAGAACAAGAACAGGAGGAAAAACTCCCACAGGTCAGTGCAATTCCTTGAAGTTGAGGCATGTTTTCAGGCAAGTTATCGTAACTTCACATGGGGCAAAGAGAAAACCTCTCCAGAGAGGCAGTTGTGAGGTATCAGAGTCACACGTATGATCCTGGATCCTGAACAACAGTAACCTTAAAATTCATTGCAGGAGGATCGATTTTTTTTCCACCTACTTAAACACTAACCTGATTATACTGACAAGGTTATGCTCTGTAACAACTTATGATTGTTCAACTAATTGTCAGCAAATACAATAAAAAACACAGATTGACTTAGCAGATAGATCAAGACATCCTTTTTTCTTCCTATGAGACAAAGTTATTCGGAAGACACAGTAACAAAACCTCAAGCAAACAGAATTACACCTAATTGTCAACTAACCTTTTGGGTACTACCATTAGCCAAACACACAGAAATATATTTGGACATCATCTTTGGCTGCTGCGAGGTCAAATCTATCTTTTTCTTGCCTCTTAATTTTAAGAGCACATTTAGCTACTATTTGCACATTCGTACATGATTATATAGTAAAGGCTGGACTTACACAGATCGGGATATACTCAGGTGAACTTGTGAATAACCCATTTGTCAGCCACTACAAATAGTTTTTCCAAGCTCCCCACTCTCCAGGAAGCAAAGTAATACAGTTAAACTTGATACGGCATAATATCTGCTGTGTCAAGGCTGTAAATACAACTGCAAAGTTCCCAGTGCCTTTCATCTGGAAAGAACTCAGGGAGGTTTGCAGACCAACCGCAGGGAGAGCACTTCTCACCCCTGCTGAAACACGGTCCCAGCCTCTCCCGCAGAAGGCAGCAATTGCTCTGCACCAGCAGGAATGGTTCCTCATTCCCAGTTCTGTGCACACATGGACTCGCGTCCCTCCTTTCTCCTCATTCCCTAAAAATGGTTTCTGTAATGAAACAAATTTCAGAAAGACTTAAATAGCCAGCCTGAAGTAGCCTCATATGACTAATACTCCGAAGAATGCTATAAGATAGTTCATTACTCAGTTTTTAATGAAATTTGGACATTTTTTCACTTCTGCCAACTAGACAGAATCACAGTCCTAGGGGCTCCCATCCCAAACTTGCGATGAATTAAGTCTCACCAGTCAGTCACCTATACCACTTGCGAAAACATGCTTTGCCCTTGTACATTTCTCTTCTGACCAGGTATCTTTAGCAGGCAGAATATCACTAGGTGCTAAATATGCACAGCATTACCCTTCCTGGAGTTAAGCACTGGTGAGACAGTGCTTTAATTAGTATCCATCCTATAATAAACAGAATTAAGAAAGCTTCTTCCTGACAGTCATTAGCCTGATGTAGAAAGCACTGTAGGAGTCCAGAAGATCTCTAAATTCCCCCTCTCTGATAGTTGGCCAAGAGTATATGTTAAATGCAAACAAAATAAAATACCCAAACCAGAACCCATTCTTCCACTATTCACAACCTGAGGGGCTAACAGAGTCCCTCAGTCACCAAAGTGCTGACAAAAGCAACTGGGATATGGAGGGTCAGGAGAGAGACCGTAACAGGCAATTAAGTAAGCAATCAAGGAATCATGGTTTGATCAATTTACAAAGTTCTCAAACTACAGTTTACTTAGTGAATTTGCTGTCATCATCATTACAGGACACTTTATCTTGCCTCATTAGGGAATACGTAAATTTCTTCCCCTGAATTGTTTGCTGAGTAGTTTTTAAGACAAAGGATGGTGCAAGGGGCAGAGACATAAAACTAATATGTTGTCAGTGAACTGGCACAGCTAGAAACTCTTTCTTCATCACAAACTTTTTCTTGCTAAGTATTTTACTTCTTGACTGTCATTTTGGCTGGAGCCCAGTCATACTTTTTTCAAATTAATAAGGAAAGATGTGAAGATTCAGCCATTAATAATGTGGGCATATGCAAACAGAGATGATCTACTCCCCTTTAGATGGCTCCTTTGTCACTGTAACTTTGGAAAGAAAAGGCTGTATAGATCTAGAAATCATGCTAGGGATGCTCAACTGGTGTAAATCTGAAAGGTTGCACAAGCTTCAGTGAAACTACAGTTACGCCTGGGAGAAGAAAATCCATCCTGGTATGTTTTCCTTTTGGTTATATGAGAATTCCAGCAGTAAATACTAGAGAGTTGCAGAACAAATCAGAAAAGGCGATGAACCTCAAGCTCTAGCACATAAAACATATTCTAACTATCATGACTTAGAGAAAAGCTGTTTTGGTGGACAGTTTATTTTGTAGCTGTAAGCTCAAAGTTTCACGTCTGTATCTTAAGCATTTGGTACTGCATACTTCTAGAGTGGATGGGCCATTGCTTTTAGTTCTCTATTTTGCTCTTTTATGCTGTATAATGCATCAAGGAAAAACAGTATTTGTTTTCCAGTCACTGGCAGATGCCCCCACAGACATTTCAAGTGTACCATCCATTCCAAGCTCACTCAAAGTCATTGCAGGCTGAGCTGATCGCCCGTTTCAGAATAAAGTGACGCAATTCCATTTGCTGCAAAAGGCCATATTACTCCAGTGACAACAACTTGAAGCTGTCTTTATGGTTCAATGCAAGACAAGATCACTTTGCAGTCATTATTCTCTTTATGCTATCAGAAATATCATTCAAAATTAAAAACCAGATGAACAGTCATCTGTGACTGTTAAGACCCCAGATCCTTAACTTTGAAAACTGCCTTCATATTTATTTTCCATTTTGTGCCAGGCTTCTCTGACGTAGATAGAGATGTGGTCATTTTGGGAACAGTAGGAAACCATTATTGTAGTTGTCATTAAAGAGTCACCAACCATGTATGCATGTAATAGGGCTTCACTTTCAAAAAACAAGCATCAAGTGTAATCATGAAACCATTGACATATGCATACATTTTAATGTCAACCAACATTTGCAGTAATTACACCTTTTTAATAAAGGAGAAGTATTCATCAGTTCATTCAGAGTAGAACCCATCAACAATTTTCAAGCATTATTTTTAAATTTAAAAAAACCAAACACACAAACAAAACCCAGTGATTTTATTCCTTTCTGTGAAGCATTTTAATAGCGTTTACACTTTCACTCCTTCAAGTTTGTTTTAAAATTTTAAAATGTTCACCAAAATGGGATTAAAACAACAAAAATAATGTTTTTTATAGGCTGCTCATGCAAAGCTTGCTTTCTCTTTAAAATGCTTAATCAAGCACTTTTTGAAAACATAATTTCAAAAATGAATCCTCTAAGTTGTCTTTTGTCTCAAAGAAGCAAGATCAGTTTTTGTTCTCCAGCCCTCCTACACTTTTTTTTGGACTAATTTTGACTTATACCAGCCATTGAAGATAAAATGATAGTTTCCAGCAACATTTGTTTCACTGAGGCAGAACCACTGAAAATCACCGTTTATGACTTTCAGTCCCTGCTGTGTTTCCTCAGGCCCTTTTGGGAATGAGCTGCACTGCCACGTAGCAATAGCACTGCAGTTCCTGCCACCGAATTCCCACAGGCATTCAGGAGGAAGCTGTTTGCTTCATGGAGTTGCATTACACTAGTGCTCGATGGAAGGAGATGTCAGCAGTGCACATGAACCCACACTACCTCCCTGCAAGTATGGCTTGAACCTCACAGTCAGGTATGGCAGGTAAAAACATTAGGGTAAACTACAGCACAAGGCAAAAAATGAAGTGTGAAACGTGTCATGGGGCAGAGTTTGGCTGATGGGCTATTGCTGGTAACAGTGGCAATTCCAGAAAGACAAAACAAGAAACAGCTTGACTCCAAGGTCCCAGATTTAGTAAGGGAAACGAGACATCAGAAATATGTTTTACTTGGTCACAAAGAGACTGGATGTCTTTTATTGTCCCTTCCCCCCCCCCCCCCCTTTCCCCACC
>JANZLQ010000001.1:38200577-38229639 GCA_026212715.1 Elanus axillaris
CTTCCAGCAGCTTCTCACAGAAGCCACCCCTGTAACCCCCCGCTACCAAAACCTTGCCACAGAAACCCAATACAGGAAAATTAGTCAAGAACCAGTCCTCTGCAGTGATGAGATGGTCTCCTTTGGACACAAGCCACACTGAGCTGGCACAGACATAGTGAGCCTCAGGCCCTGAGCTAATTTGACAGTGCAGATGTAGCCTAGAGGTTAGTATCCCTGATTGCCTTTGATGGTCAATAGCAACAGGCCCCTTCTTTCCCCAAGGAGCCTCTCCCTTCTCATCAACTGGATTGGCCATCTAGTTTTGTACCAACCATCAACTACTGTAAATACTCTGCTATGGCCTCAATCACCTCATGTGTTCTGAGGGGGGTTTGGAGGTTTTGAAAAGGGGGTGATGCCTTTTGGAACAACAAAGGCATTGGACAAAAAGTAAACTCTTTTTTCAAAACTATAACCTTAGCATTTTCTTCCCATCCTTCAGCTGGCTTGGCATGATTTCTGCACCAAACCCTTAGCTTCCTTTGTGCTTACATCATTCAGATGTCGAATCTATGAATAGATGTCTCAACAGCCTCTCCCATCAGCTGCAGACCCCACACCACTAATGATTTCACCCTTAATTAGCAAACCATTAAAGTCTTCAGAATTACAGTACAGTTGCCGATATTCTCAGCTTCAAACCACTAAGTACCTTTTCTTCTCTTTGGCTTTTTAGCTTAACAGGGAAAAAAAATGCATCTCTCACCAATCTCACCCTATCTGTGGTCGAAGTGCTCATCAAACACCTGGAGTGGTTACAGTGGTATTCCTGGAATTGTTATTCTTACTATTTTTTTCTCTATTTCCAGTGATAGAACAGGAAGCTTACCTTCATTTTCTGTTTTCCCTTTTAGTCAGCTGTATGAACAGGCTTTATTTTGGCTTCCTCTCTCTATTTTTTATTAGAATTCCCAGCATGCTGTGCCTCTATTGTTTGATACTTTTTAAAAAAAAAACAACTTTAAAACCTTAATATTCCTTTTGCTGTGGATTTCAGTAACTAAATTCTTCATGTACTGCCACTGTTTCAGACACTGTATCCTTGCTAATAGCAGCAGCCCAAATAACAGTTCAGCAAAGTTCCAAAATTATAAACCGTCAAAACTGGGTTCTTGCAACACAAAATTTTTGATAATCTAAAAGCAAAGAAACCCATGGTGCCAAAACTGATGTACAGCCCCAAACACAGATTAAAGTCACCCAGCTCAGCCCAGCTAAATTCAACTAAATGTCTAATGACCAATGCGTCTACAGTGTGTATGCAAAAAAAATGAAGTTAAGATTTCCCAAAACAATGCATAATGTGAGGAAAAAATGTGGAAAATTAGTTAAAATAGTTTCCATTTTCTCCAAAATATTTGTCAAGAAACATGCATTTTTGCTATTGGATTCCTGTGCATTCCCAGCCCAATTCTTGACCTGTTCAAACCATGTCAGAACGTGCTACATCCTGTAACATGATATGACCTCTCACAAAGCTGCTTTCTAGTTTATGTGCACCTTGACATACCAGCTGCAATATAAAATACTGTACATGTTTACTTACAGTTATGACAGGTAGCTCCCATGTAGCCTGTATCATTACAATCACAGTAAAAGGTGGTCCAGGACTGAGAGCATTTTCCTCCATGTTCACAGTAGTTGGGTAAACATCTAATTGGAGACATTTTGGAAAAAAAATGCAATTAATTATAAACGTTTCTGTAAAAATAATGTGCTGGAAAGAATAATTATAAAACTGTCTCAATTCCTCATTCTTGCAAGAGTTTCCTAGGGCTAAATCACTCTATATTACCTAAAATAATTACTTATTCCTCTGATCTGTGATTGACTTCAAATACAAGCACTGAAGGCAACAACATTTCATGTATCCAGAAAGTTGGTAAAGATTACTCTCGGTAAAAACATTCCACTTGTCTCCACTTACTAGCAATTACAGTGTCACAAACTTTCCAAGCACAAAGAAGGATGAGTAACAGGTGAAAATGCTATTGAAATCTCGTTTCAGAGGAGAATCCCCTGTTCTCTGATTAAACAGGCATCATTGTTATAAAAATTAGGCTGAGTTACACTTGTGGTAATACAAGCAGCATGAAAATCTCAGAAGTGAGAAGAAAAATATGCTTCAATTATGAGTTCTGTACTCTTGCTTCTTTCCCTCATTTTAGTTGGTATGCCTCTAAAGTATTATTGTGAAGCAAATTATTAAAAGAAGAAAGAAGCACAACAGCATGCAGCTTGGGAAGTGAACACAAACAAAAGCTGTGGGAGATAAATTCAATCTCCAGGACAAGAAGTGAATGCTGGTCTGAACGACACCAGTGTAGACACAGGCAGTGTAATGGAGTTACACCACCCTAAATGGAAACAGACATTGTTCCATTGTTTGCCTTTTCTTTCCTTCTCTTTCCTTTTCTTTTCTCACCTTACTGTATATTAGATAATCTCTTTTACACTGTATGTTTGACTTTTGAAAAATGAGTAACTTGTTTATACCACTGATTCAATTGTGATGGGTGGGTGGATAGAAACCAGGCAATCAATATATCTCATACACAACAGCACTCCATTAGGGTTTTCTTTGCTGTAAATTGAGCTTCAAAACCCCTTTTATGGCCCAGATCTTTTAGCACTGTTAGTGGTGAAGTCACTGAGGCTACCTAGATTTGTACTAGCTGAAGTCATGATTTTATTGTAGTTCATCTCATCCTTTTATAAATGTTTTTTTTTCATTCAAGTGAGCAGATTGCCTTTAACTGTGGCTTTCAGTCTGTTTCTTCTAGTTTCCTTACAATTAAACCGTTTTTCAAGTTTGCAAGCAGAAAACCTGTATGTTGCTAATGGCTGTAGTCTTCACCAGCCTCCCGAGCCCCCCAGGCCAAGCATTAACAAACTTACTTGATTCCAAGGCTGTTTAGAGCTGCCAAACATCGACAACCCAAAGAAACCTGTGTATGTGCATAGAGGCCTATGAGGACAACCTCTCATCCTCAATATGCTGTATGCAAGTACATGCATACATATATTTACTCGTCTGTACAAGTGTGAGTCTGAGATTTGTTCTAAAACTCAGGTTTACTCAATCACTATTTATACCATCATACATAAAATTATAGAGGTCATATAAAAATATTAATATGAAAGATTTTTATTAATGCTTACTCAATCATTATAGTCATTATTTGTTATTCAAATATTAGATACATAAGGAATTCAGTAAGAAAGTATTCTATTTATAACTATCTGTAACATCTGTTAAAACAATTCTAAGATATATTGGTCTTATAAAAATCATTGTTATGGCTTCTAGTAATCATTGGGCTCAAATACAAAATGAAGAAAGAGAATAGGAAACATGCGCTTGGTTTTCCAGGTCATCACAGAGCTTTTTTCGCTGCTGTGGAGAACACCTTGTTTCTAAACCAAGAAAGATACAAAGCGGACAGCCAAAACTGTTGGTTTTGCCCGATCCTTACAAGGCAGGAACTCTGAGAAGGGATGAGATTTGGGCTTTTAATGGTATGCTGGGAAATCATCTAACAGAGCCTAACACCCTGCTGGTACAGTGACAGCCCAGCCAGCCCCTCTGCCATTACATCTACTCTTCGGAACAGTGAAGAGAGATTTAGAGGCTTTGGGTCGATGGTGAAGAAAGCAAGAGCAACCTACAGGATGGCACAAACAGGACTGGCTGCTGCATGACCTGCACCCAGCTATGCTCTGCAGGACTGTGCCAGCTCCCTTGAACCAGTGACTCCCCAAGAGCTTCATCCCAGAGGCTGCAGGAGAAGCACAGGTGTTCAACAGCTCTATGGTGATGTATATGAATTTTGCCTGTAAGAGAAGATTTGCTCATATTTGTGCTTTAGTCATGCCTGCCCTTGCCCTCAGCATATTGCCTGTACTTCTACCTGTTATTTGGTGATAAACATTCATTTATGTCACCTGTAAAACAGCAGTAGTTATATTCACATCACAGGGTTGCTTGTAACAAGAAACATTTGATGTTAATAAAGCTCTTTGTAGAGGTAAAAAGAACAGTACTGTGTTATTATCATGATTTACATCATCGATGTAATGGACAAATATGATTTCTGCCTATTTTAAACTACCTTTTTTTAATTAACCCAATGCAGTAGAGCTAATTACTACTCATTTGTGGTTTGCCAAAGGTCTGTGTCAGAGGCTTAGCCACATTTATTCCCTTAAAACAGTTGTAAAGGCTTTACAAAGTTGAAGGTCACTTCTCATTTCTACTTCTCTTACGAATGCAGACATTTCTTCTTCCCCCAACTATGCACAAAATGCAAGACAAACTAGCCATGTAAGCTTTTAATGATATTCATAACTTCAGAATTAAACCTTTTTTCTTCCTTAGTCTATTTTCTTTAATTAGCACCAACTGCATTGGTCTTGGTTTTGGTCAGATAACTAACGCTTCTAAGAGCTTATGAAATAAATTTCTCTGCAACTCTAATAATTACCATAATCCCATTCTAGCTGAGCAGTTGTGTCTTCATTAGAAGCACAATTTATTCTAATTGTCAGAGAACTCAAATTGAGAAATAACTATAATTAAAATTAATCCAGGCATGGATAGATCACAGGTTGTTCCATTTGCTGGATCCTCATGTTGAAGGATTTCATGTCATACAATTTAAAATATAAATTAATAGTTGCATTCTAGAGTAATCAAACAATTTTAGCAAAAAACACAGTGGTATCAGAGAAGGTTTCATAGACAAAAGTTTGCAGCAGTCAGCCCCTGACCTATTTGCAACTGAAATGAACAAACAGATCAACTCAATTTTTGTGAGTATCATAAATGGGACACTTTGAAATTTAATGATTTGCCTAATACAATTTGTGACAGACCAGGGACTCTGATCTTCCAGATTCCAGATTAATTCATAGACTATATCATGGTGAATGAATCTTATAAAAAAATAAATGATGCAAATAAAACTTTCCCTCCTCCAGCCAAGCTGGAAAACACACACCTTAGCCATCTAAGCAATATGCAGAGCCTGCACAAAAGCATTCACAGTCCTTAGACTGAAATGTTCACCTCCAAAACTGTATGTGTGCTTCCTTTGAATTCAAAGGACAAACTACATAGACATGAGAGGGCAAAATTTGGCCCTTTGATAGGAATGATGAAGAAATAACAATGACAAAATTACTTGAGTGGGAAGGCTGAAAAGAGTTCTACACATGTGATGTTACACTTGACTGGAAATAAACCCAGTACTTTAAATAAGCACCTCCTGGATTTTGTTATAGTCAGCACAACACATCCTGCCAGCACCACTCTCTGTTGTTCTTAAATGAAGAGGGGGGAAAAGAGAACTATCAGAAAGAGAAAGAATAAAAGAGCACACACCCTCAATATTAAGACTGTCAATATACATTATTTTGAGATAACCACTAAGTCCCTAAAACTCAACAATGCCATAACAAGAAAACACAAGAGGAAAACAAATGAAGATCTGAAAGCATTAGAAAAGAAAGAACCACAGGAGCATGTCCTACTCATATTTTCCCCTGGATGTCCATTTGTGGCAAAAAAGTGGGCTAGGTCTCCTTAACTAATGGGAGAAAAGAGAGCTACCAGAACCAGAGGGAGGAAGGGAGAAAGGGTGAGGAAAAACAATATTAAGACAGGCTGCAAAAGACTTAACACTCTCCAGATCTTTGGTTTTCCTCAGCACACCTCCCCTCCTCATCACAACTCCCAACTTCTCTCTCTCCTCTTGCAACTTTAGAAAACTGAACAACAACTTTTAAAAAAGTATTGTGGTATACTTCAGTTTTTTCTTTTCTAAGCCATCTACATTTTCTTCCTTAAATTTATTATGTTATGAAAAGTCACGGAGTACAAGAAGAACAGAATTAAGGTGAACAAAGACAATTTTTCTTTTTCCATGCTGGAAATCATTTACTCTATCACACTGAGTGAATGTAAAAAAAAAAAAAAATTGAAAGAAAAAAAGCAAAAAGTAATTTTTGTCATTTTAATAATTTGTCACAAAGGTAGGTTTTTCTTTCTGAGATTTGTGAAACTTGATGACTGAAGTTTTAAAATATATTATTATTTCTGTTGTTGGCCACCTTGGTTCTCAGATTCTGCACTTGCATACCACCGAGAGTCCAACGTTTATAAGATCTGAACATTGATGCCAACTGCCCTCAGGCACATGGCTGGGACAGAACTGTGGGAGGAGGTTGTGCTGGGATTGGCACAAGTGAAGGGAAAAGAGCCTATTATCTATGCCTTAGATAAAAGGCATTTTTTTAAGATTTGACTGCTGTGTTGTTAGAACACCTACATTTTTAATAGAGTTAAATGTGCTGACAGTTTGGCTTGGCATAAGCAGAAAGGAATTTATATAAATAAATCTGAAAATGAAAAAAGGGAAACAAATAAACCATCCTGTACAGACAGCTGTTCCATTTAGAATTCATCATTTTACAAAGCAAAAGCAGAAAAGCCATCTGCAAAAATCAAACAAACAAACAAGTACAGGATATTACATTGTACATACATAGTTGGCCTTTAATTTACCATGGGGTTGGGCATCCCATGAATTTTGACTCTAAAGGAATAGTATTGGGGGTGAACTCTATTCAGGTATCCCCCAGAAACTCAATTCCACACTCAAATGGGATTCCAAAAGCCACTTAAGCAGCCCCTACCAACCTTCAAACTGCCTTCTTTCTCCACAGGGGTCTCATTCCAGGCAAATCCCCTCTCCAGCACTGGTGGGAAGTCCCTCTGCTCTGCATCAAAGGCAAAAGCTAACTATCTCCAGCTCCAGCATCCTTCCACAGGTAGAAGTCATTGCAGTTATAGGAAGGATTTCACCCTGCTCAAACCAGTTCTGTAGTTACCCCTTACGGCATTTACTAAATACGTTTTAAAGGACGAGATTAGCACTGCTCTTCATTATGCTGCAGTGGCATAATGTAAATGAGATTTGAATTCAGCACCTTTTTATTGGTTCACGTGAAAATAACTAAATGAACAAACTTATCTGGAAAAGAACAAGACTAAATTAAAACACGACCTGTCTCCAGTTCAGATGCAGTGATGTGAGCGTGGCAGATGAATCTGAAGAATCTGGTTTTATTTTGCTCTGAAACACAGTATTTCTACAGACCAGTGCACGTTTCATGGGCCTGAATAATTTTTTTCTGCAGCTGGTCTTGCATGTATGAAACAAAGTCAGGGAAAACAAAAAGCCTTAAAATTAAGGCAGGGCAGGCAAAACCAACTCATGGCATTGCCCAAATAATCCAAACATTCCCTTTCATTCACATTATAAAGAAACAAAAAGGACAGAAAACTTTGCTCTCTTCAGAGGCTGCATCTTCTACTGTGACTGCCTATTTTTACAGAGACTTTGCTTTGTACAAACATATTTTTGTTTAAAACTACCACAAACCAAGATCATCTGACAGTGCAAAGCTCATATACCAGTTCAAGAGCAGGGAATTCTTCTACATGGTTTTATTACACTTCATTGTCAGTCAGCCCTTAAGCCATCAGAGAGAGAAGCTCTGTCATTACCTCCATTACCCAGCTAAGTTAAATGTTAGAATAGATATGAGATGACGGGGGTGTGGGTCTTCAGAACTGCAAGGCTTTTAATTCCAGCCCCCAGGTTTTGGGTGTTTGTGGGTTTGGAGTTTTTAAATTTTTCTCAGTTTTTCTGCATCCTGACCCTCCACCCTAAAACTTGGATGGTATTGAGGGGGTTTCCAAGACTCGCACTCCAAAATGAGTTAACTGCAATGGTTTAATTACATTAGTTAGCACATCTAATTTGTGATTTAGATGCATACTTTTGGGAAGGACCCAAGGGGTTCTTCAGCTCTTAACAGAATGTCATGTATTCTCCTATTTCTAATACTATTTTTTCCACTGTTTATTGATCTTTAAAAGGGATTAAGTCATTAAGATAGCTTTTTCACCTTTTCCTTCCCTGCCATTTAACACAGTTTGGATTTAAGACATTTCCCCCCATCCACTTCCATATCATTATTTCCAGTCTTTTGCTTTAGTTTTAGTACAGAGAAAGAGGAAAAAGATAAATTCTGTAAGGACAATTTGATGAAAAAAGAGGCATTTCTAACAATATTGTAATTTTTGCTGCATAAACACAAAGCAAATCGTCAATGTTTTACAAACAACCAACACAAGCATGAGAAAGGGAAAGTGTTTGAAAACGTGTCCACAATTTCTTTAATGAAAATAGAAATTGAAAGGAGACATGATGCTTCAGTGTGCCCTGTGCTATTTGTAAACATGTCCACTGGAGCCTACTTTTGAAACAAGCAAGAGAGACAAAAGGTGAGGGGGAAATAATCACTCACAGGACTGAAGTGATATTTTTAAGCTGACACAAAAGATCAAAAGAACTATAACCCTGGACCATCAGATCCTTATAACTAGGCAGGACAGCCTCTCCTGTAAATAGCATTTAAAGGAACAATTCTAGAAAAAGGCCCACATATTACAGCATCTCAAGGTGTGCAGTTTAAATGCTTTGCTTTGGCTCATCATGGAGATATAGGTGGGCAATATTCAAACCTACTTTGGGATTTACCCAAAATCAGAAATGTTTTTAAAAAGGACAGATGATATCCCCTCTTATGTCTTCAACTCATCCCTGCTTTGATCACCATCCAAATTCAAGGAGTGTGATCTAAAAACATCGACACATTGCTATAAAAGCAAGAAGGGAAAACATAAGAGGATTTCCCAAAAAGAGAAAATAATCTGAAGTACAAAATAATTGTAATTTCTGCAGAGAAGACACTAAATACTGAAAATAGGAATACTAGAGAGAATCAAAAGAATGTGTGCCAAATTGTGGGTGGTTTGGTTTGGGGTGTGTTTTTATTCTTTCTGCAATGCTCTGCAGGTATTTATGGGGGGTGAATACAATATCAAGTGTTTGCTTTTTCAATCCCAGCCTGGGACTGTAATAAATAAAATTAAAACTCAGTGGGCATAATTAGCCAGGATATTTTCTCGTTTGCATGGCCAACTTCAGGGAAGGGGGGCGGGAATCATATAAAGTTTGGCTTCTGCTGCAGGGCATACATTAAATCTTAGAGGAGATTTGGGAAATGCAAAAAGAGACTGTGCTTTCATCGGATTTATCATAACACCCTTCACCTGCAATAGTAATTAATTTCCCAAAGGCCCATTTTGACAGTACAACACAGGAAGCAATGTTAAGTTCAGTACTAAAAGAAAAGGAGGAAAAGTAAAAAATTATTATTATTTCTTACAAGTAAAAATTGATAGTAAAATCTAATGCAATCTACAAAGGAAATAGGCATAAAGCAGGATTTAAAAGGTCAGCTCTATTTAGCAAGAAAAAAGAACACTTTAAGCTAATTTATTTAGAAAATGTTATGAAGAATTTTCACAGATAAAACATGGGTAGGGATAGAAGGATACGGACTAAGGACACTATTTGTGCTTTGTAACTCCAGTAGTACAGGGAAGCAAACTCATGTATCAACTCAGTATGCTTCTCCCTAATGAGGTAAGCTGTTAACGCCAATCCCATTGCAGTGATTATTATGTATACCACATGCTGCTCTCTCCATTTGTATTTGCTAGGAGAATTGGAATATGCAGATGAATCTTGGTTTAATAAGGACGGCAATACCAGTGTGTGCTTGTGCCTGCCCACTGATGCTACAAAGATGAAACATGGCCAGGATTCATAAGAAAATACCTGAGGTCAGATTTGCATTCCTCATTGCAGATCTCTGGAATTCCCAGGATGTCCTGCAAGATGCGCCATCTGTCCATCTGCCAAGGTAGATTCAACGTGAATCTTTCTTTTTTTTTCCTTTCCCCCTCCCCCAGGTCACTTAAGGGAACTGAAGTTCCCAGTGTTGTCCTTGACAAGTACTGTCAGTATTTGCTATAGTGAGGGCAGGGTGCCAGCCAAGTAAAAATAGGACAACTCAGTCAAAGCTTCATCAGCGCAAAATCAACACGAAATGCAGCAATCAGATTAAAGTACCCTAGCAGTTGTAGACAAGGAGAGCAATGCGTGCATTTATCTATGCATTCACGCAAATCTAAGCCTAAAGGAAAGCAGGCTCTGACTACCCCCACAGTTCATTTATGAATAATGACAGGTTCAACAAAAATGGCCTTCTTAATCCCAAGACTACCTAGTCTCATATACTTAAGTGCTAATGTTGTATACAACTTACGACAATATAACAATGGGTGTACAACACTGTGCTTCTGTATCTGCCTTAGCCCTACCTCTGTCCTGGTAAACTTTGCTACCAAAAAGTCAATGGTTTCAAGCTATTTCAGCCCTGGAAGGAACAGCAGAATCGTATGAAGTTTCAGGCTCCTTAACAGAGTTTTCTCTGTCACTGGCCAACTTAAGTACCACATCCTTTGTGATGGGGGTTGAGGAGTTCAAAAGTATTAATGTAACCAATGTCATCGTTAAGGATGTGTCTCATCTAAGGACGTGCCTCAAAAGCCTGGTGGAAGCAACTATTTGTCTAGCACCATCTTCAGGGGCAAAGGAGACTATATCCATGACAGTTGTCAAGTCGGAGGGAAACAAGCCCAGTTTTCCCCTTACGACAGCTGTTTGGCACAAGCTATCCCAACTGCAATGCCCCCTAAGCACTTCTCTTTACAGAGTTTGGAGCAGCTGGTAGGTGAAACCACACTAGATCTTATCTCTTTTTGTACACACAGAGTGCAAGAACTCCTGGAAATGGAACTTTCTTCTCTGTGACTAATGCTGCAAAGCAGTTTATCCTACTGCATGCAAGAAGTCGATGAGATTAATCAACCCATGCCTACAAGGCTGCAGGCAACACCACAGCCCTTGCTACTGTATTCCAAGGGGTCCATCTGCTATAAGAGCGGACAGCCTTGCTCATCCCAAAGGGAGCATCTGCGCCATATGATGAAGGGCTGGAAATCCACAGTGTTTCTGGACTGAGGTTTAATGATTTTCTGGCACATCTTCCTAATATCCATGGCAACTCTTGAGCTGCAATATCTCTTGAGCCCACATTCCTGCATCTATTCGCTGAATAGGATGCCAACCACAGCAAACAACCAACTCAGCTTCAGGACTGAAGCTAGTATTTCTAGTCCCAAAATCTGGCACTCCAGCCAATTGCTGAATGGGAAATCCCAGAGCTTCTCAACAGTGTGGCCAAATTCTCAACATCTGCATATTTGTTTTCCTACCCATTTAATTTATTTTTAAATGAGAGTCTGCCTGAATTTCTCCCAGGCTATGCCTTCCATTGTTTGCCCACACACAGACAGACCCACACTCCCACTATTCCACTGCCACATACGAACAGAAAACACAGTGCAGAAAGTATTAGTACTTAGCAAAATTCACAGTCAGATTCCAGCATATTTTGAGATTAGCACAGATATGACAAAATATATTTTGCTTTTGAACAATAGAGGTACAAAGAACTGCCCACAATGAAAAGGATATTTTCAAAACAGTAAGGAATTTGGGCTTCCCATTCCTAATTTACCACCTCCCTCCAGACTTCGCAGCAGATCAACAGTGCCTCTCCTCCAATTTCCTTAGTCTGACAGTGTCACAGCAAAGATACTGATGAAATAAGTTTAAGAACATCCCACTGAACACTTTGCCAGCTTCCAGCAATGTGTGGCTTATGGATTCATGTACGCTTTACTGGCTTTTTCCTTTATATTTGACCTCTGCAGCATCTAACAACATCCAATTTGATGCTGTGTAAGATTTGAATTTGTGAGGAACAGCAAATTCTTGTTTATTATTCACATCCTTCGTGCTGCTCCTCATCGCACATCCCTGCCTAACTCTCTCTTCTCCAGGCTGAAAAGTCCTAGCCTATTTAATCTCTCCTTGTAGAAAACAGTTTGTGGCACACAAAAGAACAGAGTGTCAGTTTCAGAAACAGCCATGAAGCCTGAATGACAGACTCTTACAGTCAGAGCTGCACACAGCACCACCTCTGAATGGCCCAAAGAGAACGTACTTCTTGGAAAGGGCTAGCCAGGCCAGGGTTGAGGTCAGTGAATATATCCAACTGGATTTGCATTTCATCTTCTAGCAATTGAAATAAAGATTGTCAAGAGATCAACACACAGTTGTTGGCTTGATTTACTATGGGGAAGATGTTTCCATAGTTATCCAGTGCCTCAGTCCCTGCCTCCTCCTAACAGCTTACAAACTTCTTACTCTCATTTTGATCATATCTGAAAGAGGGACAAACACCTCAACTCCAAGAAGTCTCAGGATCTCATGAAAATAGAGAGCCAAATAGAAGGGAATCAAGATACTGTTCATCAAAGAAAAATAAACAGTCTGAGCTGAATTATCATTCTAGGCATCATGGAATCTTCAAAGAAGAAATCCCAAGGAAAAAAAAAAAGGGCAATAAATTCTGAAAACACAGAGCTTCATCCTGCAGTTGTAAAAATGAATCATGCATTTTCAGAAGCAAAAAGCAAATCTGGGAAGTGACAAATGAGTAGAAAGTGTTGCTCCTTCACCCCCATTTCCTTACACTCCAAACTTAACTTGTACATCTTAGGTTAAAAAAAAAAAAGCCACCAAACCATACCTACGAGCTACGTGGTCTCTACTCTCTGCCACAGCACTGCCTTAAGAGTGTCTCACAGATAGATGTACCAAATGAACTTTCTCACAGGTGTGAGAAATCCTGAGCTGAACTCCTGAAAGATATTTCCCACATGTTATTGGTTTGTTGGTTTGGGTTTTTTTAAGCAGTGTTATTGCTGTTGACATTTCAGAACCCCTAAAGCAAAAACAAGACACGGCTGTTCCAGCTGGAGGAGACGCCTAAGCAAATGCAACAGAATTGCACAGAGCTGGAGGGAACGCAGAAGATCACTTAGTCCATGCTCACACCCCAAGGCAGGATCACCCGTACCCATGTTTGTTCTTTCTCACAGACTCATCTAACCTATTCATAAAGCCTTCCAGTGACAGAGACTTGACAGTCTCCTCAGGCAGTCTATGCCACAGCTCCTCTCCTATACATCCTGGTCAGAAAAGATGATTATTTCCTTCTACGCCGCAGCAGCTTTTTAGCAACCTGAAGACCATTATGCTGCCTCCCCTCAGCAATCTCTTCTGGTTAAAGAACCAGACCTTAATCAATCTTTCTTTGCAGGGGATGTTTTCTAGACCTATTTTGTGTCTTTTCATATAGACAGGGCCATTCAAGAAACAGTTTGGACTCTGAATGGGTTTATAGAGAATAGAAATTTAGAAACATGACTGCTAATGAACCTAGGACAGCTAAACACCAAGTGGCAACCTTGGCTAGTGTTTACTTCACAGGGTCTGCCCATCCCCTTGATGCTCTTTACTCAGATAGATTTGCCCACCTGTTTTGCACACTAGCTCTGTTTCATATTTCAAGATTTGTAGAGTTGCCAGTTACCCCAAATTCCAAAATGAAGGCTGTAGATCCTAAGAGCTTGGTATTTTGGTATCAATATCATAGTTCAGGCGTCCTGCTTAGATCAGGGGAATAGCAGCAAGCATGTTTTCCTTCTAAGCCAACAAGACAAAATGCTCCATGAAAAAAATAGCAACTGATCTGAGTTTATGGCCCGTCACAGCACTGAATAAATGTCAGGTTTGAGAAACATTATTAGCACTAGAGAAAACAATACTTTTGTTACCACTCGCCTGAAGAAACAGGTTAGGGTTTGTCAGTTTGAGAAGGCACAAGAAGACTCAACCGTCTGTTCTGCTATACGCACATGCTAGCCAGGGAAGGGAAGCACTAACATCCCTAGGGACATCAGCCTCATGCCTTTCATCAGTGTTACAAAGACTGAAAGAAGAGCTCTGTGCCAGGCACGCTGCCCAGCTGGCCGCTGCACTAGATGCAACTGTGATTTCTTACCCTGCTGAGTGAGAAGCTTCTGTAATCACATCCCTAATCCATTTCCAGGAGGCTCTTTGATAAGCTCAAGAAGTCTTTGCAAACACTGCAAAATACTGAAGAGGGGAATGCATAAGTGAAGACACCATTAGGAAAGAGACATCCTGTTGTTCACCTAAGAAAAGCAAATGAATTTTTATGCTGCTTGCCACTTCCCCATCTGTTGACACTGATGTCCTCCCTACAGATTAAGGGCCAAACGCAGAAAGAATTACTCTGTTCTCATTAGACTTTCTCACTGCTCAGGATTTCCTCTGGAAGCTTTTAGGTTTAGTATCTCACCCCCAGAAGATGCCTCCCTTCCCAAAAAACACTTACAGTGCAAAACACCAAGAGTGAGGGCTGTACAGTCCCTGTAGCCATGAACTTAATCTATATCACTCTAAACTGAAAATAAATTCTAAGAGAGTAAGTTATTTGTTTGGATCTATACCAGATGGCTTTTGGTCAGAGATGGTCAACATGTACTGCTGCAAAAGACTGAGTACTCAACGATGTCTCTCTCCCTCCCCAACAAAAAGTCTCTGAATTCAAGGACTTCATGGCACCTTCACTTCCAGACATGTCTGCCTTGTTACCTTCTGCTCTGTACCATGCCATAGAGGGGAAATGTCAGCATGATGTAAGAAACTGTATTTTCTGACTTATTAATTCAGTGTAAAGCAAACAACGCCTGACGTGT
Source organism: Elanus axillaris (assembly GCA_026212715.1). Lineage (NCBI taxonomy): Eukaryota > Metazoa > Chordata > Aves > Accipitriformes > Accipitridae > Elanus > Elanus axillaris. The sequence goes on from JANZLQ010000001.1 coordinate 38,215,297, forward strand.
ACCTGCACTCCTAACCAAGCAGAAATCCTGAAAAAGCAACAACGAGGGATAAAATTAAATCCACTCCCCTTTAAATGTGGAGCAGAACTCTATGGCTTAGCAGCATATTGCCTCATTTTTTTCTCTACCTCTCATTGGAAGAGGGATAAACACATTGCAGGCAGCTATGACCTCTAAAACTTCGTAACAGCAGCAGTGTAAGTACCACACTTTGCAACACCCTCAGAAAAGACTGAGTAGTCTGAGTATATGGACAACCACAGCAAATATACATACTATGAACAAAAGAAAAAAAAATAGTTAGCTGGATTAACAGCAGGCAGACAGTGGGGATAATGCTAAGAGTCCTACACACACATTGCTACAAGAAAAATTGCTTCCTCTTACAGATTCTGCTTTCCTGTTCCACAAGGCATTGGGAACAGTTTGCAGGAACAGCTTCGTCTTGAAGGAAGTGAAGAAGGGAATACTGCACTGCTTTACAGGGCTTGTAGAGCAGACACAGCTCTGATATGAATAGATTGGGGATGTGTCTCCTTGCACAGGGTGTGTCACCTAAGGACAATATGTAGGTACTGTACAAGGGGATGGCAAATAGGAGATGGCTTGATATGCAGCAGTAGGAACATTAGTGATGCTGACAGTGTAGCTGAGGGCTAGAAACAAGCAGTCTCTTATTAGGAGATAGTGCTAACTAGCCTTCTTCCATCATCAGGATAGTCCATATTGCTGTGTTCAACTCCAGACTGTACAATGTCTTAACATCCTACTGAAAGCAAAGAAGATGTGATTTTTCTGTGTGTTATCTGCTGATCCTAGCTCTTACAGATACATCCTGAACTGTCCGCTCAGCCAGGACCAGACCAGCTACTGGGTGGCCTCATTCACAGGATTACTGAGGCTGCAAGGAGCCTCTAGAGGTTTCTAACAAAAGCCCCCTGCTCAAATCAGGGTCAGCAACAGGGTCAAGTTCACTTGTGTTTCCAAAAGCACCTTCACTTGGCAGTGTCTCCCCAGCCACCAAATGGAAAGAAGGCAAAACTCTATGGACATCCCCACTTTTTTGCGTGTACTCTCCGGTAGCTCAGCTAGTGACAGGGCATTTATTTCCTGAGAAATATTTACTGAAGGATGGAAATAATAAATACAGGGAGACAGAAGGCATTCATGCCAAATTCACTTGAGCACACATCTAGTTCAAATACTAGAGATGACAGACGATAAGATATTAAGGCTTAGTCCCTCAGATAGCTCCATTTAGATTAATGGAGGCTCATCACTTTACACAGGGAACTCTGGAGTGTGTATGTTTGTGTGTGTCAGGGTGTGTGTATAGTATGCTTACACAACTAGATTCTCTCTCAAAAACATACTGCTGACATCAGTAGTAGTCCCAGTTTACCATCTTTCCAAATGAAGTCATTAATTGTCTTTTTAAGAGCAGGCACAAGTTGCAGTTAGCTGCCTAACCACTGCTTTCAGAGACCAGGTCTGAATGAGCTTGGCCTACAAGCCTATAACAAATAAACTGCTTTCTAAATAGAGGCATATTCCTCAAAAGAAGTTTTTTTCTTGGATAATGAAGACAAATGTCCCATTTACATGTTAATTAAGCTACACAAGTCCCACGTGTTAAAATTACAAAAACACATGCTTTACAGTGCACACAGCAATAAATCTTATAATTAAGAAAGGTAAGATCACATTTCTTAGAGAAGATGCTTTTACAGAGTTTTAAGACTCTTTATATAGAGAGAATGAGCAGCTGGATATTGTATGCCTGGAGCCAGACCCCAGCTTTCCTATACTCCAGAGCTGCTATGATACAGAACACTAGTTTAACTATGGTGACTAGTTGAATTACAGTGACTGGAAGTGTCAGACATTTTGTGCAATGAACCAATTTGAACAAGATTTGAAAACATACTCAAGGGTACACCACGCAGAATAGACAGCAATAGAGTCTTTAGATTTGAATTCAAATCTCCTGTTATCCCAAATCTTTCCATTTGTAGTTTGTTGTAATCAATCATGCCATAACGTAGGCTTGCAGAACCTAAAATTTTCAAAAATGGTTAGGAGGAACACACTCCACTAATTCTTTCTTGTTCAGTCTTTCCCCAGCTCATCCACTAGCTTAGGATCAGTTCTGTTGGCAAAATGACACAAAGGATATGCCTCTTGTCTGTATTTTCCTTATTTATTTTCTTTGAATTTCATCCCTCTTTCCAATTGTCCCTTGCTGCTATGACCACTCTTGACTTCAGTACTGCACCAGCAGTACTTCACCCTGTGAATCTTTGAATAACTTGTGTAGCTTCCTGAATGCAATTCTGTAAATTTAACCTCTCAAGATTGTGCCCCAGATGTGTAAAATGTGCAATATGATTTGGACAGAAAAAAAAATCCTTCCTTCCTCCCTGCAGAACAGCATGAGCACAGTTACCAGAGTTGCCAGACAGGGAGAGAGTGCTGGGTGTTTCACTGAATGAGAAAGCTTCAATCTCCATGGTGCCAGTGAGGCTTGCACCCTTTATGACAAGGGGAATTTCTGAACTTCAGCCCAACACTTTCCCAAATGGCAGGTTTCTCTCTTCCCCTTCAGGACACCTCCACTGATACACCAAATCCAGCCATAAGAGAATCACTTTTGCCAACTGTACATCAAATATGTTTTTCCTTTTTTTTAATCTACCTTGGTTTTGTGATCGTATCTACTATATGATCATAACTACTATAGATCATATCTACTATAGATCTACCTATATCATATAGTACAAACATATAAGTTTAATGCTGTCCAGAGAACTGCATTGGAAGAGTGCTTTAATCTTCACTAGATCACGTATAACTTTTGTTTATGTGTGTGATATATTCAAGGCAATGACTATGTACAGCACCACCATTCTTACTATGTTTGGATCCTTGCCCTAAAAATTGTATGGTATGATCACAGATTGATGCTTGTCATCCTTAGGATACTGAAGATGAGGAAGACACTTGCAGTAGTACCACAGATTTAGATTGCAGCCTGGACTTGGTGACAATGAAGGCACTGGAGACGACCCCCAGTACCTCTGCATCATAACAGAAGAGTTCTCTTCTGTTTCAATATACAAATATACAAGTAACCTTTGAATGGTCCACTCGATCTTGAAGAATCTATTTTTCTAAGAAAACAGCAAAATTCTTCCCTTCTCTTAAATCTCAGGAACTTTTACATTTTACTTCCTTTTGTTAAATCAGCTGCATCTTATCAATTCCATCTACCGTTTCAGGCAGACCAAGTGTGAAATTCATATCTCCCTGAATTCAGTCAGTTACCACTAAACACGGAAACAAGTTTGGAGAGTATTTTCTCTGTACAGGTTAACAAACATGAATGTAGGAAGATGAGCACAAAGATCTCACATAACAGAGGTTTTGCCCACTTTGTGAAAGATTGCAGCTCCAGCAGGCTGATCCCTCCTACAGTAAGCAATAATGGAGATCAGCCTTCAGGTCCATCTCTCTAAGTAACATGTGTGAAAAAATTACATGAAATGCTTAAGCTCCTGATGGATTTCCAAAATATGCTTACTACTCCCTTAACTATCTGAAGCACATGAAATTTCCAGCAGTTCCATTTCCATTTTTCAGAACTTAGCTGGAAAAAAACCCCAAATCAGAGTCTGTTATTCCACATACTAACCTCAAAGTACACATTTGCAGAAATAATTCAGAAATATTTAGACACTAAAAATCCATAGAAAGCAAAGGAGAAATTATGAAATACTTAAAAAAAAAATAAAAATTGGTTGCTTATTTCCTCTCTACTCTTTATGAGAAAATCTGTGTTTCCTGTCAGGTTTCAGCTTAGGAAGGATTCAGATCAGCATTTAAACTGAAATGTGTCTTTGGTAGATACAGACATTTCATCATTATATTGTCCTACTGAATGGGCAGTATGTCGCAAGAGGTGCACCATATCTTCATGATAAACGTGCTGTAGTGGCTAACAAGAAAAACTGTAAATGATCTACTTAAGCAAAAACAGCTAATATATTAAGGGGATGACATGTTCTGATGAATCAAATAATTTTCTCTTGTCTTTCATTTCCCTTTAAAACTTCAAAGCAATCAAATGTTGTTTATGCATAAAATTTAATCCTTTCACCAATCTCTAGTTTGATTGAATTTGCATACTCCATTTCCTACAAGTCAATGTGAAGACAGCCTCATGTAATTGAAACCATTTCCCCTCCAGTCCTCCTATCTTTGCTGTAATATTTTCTATTAGTAGCTCTATTATGCCTAATATCCATAATGTTGGCAGATTAGAATTTTTACTTAATGCAACCTGTATTTATAAACCACTAGGATAAAAAAAAGAACAAATACAAGAGGAAACAGCAATTACCTGTCTTTGATGCCACACAGATCAATGTGTAAATCACTAAAATTCCCCAGGGAGCCTTGCTGAACTAAAATGAGGTCCTTCGGCTGGTTATCAATAAAGATGAGCCTCATACAGCCTTGAAAAGCAGTAATGGGATTTAAACACTGGGAATCAGTGAAATTGTCGGGGCACCCTGTGGGAAAAAGAGAAGAGGCAGAGAAGAATATTGGAATGTTCATCTATTTCTGCTGGGATTTCCTGATGCAAGAAGTTGGAGACTTATTATTCCAAGTGTTTTCATTCCTTGTGCTACACAACCTTCTGTGTTATAAATCCTTCAGTAAGAAGGAAAAAAAACAAAGAGTGAGAACAAAAAGAACAAAAAGAGGGAGCAGCCACTGGAAATATCAGCGTATGAGGTTTTCACATGTGCCAAGCAAAATCAAAATATGGGGGGGTTTCCATCTTCTTTAAACCCCACAGTTGATAGCAACAGACTCCCATAAAAAAAGCTGTGCACATGTAAAATCATTATGGGTTAAATTCTGCTGCTGAGGCAATGCACAGAGTAAAAGGGTGAAATCCTGTGGACTGCAAGCAACAAAACCATTTGTATCTGAGCTTCCTCAGTATTTGGCCAGCTCTGAGATCCAAAGCCTCCTGTGCATCCTCACTTAGTGCTGTATGCAGAGGGTTTACCGAGATCAGAGCCTCACTATGGTAAGCACTACATAAAATATATTAGATAAAAAGACAGTTGATGACACTCCATTTATCTAAATTAATGCTTGCACTCCAGAAAAGCAGAAGGTAGTATTTTTCAAGACTGTTCTTTCCATTTACAAAGTTGAGCTAAACCTACATTCATTTCTGTGAGAGCACAGTACCTAAATACCTTTGTAGATCTCAGCCGTATGTCAATTAAGCTCTGAAGTCTAAAGTCACCGAGCCTGATCAGGACAGTGATATCTACAGGAGTATTAATAATACTAATAATCCTCAGGCCTTTTCACTAGAAAAACCACTTCTGGCTAATACAGCTATGTAGCTTTTGTATGTTTTGCCAGCTAGATGTAGGTACCCATTGGCTACCAATACCAGTAGTCCATTTTTACAGCTCTGTTAGCAGTTCTGCTTGTTGTGTCTCTGTCAGACCAAGACCCTTCGATCTTTCTACAGCACTGTACGCACTGCAGCTCAATAGGGGGTCTAAAATCCATTATTACAACATCTGCTTTTAGTTGCAAACAGAGGACACCTGGGGAGACCTCAATGGTGAGCACCTGAGGATCTGCATCATGAAAACCTGTTCTGCATCTGTCTGAAACAACCTACCTCCAAAATAGTAGCTGTTCCCAGAGTAGATCCTTGAGACAGTGGTTGCATGGCTAGCAGTGGCCGCATTGTTATCCAGTGTCAGGGTAATACGATGTCTTCTGGCATTGATGTCAACAGAATGCCAAAGCCCGTCATGAAGACTGGTGCCTGACAAAAAACAAGTATGAAGAGTTAAAAAAGAGGTGCAGGATACAGCTGTGTTCTTCAAAGCTCCTTTTACCTCCAACTTGTGACCACAAATGTGCAGCTGATGCCAAAAAAAGGGAGAACTGGCAGCTGAAAAGAACTCATTACCTCTGGAAACAAACTGGCATAGAAGAAAAGGCCCAAGAAAGGGAAAACTTTTGAAAGTATTTAAGTAGGTCATCTCACATTTTATTCTTAACCAGCTTCTGGTACTGCAGGCACTCATCAAGCTAGCCAGGCCCTTCACCCTTCTGCTAGCACATCACCATTTGAGGGTGTTTATATCTATCTCGAGTCAGTTGAGAAATACTTACAGCTCACAGGAGCACACAGAGGATATCCCAGTTGAGCTTCTGGTACTAAACACGTCTGATATTGCAGAGGATTAGATTCAGTGAGATGGTCATACCCAGTCTCAGGATCCACTGTGAAACCCGACAAACTCCAGTAGGTATCAGTAGGATTTGTGTTTCTTAAAACCCTTCAGCATTATTAGCATGCAGTCTTATTGAAGGATGTACCAAAGCCTTTCTATATTGGATTTTGACATGGATCGTGTGAGAGCTGGGACTGGTGCTCTGACCAGGAACTTGTGAAGGTATGTGAGAGATTATGGTAGCTTCTGGGTAGCTTCTTTCTCTTCTAGACACCTGTGTGAAGTGGGAAATCACCTCTCTGTTCCTTATTCTGAAAATCAGTGCTGTATCTCATGCCTCTTGAAATACGACCACACAGCTACAAAGAAACTTCACATTCTCTATTCTGACAGTCATGAAAAATCAGTGGGCAAGCTTCTGAGCACAAACACAGTGATGCAGATCAACAGTAACCTAATTACAGTTCAAAATACGCTACTGTCAGCCTGGAGTCATTAAGATCAGGCAGAGACAACTAGTATTTGCTCCCCTCCCTAATGGAATATTTTTCATTAATGTAGCTTTCAGAAGAAACAAAAAATGCTTAGTGACACAAAGAGGTGTGAGAAGAGTTAAAAAAAATATTGTGGGTGTTATGTGTATGAAAAGCTATTTAATTACAAATTTGAAAATGAGACAATAACACATGCACAATTTCCATAGAATAAGAGGCTGGCTTCCCAGCGACAAATGCATGATTATTCAACTAGAACAAGTCCATTTTGAAGTGAAATATGTTGTTCAAGTTTGAGGAGATGTCAAAACAAAATAGGTCCCATTTGGGGCAAAAATAGGTCCATTCTTAAGTACCATTGTGAGTACCTGACATCTGCAGAACATGGCCCTTGCAATTTCTGCATATTTTCCATGTATATGTAGGCAGTTTAGCAATGTTTTGGATAGCACCAAAGGCTGGGCTCAGGTTCATGATTTCAGAAGTACATAAAAACAAATACACCCAACCAAATATTGGCATTGTCTCAGTTTTGTCAACAATTTAATTAGGACTGCAATAAAGGCTGGAAATTCAGTTTTCAGCATTCAGTTGCAGCAAGCTAAGGCTGTAGCAATCTACATGAATAAGGATAGATGCAGGGCTGCCTCATTTTCTATCATAAAGAGGAATGAAACACACATACGGAACAGCTCTGCTTTGACAGCTCTGACAGATTTTACCTCTGGTTCTTCTAATAGACACATCTGCCCTCTTTTAGTCTGTACTGGGAATATTTTAATATTGCATATTTTTAAACAGCCTCTCTCTTAGAAAATGCTATTATTATTATTATTATTTAGTTCCATCTGAGTTCCACCAGTCTATTACTCAGCCACCTTTGGAAACTGGGTATTCAAGCTACACAGAAAATGAATCTCCAGGTCTCCCACCCAGCATGGCTGCACAGCAGCAAGGGATGTGCAGAGGCCCTGGGCTAAGAACATTTCTTTTTCGGATGCCAGCATGGCTTATATAGGTCAGACTGGGATGGCAGCTGGGCCACTCTCGTCTTGCCTCTGTAGTACAGCCTGAAATTATTTCCCTGTTGTCTCTGGGAGCCAATGCATAGCTGTTCTGGTAAGCGTAACATGCAATTGCCCCTGAATATTAAGTCAGAGAGGCAATCCCATTTCACCCTCTTGCATCCCACCAGCTGCACTGCACAAACAACTCGCAAACTGGCTAAGGAGGCCAATGAGGGAGTGTGAGGACAGGAAGCCCATGTTCAGTCTCTCTTCTGAGCGTAGCATAAAGGGAGAGTATAAAGCTACATTCAGAGGAAAAAAATCAGCTCTGAGGCTGCCTTAACTTGTGCTGGGGAATGCTGCAGCAGCTGAGCTGGCACCCAGCTGACTTCAGCACAATCTGAGGATGGGAAACAGTAAAGTCTTTGTGTGACCTGACTGAAGAAAATTTAGCATGACTGTTTAAGAATACAGAGGCTGAGCTAATTGTCAAGTAGATTGAGTCTGGAGATTTCAGGATGCCAACTTGCCATGCTTAGATCTACTTCAGACTGCCCAGAGTGGTTCTACCACTGGAAAGCAAGAGAAAATTTGAAATGAGAAAGGAAGATTGGGTGCTTCCTTATTTCACCATCCTTTCATCCTGTGGGGTGGGACATTTGTACTTTAAAGGGAGACAGGTGAGAATAAACAAAAATTAAGTACCTTCACTGATTTCCACTGGGTTCTCCGTCTCTTTCTGAATAAGTAGTGTCAATCTCCCACCATGGAGGTAAACCAAGAGAGGTCCTGAATTTTCAGACAATTTGGTGAACAGAAGTAAGCCGTCTTTATTCCATGTTCGAAACTGGAAGCTGACTGATAAACCGTCAATTTGAGGAGTGCCAGGTAATAGCAAGTAGCTTCGACTGGTGCTGACAAAAGTGATAGGAACAATTTGTGGTTCTGAGCAAGAAAAGGTCACGTTCCCCTGCAAATAGTAAAAATCAAACATAATCAACATGACAAATTTTCTTCAGTCATCCCAAAACATCCATAGTTAAATAAACTCATTAGATTTCTAATGGCCCTCAAGGCTGACATAGGTATTGTCATTCAAATACAAATCTTTGGAACTCACTGGGAAATGTATCTGTCCACTCTGGGAAAACACATCTGACTTCAAAATTTTACTGTCACCCCAAATGGGAGGGGTATTAAAAATCAAAACCTCAGTTCTCAGAAGGATCTAAATGTATCCAAATGTCCCCATGCCTGAGTGCAGGAGAGCTTGTTTGCCCAGACAGACCATCTCCATGTGGCCACATCTGCTTTGTGTTTCCCAGCACCCCCTGTTTCAAGCTCAAGCTTAGCTTTATGTCAAGAAAATCAAACTCAATTGGATCTATGCTGACTTCAGGAACTGACACGGAAGGAATAGCAGGTCTGCTTGCATTTTCATGTGCTGCGGGACGTGACACAAATGTCCCATGTCAGCTCTGCACTGATGGGACTACAGGGGTGTGAACAGGGCAAGCTGCAATTGCAAAAACAAAGTATCCTCCAATGCACAGGGATCCTACCAAACAGACTAGATTTATTCTAAATATAAACCAAAATGCAGCCATTAATGACAGTACTTTTTTGCCCATTTACACCAATGCTACATAACTTTAAAAGTAAAAATTCCTTCATCTACTTGAGTCTACTACATGGGGCAAAACATGAGGCAAATTTCCTGGTTGTATTTCAAATATTCAATATATAATTTGCAGTAGCAGTACTGGATACGTTTGCTTTTACGCAGAGTGACACAGCCCTGTGCTACTTCAAATAATAAAAGTCCACTTAATACCATAAATAATTATTCTGAAATTATTTCAAAATTCATAAGGAAACTCAAAGAAAAAGTCACTCAAATATAGTACTTAAAGTGGGATGAAACAATAGTGAGATTTCCTGGCCAGTGTTAGGTCCCACAGTTTCCATGGGGCATTTTGAGGAATTATTAAAACATTATATATACAGCAAGCATGGTAAAATCCAACACCATTTCAATGCAAAACTTGGTTGATCACGTCAGTCATCCAGCCCTGAAATCAATAGTGCTATTTGCCCAGAGGAGCAGCACATTTACTCAAAGCAGTCAGCAGAATTTGTACCAGCATGTATCACTGTAGTTTGTAGAAGAAATGACTCCACCATTTTGTTCAGCCATTGTAGATTACCCAAGCAGGTCATTCAAGCCATGTAATAAAAACTTATCAATATATAAAGCCGGGATGCATTTAAGGAGGCACATCTTTCAAAGCCACTCCAGGAGATTGTTGCAGCCAGCTTGCTTTGAACTAGGCTGCTTTGTAACATACCAACTGGAATCTGATAAAAACATCAGAATAAAAGGCTTTCTCCATGGTACCGCTTCTCATCAGAGCTGCTACCTCACTCTAACAGGATAATTATAATGAACATCACTTGATGGATGTGTAGGAAGTTGCACAGTGCTTGGGGAATTCCTCTCTGAAATCTCAGACAGCTGATGGAACTGTTCCCTACTACTTTCAAATGTCTTTCTAGTCTTTATCTTAAAATGGAAAATAAATAAAGTGCCAGAAAGAGACTGAGTTATCACTGGATGAAAGAACCCTTGACAGATAATATATCTATATCAAGCTATCTACATATTCCCTGCCCTGTAAGGTGCAGACTGCTACATACCAGATTTACAATGGCAAAAGGTATCCATGGGTATATCATGTCAGAATTGAGTTTTGAGATATAATCCAAAGCTTATCCAAACTCACCTGAACATTAGTCAGGTGGGAGGCAGGATGGAAATTTGCTCTCAACTTTCAAAAAGTTTCTACTACCTCCTATGTTTTGCCTGTATAAGAGATGCCACAGGCCTTTTTTGTTGTGTTGTTATATTTCCACCTCCATTTTCAATTGAATTCATGACAAATTACAGAAAACAGTCAACTGCAGTGATATAAACAAACATGGTTAACTTTCTCTAGAACTTTTTAAAGCTTTATACATTTAAAATGCCAATGACAAATTTTCTTTGGAATTTTAGACACTTACAGGGATTCAAGTAACTCCACACAAAGTAGTAAGACATTTACAGATCTTATACATTCATAACACTGGAGCTTGGAGGAAAGTTCAAACATTATTTGGGTCTGCTCTCAAGTTTCTAATTTGCTTCACTGATAGTGGGAGACTGTAGCAAATGCAAGACTGTGGAGGGGAGGATTTGCAACATTTGGATAAGATTTTTGTCTCAGAGCTCTTTGCAGGTTTTACTTACCAGCAGAACAAGCTATGCCTAGATGACTTAATGGAGCCAGAGAAGGTGAATGCTAAGATAAAAAAAATGTTTGCAATGCACAACAAACTTTCAGGTGACCTTAAAATAAGCCAGTAAAGATCTTGTGCAGACAATATGCTTTCAGCTGTTTGCAGCAGCACCACAGCAAAGTATCTTATGCATATGCATGTGCTCAGACATAAGGTCAAATTTCTATCTGCTTTTGATATGAGGTTCTCAGCATGTGCAGCTAGTCCTAAACTCATGGATTGCTGTCACCCCTTGAAAGACTCAGCAACACTCGAATCATTCACTCTAGCTATTAATTCATGCCATCTGGGATCTGCACATAAAACTTGTACTGGACAGGAGCAGCAGAGTACTGACTGAGCCCATGGCCAATGCTAGGACAACAGGGGCAGCACCTACGTGTCCCCTCCTATGCTTAACATGGTGAGAACCAAAGTTCTGTAGCCTATCCATTGACTACACTGAAGCAGAGCAGGTGTGATCCCACAAGCCAAAAGAACAAGCAGGTGGGAACACATAAATGCTATGATGCTATATTCTGTGTACGTGGGATTAAAGGTACATTTGAGGGATGGAAAGCCAGCATGTTTGCCTTTTGGGGGGGTTCTTTCAACAAGGTACTTTTGTACTCTTATTCACAAATTGAGACCTCCATGGTGTAAGGCCCAGAACTAATTTTAGTCAGAACTAAAAACTAGCCAAGACATTTGGGAAAAAATGTTAAATAAACTAATTGATGCCAAGGGAACTTAAAACAGTTCAGCTGACTTGTTTAGAAGGAAAACACCGTCTTAAAGCAGCATTCCAGAGAAAAACCAGGTGATGTAGTTAATACACACCAATAGCTGCTCATGTCCTTACACTGGCAAACTCTGTCTGCCTTCCTAGAGACAATAACATGAAAATTTGAAAAAGAAATACACAGCTGTTACTTTGAAAAGCATTTTCCACTGAAGTCCACTGAAGTGGGATAGGTTCCCATTACAAAAACTGTTAAATTTGCCTGGAATGTTATTCTCAAACAAATTATTCCAGCAGGTATATATCAGAATAATAAACAGCTCCCCCTAAACCTTCATCTGGTCAGGATCATTTTGCTTTAACTGGCAGCGGTTCTGGAACTCTCCAGGGTACATGCAAGACTTCTGGCAGACACTTGATTTTATAACTGAACCCAGTTTAACTGAAAAGTAAAAGCTCATTGGGTAGGAAATGGGATAAGAAGAGTCTAATCCCTACAGAAAATAAAGGAGATGCTCAGTTCTACCCAGCTTCTGGAAACGCCAGCTATCCCATGGCATTTGAGAATTCCATTGAGTCCACTATCTCCAGACTGATTAAAGACTCCTGCAATAAGTAGTGAAATCTTTCCCAAAGAGTTCTTATTGTTCTTACAAGATAAACCTTCTGAACCTAGAAATGCAATGGAGTTATTTGCAATTTGTTCACTGGCTGCCATGACACTTGTCTACAGACAAGAGTCTTAGCACTCCAACGCAGGCAGGGTACTGTTGCTGAGGTGGTTCTTGATCATGTAAGATGTTGAATGAAAAGATGACAGCATGTTACAGGATTTTAAGGAAGAAACAGAGCCTTTCTTATTAAAAAGAGAATGGAAGAACACAGTTGCTAAGTGGTGAGGATAAAAAAGGATTACATAGAAGATCCTCTGAGCCATGAGTCTCATCCAAGAGTGACTGGAGTCTTTCCAGTGACTTCTGCAGGACTTGAATAAAACCTGTATAACTTTAATGAACCATTTCAGTCTTTTCTGGCCTTCTTCATGTAGTATTACATATTGTTGAATGAAAAGAGAAGACTGCTACACCACCACAGTCAGGGCAATTGGTAACAAGTTTCTTACATATCCCTCTCACTCTCACAGAAATCAATAGTATATACCTAGAAAATTATTCAAACTGACAGCTGAACTGAAATCCTCAACATTTAGCCTACCAAAGGATACATGCCAAGATCACTTTGAACAGTAAGAACAATAAGTATTTCTGAGCTCTCATTCTACGTGCGTGTTAGAGCATCAAATGGGAACTTACTTTCCTCATTAATCACTCTATGGATACTATCCAATAAAAAGGATATCTTGTTTTCTGCAGAGGATTAGAAAGGAAGATTTCATATGACAAGTAAGGGGACTAAAATCCCAGGCCTGGCCGAGATACAAATGCGGGTTAACTGGCAAGAATATCTCAGCTTGGAAATTGAAGGACTATTTCTAGCTTTGAAGAGACTGAGGTTGCAGACAAATTTGCAAAGACAGTAACAGAGGAAAAAGGTGACCTCTGGTGCAGTTTTAAAAGTATAAGATGAAAGATTGTCATTCAACTCTGAGCAACTGGATTTTAAGAGTGGGGGAGGTCCCTTCGAATCCTTTTTTTAAATTATCTCAAGCAGAACAGATGTCAAGAGACCCACATAGATTTCAAGTACTTCTTAAATCAAGACACTGCTAAGCACTGAATGAAAAGCAAATCAAAGTGAGATACCAGCTCCAGGCTTCTGAAATACTGGTGCAAACTGTCTTCAAACAGGATGGGGGAGCACTAAGGCACAGAATGTTACTTGAGTTAGGACTAGTCCACTGAGTGAGCAACTAGTCCATCCCAAGAGCAGGATTTTACCATTTTATGCCCATAGTAACTGTATACTATTGTGTTATTATATGGTACAACAGCTAAGAGTTGCTGACAAAAGATGGGAGCAAATATAGAGCTAATTTGGAAAAATCATACACCATTCCCCTCAGAGAGACAGGAAAAGAAAAAAAGAACACAGGAGGAAACACAAAAAAAAATATAGACCACTAAATATTTTCCCTCTGTGGTGGGTTGACCTTGCTGGACACCAGGTGCCCACCAAGCCACTCTATCACTCCCTCCACAGCGGGACAGGTTGGGGGAAGAAAGTAAGATGGAAAAAAACCTCAGGGGTCAAAATAAAGGCAGTTTAATAAAGCAAAAGAAAAGTCCACATGCAGACACAAAGCAAAACAAAAGATTTATTCTCTACTTTCCATCAGCAGGCAATGACCAGCCACTTCCCAGGAAGTAGGGCTTCAGTATGCATGGTGGTTGCTCGGGAAGACAAATGTCATAATAACAAATGCCCCTCCTCCTCCTTTCTCTTAGTTTTATTGCCGAGCAGACCTCGTATGGTATGGAATATCCCTTTGGTCATTTTGGGTCAGCTGTCCTGGCTATGTCCCCACCCAAGATCTTGCCCACCCC
>JANZLQ010000001.1:38229739-38246556 GCA_026212715.1 Elanus axillaris
TATGGTATGGAATATCCCTTTGGTCATTTTGGGTCAGCTGTCCTGGCTATGTCCCCACCCAAGATCTTGCCCACCCCAGCCTATTGGTGAGGGGGGAATGTTGGAGAGACACCCTTGATGCTGCCTGAGCCCTGCTCAGCAGTAGCCAAAACACTGGTGTGTTACCAACACCCTTCTAGCTACCAATACAAAGCACAGCACTACCAGGGCTGCTATGGGGAAAGTTAACTCCATCTCAGCCAGACCAAATATACCCTTCTTTGAACAACAAGCAGGAATGAAGCCAGACTTTCAAATTCACCTTGCCAGGAGTGAATAAGATAGATGTCTTAGATCAAACTAGCACTAGCACAGTCCAAGCCCAATTTTTGTTCCAGTTTGAGGTAAACTGATCTACAGCTTATTAGGTTTTATTACATGGAACAAAACAGAGCAGCAAGGAGATGATGATGATGATGATGATTTTTACTATTATTATTAAAACAGAGCCACTTCTACCTTAAAAGAGAAAGGTGCATAGAAAACAATTCTTATCAGCTTTTTTTGTATCTATCAGTTTTCTTTATTAGATTTTCCTCTTTTAAATTCCAGTCATCTATGTATCATAGCACAGAACCAGCCTAAATGATTGATATGAACTGCACACACTCCAGGCTCTTGACTGTGACGGGGTCAGCTTGCCCCTTTCTGTTATACTGGGCAGCCAAGTACCAAGCAGTTCCCAAGGCCTTAGGAACTGAAATGAGACATTAAAAAAAAAAAAAAAAAAAAAAAAAAAAAGGGGGACATTTAAGCCTTAGCTTTACAGCAAATTACATTCTCCCCCATTTTTCTTATCCCCTGCTAACTCCTATGACAATAATTAGCCGTCTCTCTTGCTCTCCTACAGGGACTAACAGCCTTATCACCTCCCGCCTTGAAACATCCTCCTCTGCTCAGCAGGTAGTAACTGCCCTATTCACTCAATTTGACTACCCAGATAATGCAATAAATTAAACTCTGAACAATTGTTTCTATCCTGTAATATGCTGAAGGCTGATGACTCTCAAATAAGCCTCATTTGCTCTAATATGTGTCACTTTTTTCCTGCATATGTCAACTAGTCTTATAAAAAAGAATATGATCTTTCTCCCCAAGACTTGCTTCACTTGTGTTTATCACAACTATCAAAATCCTAAAGCAAAGAAACTTTTATATCTAGAAAAGGAGACTTTATTATTGCACCTACATGCTGGATTAAATATTTACAGACTGAAAGTCTTCAGAAATGTATACAAAGCCAACTGAAATAAACTTAAAAACTGTCGTTGAATGGACTTCATTTCAAGACCTTGATCGAGGTGACACACTTAATTTCTTCCAAAACAATCCTGTTATACCATTCAGCAACAACAAAATGAGACCTTAAAATGAATGCTCTTTATATAGACTTTCTTACTATTCCACAGTGCAGATAGGATGTGATAGAAACTCATCTGAAGACCCAGAGAGCAGACAGGAAGATAAAAGAAACCATAAAAAGCTATTTTTACAGGAACCAAATATTTTTGGAATCTGAGTTCACCTGTCTTATTTAAAGAACAGCAAATTTAGTTCTCTTTTTAATGTGTGTGCCTCATGCTTTCATTAAATAATTGCATAAAACTTTTTTTTTTTTAATAAATTCAATGTAGCCCTATAGGAAGTTGTGAAAAATGTCACTAAATAGTTCCAACATTTTTTAGTTATGATTCCTATAGTCTGCTGTGCAAAAACTAATTAAAAAAAATATAATTAACTCCTGGTTCTCCAAACCCTAGTAGGGGCCTTCACAAATCACCAGACTGATATTCACAGATATATCAACTCTTGCAATAGCACTTTGGTAGTATGAGATGTGTAGACATGTATATTCTTCTCAAGATGAAGGTATCTCAAATCAGCTTAATAAAATAGCATGTTTGGATTCTCTATAAAGGGAATGAATTATTAGTTTACATTCTACTGTCACTAGGTATCTTTCCTTGCTCTTTGATGCTGGCAATTGGTTATTTCCCTGAGGCGCTACAGTGATGCCTTTACATGTCACCATATCCCTTGCTGTGCTGAATTGTCACTCCTGGATTCAACATGGCAGGCCGATGTAGAAATTCAAGCATATCTGAGGGCTGACAACTTCTGTCTTACAAATATCCTGCACTCCTCTCAAGTCACTGCAGGTTTTTCTCTGCTAAATAAAAATAAAACTCCAGTTCCTATTAGCTGATGGTAATGGAATGGAAAGGAGGATAGGGTTTTCCTTAATTTCAGTGAGTACGCAGGGTGGAGCATGGAGAAGATCAAACACAGCATCTTTTCATGACCTCTTAATTTCTTTTCTTCAGCTAGACAGCTTCTTATTTTGGCATCACAAATCAGTGACACATGAGAAGACTTAAGACCCTGGCCACAGGTCACATTTTAAAGCAGTTTCTATAGGTGCGACCTGGATCTAGCAGTAGGTAACCCCTGGTGGGCAGGATACTATAGCTATTTGCAGGATGCTAAAGCTGGTTTTCTCTTAACTAGTCCCTCAGTCAGATAGTTAAATTCTTAATGGATTTTGCTTACTACAACTTGTCCCATCTCCTCCTGCATCTACATACACTCTTAACAAACACAAAGTCCTTCAATGAGGACTTTATCATCCCAGGTATCAACAGGTCAAATATCCTCCTGTGAAGGACAATTCCCCTTCTGCTTCTGGTGGCTTCTCTAGCATATTTTCCTGTCCCTAACTACTTGCCCAAGAAGCACGAGTAACTGCTGTACAATTTCTCATAATGGGCCGTCTGCACTTCGTTTGTGCTGAGAAGACGGCTAGTAAATAGGGCGGTTATTTAGATTATTTTAAAGCATTTTCTGAGGTTTCCCAAGGGTCCAGCCCTATGACTGTGACAGTGGTAATTACAGAAATTTGACTTCTTATAACCTTTTGCAATTAAACCCAGTAATTGCTTCAGAGAGCAAAGAAAAGATCCCCTATCATTTCTCCACAGTCAATGATCTAGGGGAGAAAAAAAAAGCCCACAACAAAAAAGCCACAACATGCCATCAGGGATAGAAGAAATCCCAGAAAGAAGATAGATAGCCTGTCCAAATAGATAGGGCTACCATGTAGAGCGGTTAAGTATCAGGCAATATAAAAATGGAATTCTGAAGGCAAGTTCCAGTTCAAAGAGACAGGCTGCCTTGTTATCTTGAGATGTCTTCTCAAGGGGATTTACTGCAAGTCTGACAACTGCAAATGAGTTACAGAAAGAACAGGCGGAATGATAATCACAGCCACCACCCAAGAGTACGATACATAGTACAGTATTCTGTTACTGACAACCTGTAGTTTCTTCCTCGGACTTTAAATGCAGCTGATTTGGGGCCATTATTTATATGGATGATGAACTACTTCATAAGAGGAAATCTATGCCCCCAAAGCTGATGTATCATTCTCCTACTTGTGCAAAAGATGTCAACAATAAAAAACCCAAAGCTGATGGGTATGAAAACCCACGAGTTTGGCTCACTCACAGTGTTGATATTCACAAAGGCACAGAGAATGAGGCAGAGACCGAGTGCTGAAGTCTTCCTTTTGGAGGCAAAACCTAGTGTCTCTGAGCATTAATGTCTTTCTAATCCCAAACCAGCCAGTTTGTCCTCAAAAATCTTTTGTTAGGAGACAAAGGTATTTTGGGGACTAACAATGCAGAACCATCTCTGGTGATCTCCAGCTTGTGGGGAGGGAACACAAGTACACAACACATTGTTGGAAGAAGCAATTCCAAGTCCCTGCTATATTTAATTATTCCTCTGTGTTGTTCCTTTCTACTGCTGACAACCTTAGCAACTACAGAGACGTGAAGCAGAGAAGCTTGCAGGTCCCTGGGGATATGGATTGTTGCTTGAAAACCTCAATGAACTTTTGAGTAAAAGCATTTAGTGCAGAGGAAGTCTGGCAGGCAAGACTACATTTAGCAAGAACAAATTATTTTGATTTGAGTAAGTAAATTGCTAAGGAGTTGGGAAGAGCAGGAAGATGGGAGACAGATCAGCCTGTGAAAGCTGGAAGTACCTGAGAGTTGCTAGACAAGATAAATAGCTGTGATGGAAAGGATGTTGGAAAACAGATTTAGATGGCCTGTATCCTATAGAAGGATGTTCATCTAAGATTATGAGGCGCTGTGAGTATGGCAACCTTTCCATGCACTTTGCATACACAAGTGTCACAGACACAGCACACAGCAGCTCATAAATCTTGCAAAATGCAGTACAGCAGCCAACCTTTGAAAACTATTGCGTTAAAATCATCACTTCTGTGAGGGAGATTGAAAGATGGGGGTACATCCTTGTACCTTAAATTGAGGAAAGGAGCAAGATTCCTAGACCTTCAATCTAGCATTGGCTGAATCAAGTATTGTGATGACAGTTTCATTGCTTGGGACCACGTTATACCCAGACAATACCCTTCAGAGAAAAAGCACATTACAAAGTTTTTCTTTTC
The DNA here is from genome assembly GCA_026212715.1 of Elanus axillaris. Lineage (NCBI taxonomy): Eukaryota > Metazoa > Chordata > Aves > Accipitriformes > Accipitridae > Elanus > Elanus axillaris. Next base: position 38,234,253 of record JANZLQ010000001.1, read on the forward strand.
CCCTTTAGGAAGGCCTTCCCATTACCCAGCTGGCAAAACAACCAGCTGTTTAATGACCTAAGAAGCAGACCAGGGCTCTTTGCTCCCCTTAGAAAGTAAGCTGAGGGAAAGAGCAATTTAACACAGTTCGTAAGATTTGTGCCTTAGAGTCCTGAGTCAGAGCAATCAAACTTGAGGTTATTAAAGCAAAGACTCTCAGTCCCAGGATAGGGGAGCATCCTGGAGGCAGTTTTGACTGCCAGCAACACAATGCAGGACTTCTCACCCATCACCTTTCCTTTTTTTTTTCCAACCTCAGCCTAGGCAGGGAAAGTGAGGAAAGGAAGGACTTCTTGTGGTCTTCTGGTTTACTTTGTTGTAGCTTCTGTCTGTTTATACACATTACTACAAACTAGAATATGCCATGAGACCCAGAACTAGTTTCACTTCCACATTCTCCAAAGACACAGTATTAGCCAAAAAGCATATATCAAAGCAAAGTGCAGGAGTGAGGCACAAGCTAAACAAAGAGCTGAATTATTTACAGTTATGACTTCTATCACACTATCAAAAAGACACATTTTAATCCTGGAAAAGGAATTGAAAAGTTTCTCCAAACAAATTCTAGTACATCTGGGAAGTCAGAGAAATGTATTAATTTCCACATGTGTCTTTCAATAACTGTCACCACAGCAGACAATGCTGGCTGGTGTTAGCCTCAGCAATATCATTTTAACAAGCTAATTATGCCCATAGATATCTAAATCTGAACTCCACTCATTCGGTGCAGCCAGCGGCACCAACAGCATGAAAGTAAAGAAGAAAGCATACATTATAATTTCTTACCACAGTATAGATCTGAGGTTTGCGTCTCTTTGCCAGGTCAATTATATTGACTCCGTTGTAATAAAGGTTCTCAATGCATCCATGGAAATTCTTCCTCTGAAAGGTTCCTGGTTTCCCTGGGACAGGAATCCCTCCAAAACTGAGCTTTTGGAAAGAATAAGAACAGTATTTAGTTATCACCCCAAAAGCAAGAGGGCCGAGTCCCACTCCATGCAGCCAGCCGGGATATTATTTAAGAACCAAGTCACATTAACAGCATCATTTTGGAGCATGAAGCAGGGCCTGGCTGCCCAACAGGGGAATTACAGGCTGCACAGCATTACAGCTGCTGGGGAAACGCTGCTGCCACAGACATCTCACCAATTTGGAAACAGCTTTTAAGTGCCTTGACGCACCACTTCACCGACCTAGTACCTTTAGCCTCCCACCCAGGAACACCCAAAGCACAAGGTAACTTTCAAATGGTCTCCAGCTCACAGCCCCCACTGGCCTGGAAGCTGCCACCCTGCAGCAGACCACGAGGGCCAAGACCTGCTGAGCAATGGGGGAATAAACTCCTCCTGCCCACTGAGCACTGGGTTTGCCTGTGAGCTGGAATCACCCCTTTCCACCAAGCATGTATCCGAACAGTTCTGGTTTCAGCCAGTGCAGGGTAGTATCACACACACAGACTACCCCATTTGCACCTTGCAAGTGTTTTCCCTAAATTTCACTGTGGTTTGGTCTTTACAATATTTGCACATGGTAATTGGGACTGAGCAGTGTAATGAAGAAGTTCTGCAGGTTACACATTTAAATGAAACTTCTGCTGTGCTGTTGTCCACGTACTAGAAGATTTTACTATTGTGCAGATTACAACTCATTACTTAACTGGAGGGCTGAAAGCCCCGGGAGGACAAAAAGCCTAAGAAAAAAAACCTTCCAAAATACTTGAAGCATAATTACTTTAGATTCCTAAGAAAAGAAAGGGGAAAAAAAAGAACAAAACAAACAAATCCCACCACCCAAAAAACTTCTGATAATCCTATTTACATTTTCCACATGACACAGCTCATTTCTAATTAGCTCCAATGGCCTTTTTAGCAAAGTCTTACTGGTGGTACTGCTGGGGTTTTATTCATTTTTCCCATCACAGTGAGGAGCATCATGAGTGATATAACGCAGGTGGGGATCCTGCAGCCACCACACTTCACAGTGCTTCCAGCACATTGGGAGCTGTGCTACAATCCTGCTGCATCCACTGCAGCAAGGGCATGCACTGCTGCACAGCACCACTTACATGCTGACGGCTGCTGGAACCTGGTCAGCCTTATTCCTCTGTCATGACTCCTAAGAGCTTCCTTCAGCTCATTATTACAAAAATAAAGGGAAATTTGGGGGTTATCTTTCCTCCCACTCCACCTAACAAGCTGGGATGCATAAGCAAATGAAACCTCCCTGGCTAACCTTCAAAAGCACTTCTTTCAATACAAGTCCTTGATGAACTTGCACCTCAGTTGTATTAATTGATCACTTCATAGAAATAAAGAGTGAGCAGACTGCTACTTTACATCACTTACAGGTTCGTTATTGGCATGAGGGCTTATGTGGCAGCAATGTTTTTTTCCAGTGAGAATCATTAATTCTTCCTTAAAACACCAGACTTTCCTTCTTTCACGTTCTATTCTCTAAGTGTCCTGCTTAGAGACTCTGTACTGGGTTTCAAAACCAGAAGAAAAATCAATACCAATTATACCACCCCATTATTAAGAAAACAGTTTCCTTTGTGATTGGCAATAATTTTAATTACCAAACTAATGGTAGTTATTACCCTCAGCAAGGCCTTTAATCCTTGAAGTGTGCTGAGATAAACTTTCAGTAGACTGTATTGCTGTAATGTTCAACTGAAGGATTGTTTCAGTGCAAATGGAAAGAAAACACATTCAGTGCAAATGGAAAGAAAACACATTGTGTGAAAAACTAAGCACCAGGAGCCAGGACTGAGTGCCACAGAGGTCAGTGGTGATCCTGATTTACACCATCTGAAGATCTTCTCTACCATGCTCTCTGTTTTGGAACATCTGGAAAAACGTTCTGCAAATTACACTGGAGCCTGAGTTTTCCTAATTGGTATCAACCTTGTAGCAGGAAGCAAGGAATTTTTTACTTTGAAATTAGGAAAGCTGATGACTCAGTCGTTTGGCTTTTCTCAACTCCATTTTAAAAGTAGTTTCACATTTGGCCCTTGCTAGTTCACTCTGAAGCTGTTCCAGAATCTCACTGCTCAAATGTGCTGTCCCTACTAAATGTGCTCGTGATTTGGTACAGCGGTGCCAGGGGACAGGTACCACTCTTTCTATCCTGCTTTGTGAAATGCAAAGAAGGGAATTTCAGCTGGAACATGTGAGGAGCAGAGAGCAGGCACCTGTCACTGCTGAGCCATCTGCTTTTGTCCCTTGGTTGTGCTGGGAATTGATCCTTTCCAGAGAAATGAATCTGAAGTGCAGAGGGGAAACTTGTGGTCTCTTAAGCAATGAACCATGCCCGCTCAACACATCCAGACAGGGTGATGGCTCTGACTGTGCAAGCATGACCCTGTGCATTGTGGGCTAGCAAGACTTGTAGACAAATGCATGGGGATAAAAATTAACATGGGTTATTTACACGCAGATGTGCATTGGTGGGGGGAACAGATTAGGAACTGCCTTGCATATAGATATAAATTTTAATGTATTTTATAGCGACTCTCAGCCATAAGAACTGAACTGCTGGAGTGATACAAAGTACACTCTGCCACACGTTGGCCTCATCACAGGGGATCACACCAGACTCGGGTTTTATGGGCAGGCAGGATGTTTCCTCTGCTCAGTTCTCCCTTGGTTGAGCTGCTCTGGCTCCATAGACCAGTATGCTCTGCATCACAACCCCAGATGTGAAGGGACCTGGGCCAGAGCTAGTTGTCTTGACAGTCATGCTCAGGGACTTCCATTCCTAGTGGCAAGACAATGGTCTTTACCTGCTCATCTCTATGTGGAGAGCCATAAACCAAGCAAGTGGTGGCTGCATAGAGGCACAATTCAGAGCTGGTATCCCCATGGTCATGTCAATCAGATGCAAGGATGGTGTGCAATGATCCCATTAAAATCATAGCGGAGATGATGACACAGCACTTCTCCATGCAGATAAGTGTGGTTGCTCGCTAAAGATTTGACTAGAACCCAGGCTATACCTTTGAGCTTAGCTCAAAGTCTGCTGTACTCTGAAGTGTAAGCATAATCCAATGCTTATTTGCCCAGAGAAAAGCCATTTTCTCAGACTGTCGCACACAGAGTTGCACTCATGTAATCCATGTTTGTTAACTATGAAAGGAGCTCTCTGTGAAGGAAATATTAAATTAAGATCTTTGCTGGGTGGTTGTTTTTCATCACATTCATTTTATACCAATTCAGCCTCATCTCCCAGGTTATAACCTAAAGGGCTTCACAGACCTCATAATCAATATCCAAGTGATCTGAATCCCCCTTCGTTCGGAAATGCTGGGTGTCCTTGTCCACTGTGAAGTTTACTTGCTTGTTGAAACGCTCTATGAGAACTGAGTGCCAGTGCTGGTCATCCAGGAGGCTGCCCAGGGTGACGGATGTGTGGCTATTACTGAAGTGCAGGTTGGAGTCCCCTGGAGAGGCAGAGACAGGCAGAAGACACCAGAGTTATCTCCAGGCCCTTAACTGAAGCATAAGGACTCAAGGGGAGCACAGAGCAGTATTCCTAGATGCAAACTAGACTCCTGCCCATCAGAAGCAGACCCTTGTCAAAGCTTGTCTTAGATTCTTTGGCTCTCTTATTCATATATCTGTGTATACACACATGCACACATACATGCATTTTTCACCCGCCTGAAATCGTTGTGATAAACCATGAGGTTTTCCCAATGCTGCACCCATACATTGCAGCACAGACAGGGGATCGCCACTCTGCCTGTGCCCTTGGTTCTGCTATGCATTCCAGGCCCTTGGGTTTTAAGAGCTCCCTTCAGGTTGCATCAAAATCTCCTGTCTATTCACATTAACACACCACTCCTGACACTTCAGTTTCAACTATGTGCTTTTGTATTTTAACAAGAAAATAGCACCTGTCCGTTTTCAGAGAAAAAAAGCCACAAGTCAGTGAAGCAACATGAATGTAAGTGTTTTGTTCAGCTCAAAAAGATTCTTAAACCTGGCCTAGATCTCCAAAAGTTTAGATCAAGAGTCATAAAAATATTTAGGCCCTAACCCTGGTGATTTCAAGCACTCTTCTGTTTTCCAGCTGGCTACACGTCTGAACACTTCAGAGCCTCTCACTGAAAGGGATTATGTGTCCTTTTTTATATTCCAGCAGAATGGAGAGAACTCATACTCCAAAACTGTCAGGCAAGATGCAAGCAGATTCAAAAGCAGACATCAAAACCCTTGCCCATGACATCTGAATGCACACAGAGGACTTGAAATGGCTAAAATCTGTACTGCTGAAAGAAAAAAAAAACATCTTATCTCAGACTATGTATTTACAACATCATTGCCTCTGGAAGAAGTAACATAATATAATTAACTATAGTGTATTCTTATCTTAGTATGAAACATTTGTAAGAGAACAAATCAATAGAGTCAAAGAATCCCACATTCAGAGGCTCAGGATGTAGCTACGTGGTCCAAGTAACATCCAAATACCAAATCAGAAAAATGCTGCATTATCATTTCTAAATAAAAAGAAAGAAAATACTAGTTGGAGACTAAACAGTTAATGAGGTTATGTAAGAATGAAATCCAAGGGCTGTGGAAAATTGTTACTGACATCTAAACCAAACATAAATAAGCAGAAAGGAAAACATGCAGAAAGAATTATCTCCAAATTCTGTTTTAGTACCACACCATTGCCTGCTTTATCTGTTCTAGACAAACTTCTTAAAGTGTCCTGGAATTGCTAGTCTGACATCTGCCCCTGCTAATACTATACATTACTAGATGCTAAATCTCCCATTTTTATTAAAACCAGCCTTGGCAGTCTAAGCACCATGTACATGAATTGCAAACGGCTCAGATTATTTTATTGAACAAAGTTATTAAGATTGAGAGTGGCAGTGAAAAACTTGGCCCTTAATTCCCTCCATGTCTTGCCCACACCCTCATGGTTAACAGTGGGAGGGCCTTTGTTTCAGCTTTCCATCTGGATGGGCCACTGAGGCTTTCAGACCAAGTTCAATTCCCAAAGAGGGTCAGCGGAGCTCCTGTGCTGTCCAAAGTACAGCAATGCAGGTGTAGAAACTTCTGCCCAGCTCAAACCCCTCAGTATGAGAAACATGAGTTAGCAGGAACTGCTGAGGCCAGTACCATGGGTCACCCACAGATGAAGCTAATGAAGATTTTGCAATAAGACTGGGAGAGAGGTATGATCACTCCTACTACAGTAGGTCCTCCCATTATCAAAGTGCTTTAGTGTATTCACCAGGAAAAAGCATCTTTCTACAGAAAGAAATTAACCCAGCCTTTCATCTGTCCCTCTGATCCAATATAATAACACAGCGATGGCCTTCCAGATACTCAGTTTTCACCTGAAACCATCTCCAGAAGCAAAGCAATACAAGTGTGCACAATGTTTTGACCAGAATATTTTCATTTAAGTTCTGTATTCTCAGCTCAGTTCTGATCACAGAATGGAAAGAATAAGATACAAACCAAAAATAAACCTTTTGCACTCCAAACCAAACTTCCTGGGAATGCTATTCTTAAAAATAATAATGATAAAAATAAAAAAAAAAAGGAAGGGGAAGAAATTGAACTTTTTTTTTCTTTTTCTTTTTTTTTTTAAATCACTGCTCGAATCCGTCATCAAGCAAAGGTCTGAACTTCAAAAGTAGTCACTGAGCAGTTCAGCCTTGGTCAGCACTAGTTAGAAGAGCCAATGTCTCTTCTTGGCTCAGCTATCATGTCCTACATGACGTCATCTTTTGCTTCCCCCTCCACCTTCTCTGACCAGTATTTAAGCTGTGAGCTGTCTGATGCACACAGCATGTTTTGTTGATCTCAGCTGGAGTTTGTAGATACTGCCTAATATAAACAATAGATTTATAAAAGCAAACCAAGACAATCCTTGTTACAATAATATGTGAACCAATAACCCTAACTACCCTTACCCAGGTTGATGTGCAAGGAGAGCTTCCCTTTCTGCAGTTCCAAAGTAATGTAGTCTCCACGCTGTCCTTCTCCATGGAATAAGACTCCATCCCCCTGCATGCTTTTGAACTTCAAGGAAACCACATCTTTGAATGTGCTCATAAGCTTCTGATTGAACCTGTAGAGGAGTGAGCTTCTGCCATCGAAGTCTGCAATATCTGACTCTGGGAGAAAGGAGATGGAAAAATGAAAAGGAAGGGCAGCATCAGGAGAGGGACTGTATTTTTTCAGGAACTTTTCAGATATCACTTGGAGACAGGTATTCTCAGAAGCATACATCCACAGAATGTACATGGCATCTGGGCAACCACATTTCACCCATTTCCAATCCTCTCCCTCTGTCTGGGGAAAGTGAACACTAGGATAAAACCAGTACTCTCTGCACTTGTCCTCCTCTCTCTCATGCAAGACCGCTTCCTCACTCAACTTTTTAGAACAGAACAGCTGCCTTCCATCATATTCAGATCTCCAGAATATCCCTTGCCAAATGTGCTGTTTGTCTGAAACATACCCAGAATGTTATTTATTACTTTGAACACTTCAGTTCTCACTCCCCTATTTGTAGCTTCACAAGCATCTATTGAGCTGTTTCTGTGTGTAGGCCATGCCTGCATCCACCTCTGCATCCCAATAAGTACCATCTTAGCCCCTAAGGGCTGGCTGCTTGTTTGTGATGGGCATTTATCAACCATGTTTCTGCATGCAAATTGACTAGGCTGGCAGAAATAGTCAAGCATTGATTCAAAAATCTTTTGAAGGGATTTCATGGGAACTGGGCATCTAAACTGATTACACACCTTTGAAATCCTATTAGAAATGTATTTTCTCCTTCAGCTAGCATCTAAAACCCAATCACTGTGATAGGAAACAAGCTTTCAATTCTTCAGTTGCAATTAATATTTCCTTTGGCAGCAGCAGCCTTTGCTTTATAAACTGGTATTTTAAGCAAAATGTATTTTTAATAAACTTTTAAAAATAAATAAATATATATAACCAGAACATTTCAGGTAGCTTTAAATACTTTTAACTAATATATTGTATGCAAACATGTGAGCAATGTATGTAAATTAAATTCCAATTTCTATCCAAATGCAATTATCCAATTATGGATAAAATATCTGCTTGTAAATAATAAATTTGTCAATCGCTATTTCCTGTTGTTAAGAAAAATATTAAAAATTAAAAACACCAGATGATGAAGAATCTGAACAAGGGTTTACTAAGCTACATAAGTACTGGGATACATGAATAAAGACAAAGAATACCTGTGTAGTAACTAAGATGAAAGAGCACAGACTATCTTTTTTTGCAAACCACATGTATTAATGATATTCCAAAGCTACCAGTTTTCCATTTTCTTTTGAAAAATAACTGAAAAGTCCACATGCAAAACAATCAAGACTTCCAGGTCAGCAACTGCACTGTGATTAAAGTTGATAATTTAAGTCATCTAAGCTCCCTTGAGAGTTCTTCTATCCTTTTGAGCGTTAATGGTAGTTTCATTTGCTCCTCTTTAAAAAGAAAAGTAATAGGAGTTGTTTGGGGTTTTCCCCCCTCTTTTTCTTTTTTAAACTGGACCATTGGTAACTTCTGCATGACGGTATGACAGTTTATACAGAAATTTGATGGCACACTTACAAACTTGCAGGGAGCTCAAAATTTAAATTTGATGTGAAATTCTGTCCCTCCAAAACTGATTCCATTCCAAATCAGAAGGCAACTGATTACTTCTTATGAGAATAAAACTACAAAGAAATTCAACCCTGGGAAAAATTCACTCCAGAATAAACTAAGACCAACTTCTCTGTGATGTCAGAATTATAGCATGCTGTTTAGCATCATATGTAGAACAGTTGCTCATTTAGGTAGTATCATGAATACAAAAGTATTCACGCCATCTGCTTTTACTGTTTTTTACTTCTAAATTAGGTGTTCAGAAACAGCTCCTTAAGAATTACTGATTTGTCTCTATTGACACCTTGACTGCCAGTTTCTATAAAGGGAATAAAATTCATAGTTTAGTTCTTATGAATTTCCCTTAGCTACATTAAAGACTTCAATCTGTTTAAAGTAAATTGCAAGTGTATCATATAAATGGTTTCATTTTAACACAGGCAGGAATTAGAAAATAGCTTATAAAGAAGTTAGTCTTTGATTTCCAGTGCATTTTGCAGTTAAAGTTGATTTTCCTCCAAGCTCTCAAAAACAAAGACACTGTAAGAGAGCACTGATTCGATGCTGACATAATAGCAGCCTTCGTTTCTTCTTCTTCTTAAGATCCAAGCCTTCAACCAGTCAGAATTCACACTTAAGTCCTTGTTTTTAACTCTCCTCTAAGCCACAGCATAACACACAATTTCTTGAAAAGCTCTACCACTGACATTTACAGAGTATAACACAAAGGAAACCCTGTTTCTGAGAAGTTCTGCTTCACTAATTATGGGTTGTGAGTACACTGGCCAATAAATAGCCCCGAACAAAATGGGAATATGTCAAATAAATGCTAACACTGGCAGCTAAAAGTCATTAGAGGCAGTTTGCATGACAACAAATCGTTGGCTTCCTGTTAAAAATTGAAAGATATAGCACAATTCTAATACAGTCACGCCAGAAAACCTGCTTGTTTGCTTAGTGTTTATTTAGTCCATGTATGTCCATAATCCACTTGCAGCAAGAGAACAAGGATCAGAAATGTTACAAGTCTCAGCAAATCTGTAGGAATAACAAACTAAAACACAACATATGGTTTCATTCTGCACTGTCGGCTGGTTTACTTACGCTCCCTGAAGACAGACTTAACTCAGTCTGGGTACTTTTCTACCCTGTCCTCATCAACAAGGCTACAAAACTCATCAAAAGTGAGATAAGGCAAAAGATGCTTCTTTCGTGTTATTCCTCACTGACCAATAACTCAAACAGATGCCTCTGCTGTAAATACATACAGAATCACAGAATTATTTAGGTTGGAAAAGACCTTTAAGATCATTGAGCCCAATCATAAACCTAACACTGCCAAGTCCTCCACTAAGCCATGTCCCTAAATGCCACATCTATATATCTTTTAAATACCTCCAGGGATGGTGACTCAACCACTTCCCTGGGCAGCCTGTTCCAACACTTGATAACCCTTTCAGTGAAGAAACTTACCCAATCTAAACCTGCCCTGGCACAACTTGAGTCCATTTCCTCTTGTCCTATCAGTTGCTACACGGGAAAAGAGACCAATACCCACCTCACTACAACCTCCTTTCAGGTAGTCGTAGAGAGCAATAAGGTCTCCCCCAAGCCTCCTTTTCTCCAGACTGAAAAACACCAGTTACCTCAGCTGCTCCTCATAAGACTTGTCCTCTAGACCCTTAACCATCTTCACTGCTCTTCTTTGGACACGGTCAAGCACCTCAATGTCTTTCCTCTAGCAAGGGGCCCAAAACTGTATTCAAGGTGCGGCCTCACCAGTGCCAAGTACAGGGGGCAGGAGTACATGCATACTCCTACTCACAGGTGAAGTTCCCTTAGAATAGCAATCATTCATCAAGCTTTTCTGAAATTCAGTAGAGGCTCTGGCCCCAGGGGTGCTGTTTATATCATTCCATTTGAATTTCCTTTCCCAACACAGATCCAAACATTAAAGTCACTTGAGGGTGGGTGGAAACACAGAAATTAGTTGAAAATGGGCTATCAGGTTAATTCAGCATTATTATTTTTTTCAAAAAGGGAGAATGTGACCACAGGGCTCAACTTGTGGGACCAGCTATGCTGAGAGGAGCCTGGCTGGGAGCAATGTGAGAGCATGGAGTTTACTTGTGCAGCAACCTGCTCCTCATAGCAGAGAGGGTATACTTTCATACTTACAAAGACAGTCCTCCCAGTGATTTTAGAAAAAGTAAACACTTACTTGACAAGGTTGATCCAAAATACAAAAATATCCTCTAGGAACAATTGCAATTAGAGACAGGAATTTTTGGTCTTGCATTTGCATCAATGAACAGAAGATTTAACTCCCTGCAGGAGGGAGCAGGACTGTTCCTGGTCTGAACAGATTTCTCTCCTGGCCAGTCATGTCCTACTGACTTGAGTGAGTCTAAAGCAATCTGACTTCCCTTTCTTTACCCCTCTCAGACATGCAATCCAAGGGATGAATGTGGATGAGCACTTCAGAAGTAACTGTTCTGCTGTGCAGCTTTATCCCTGTGACAAATCTATGTCTGCCTCTTGGTAAGCAATGGCTTGGGTGTTTATCTTACACAGTTGGCTACAAACACTACTGGGCAATGACCATCAGACTTTAAGTGGTTCTCAGCAATGTGTTCTTTTCTATCTCACAAGAAGACAAAGAAGAGGATGGAGGAAGGTACAGAAAAAAGAAAAAGAAAAAAAAAGAGATACAGAGATGAAAAAAGATCCAGTAAAAATATCATTTAATCAAAAAGCACAATACCAGAGAATATTCCCTGAAGCAATGACAGCAAAAGATGAAAAATCAGTGTCCTGAACTGCAAATGAAGAACTTGGCTCTCAAAAGCAGAAGATACTGTCTCACACCCTATCATCGCTTCTCCTGTGGTTTCCCAGCCTGTTAACTGCACATACACCTGATTCTGCTGATGCATTTTGAGCTGTTAACCAGTTATAGAATATGAACAGCATCTTCAATGCAGCTATAAATCTTATCCTATAAAAGCAATTGTGTCAGCAGATTTTTTCCTGCACTAAGCTAACAAGACTTTTCCCAAGTATAAAGATATACCCATTTCTCCCTCACGGCCCCAGCATCAAAACCAATTGGTTTGCCATTTGTCTGAACACATCCTCTGTTGCAGCTCTGGTTATCTGTTACAATCACACTGCTTCTGGAAACACTGCTGCAAAGGGACAGTGAGAGCTTACACATACCTCTGCAGAGAAATTTCCATTTAACTCATCATAAATCCTTTTCTGAATGGGAAATATCAACATATGTTTTCAGATCAAGATCATCTCCTTCCTATTTCAGTACCTATTTTGAGGATGTGAGGTGGAATCTTTACAGGAATTTGAAATAAATGTAATTAACTTTCATTTAAATACATACTTTCTGTGTAAGAAAGTAAACAATTGGCATGTGTCATCTGTGAATTCCAGCTGATTTGACGGCCTTGGAGTGCTTTGTTGCACAGGACCTTTGATCTGTATGGGATAGGGTCAAGCACACTCATGTGCCTGAAAGACCTTAACTGTTAAAATCATGTTTTTATGTTCCAAAGAAGCAATGTCAACTGGCACCCAATTAGAGAATGAAAAGGAAAATGGGG
>JANZLQ010000001.1:38246567-38258384 GCA_026212715.1 Elanus axillaris
AGGGGGAGAAGAAAGGTGTCTTGTTTGACTGAGAAGTTTTGGGGATAAATTCATAGTTACAAATCACTTCTAGTAGGAGCAATAAACAACAGTGAGTGCCATTCAGCAGCACAGTGCAATCATATGTTGTTAGCCACTTTGGCATTCACTGCACATAGCAGTTAATCGCTAATATGATTCTTCGATATTTTTTGTTACCGTGTCCTGGCAGAGTGTTTGGTGACCTACGAGACCTGATGTCTTCCACACACTCCCTGCTAAACAGTCATCATTGAAAGCTGCATTTGCCAAAAGTCAGCACAAGGTTGTGTTCCTGGAACCTCTTCAGCAGAGTATGGTGGGCAGGACACTCATATCCAAAAATGAGAGATCAGAGCCTTGCGCTGACCCAGGAGTGTCACATTCACCTAACTTTGCCATCATAAAAATGCTTAAGCAGCAGCGAAGCCACAAACCTCTCCTACAGCTGTCATCTTCTGCTCAAATATGCAAGGTTAAAAAGGACCTGATGTGAGCAGAGACCATCCAAGAAACCACAGGCTATTTTACACACCCTGGTGCATCACAGTGAGGTGCTCAGCTGCATGTTTGGCAGTAGTCCCAGGGTTTTAACAGATGTGCAGCAGCACATGAAATTCAGATGGCCTAAGCTGTCAGTGTCCCCAGACTTTTGTTTCAGCCAAACAATGAATGCTGCCACTCACATAAAAAAGGATCTCCAGCTTGTCTGTAAATGAAAACTACTTCTGCAGTTTTCTGTTCCAGATATCAATACAAAGCAACTCTGTTTTCAGAGGAGGTGCTGTGCTGGGGCAACATTTGCCTGAAAAGTGGAAAAGACAGCCAGCAGTCCAGTCCATCTGAATTTCAACTTGCTTCTACAATTAGGCTAAGAGGTAGGAATAACCCCACTGCCACACATGTATGTTTGTGCAGGATTTGCTTCATATGTGTTCCCATGCACACATTCTCTTTTTATCTTACACTTCAGGACTGGATCCAAAGCTAAAATGCCAGTGGAAATCCTTTCTTCAACTTCAGTGGACTTAAGATCAAAAACTTTGGGTTTGTTTACCTATAGAAGCCTTTAAGTCATTCCAACAGGTTAAAAAGGATTGGGCATAATTGGGAATTAGGCTCTGACAGATGAATTTATATCAGCTGCAGCCTTTGGTAAGGTAGGTGACTATAATGCTGTTCCTACTCCACATCCTTACTTTCATATAAACATAAACACTTGCATGAGGGGACATCTCTTAGAGATGGTGAACATTTGGGGACATTTGTTCTTCTAGCTCCATTTCCTTCCTGGCTTGTCCAACAGCATGCCTCTAGTGATTATTTTTTTAATCATATTTTAAATCTCTTTTCAAACTATTAATATATTTCTTGTGCCAGAATTGAACATGGTGGATGAGATTATATGCGTTCAAACATTACAAAATGCAGTTATGTAGGTGTACACCAGCTCAGGATCTGCTGCAGATAGTCTGTCAGTGTAACAGTAAAGATGACATTTTATAAATGATCAAACATCTTTCATACAGTACTGCAGCACCTGGGTTAGGAGTAGCTAAGACTGTGAAACTATATAAGCAAAACCTGTAGACAGGTATTGCTTGGCATATGCAGTTTGCCAGAGAGAAACCTGAATGGCACATTTATATAAACAGAATTAATATTTCAACACTCTGTAAAACTTTTATGAATCCCTTTATTTCTTTTGTGGCTTGCTTCAATCTCATACCTTGATTCTGCACAACCATTTTTATTTCATGTAACTGCAGGGTACAGGACAAAGATGAAGATTTAAATGAAGTGCAAGGAAACTCAGCCTGCAAGTAGCTCTGAAGTCTTCTTTGTATCATAGAACATACAACCACAATCTGATGTGAAAATAGTGTCCATGTAATATTTCACATAAAGTAGCACCAAAACACATGCAGCTACAAAAGTTTCAACCTTTAGTTTGAGTTCTATTTGTTGCACATCTGTTTAGATTATACTCTTCACTGCAGAAGTTTGGTCATCGTTAATAGAAGAAAGCTCTTTGAAAACAGATGCTTTGGAATGATGTCATCAAGGACAGTTGGTTTTGATTTGTAGGTTTCAGTTTTCATGTCCGCTGGTAGGGCTGGAAAAGGTCTCTTGCCCTAGTGACTATCCATCCAGACCAGGCTGTTGCAGACAGCAGGCAGTATGTAAATGAATGACAGTCCACAGTGCCTGAGCATCAAAGTAGGTGGAGAAGCAGCATTTAGAAAAAGCTGAATGGATCTTCCAGACCTACACATAGATCTACACACAGATCATAACAAGGATCTTCCTGTGAAACCATGTGAATCAGTCCTAAAACCCAAATGTTGTGATGAGGCCACTTAAGAGTCCCAGAGCTGTGTCCCTGTTCAATGGGATCATGTGAATCAAAAGGTTTAAAGACACTTTGGTCTTTGATTCCCAAATAAGAGTTTTTCCACTTACAACTCCTTTTCTGCACTGGGCAGAAGCAGATGAGGACCTAAGCTAAATGGGGAGATGTACAAGTACAGTAGTGTCACATGATGGTGATTTGTGCCACACCACATTGAATTTACCAGTAAAATGCTGTTAATCCCCTGAACTCTCCCCAGCAAAACCTCACTTGTCTCAAGCAGTGTCTCAAGTCACACTTGACTGTTTCAGAGATAAACCCACAGCCGCCTGAGAAACAAATACCAGACTTGTGTTTCCTTATTTGTGGAATTTTTTTTGGTTTGTGCAAGGGAGTAACATCCGTCCTTTTTCTTTACACTCGCACTCTTCCGCGGTGACAGGTCACACATCTGCAGCAGTATGATAACTATGTAGCCGAAATGCCCCAAGGCAAATGTCTATAGCTGCTCCAAAGCCCATGTGATAAAGCACTGCAGACCATGTGTTGGAGAATCTTCGCCACGTGTTATGAAGAAAAGTGCCAAAGAAAATACTCATGCAAAGACAGCAGATGAGTTCTCTTCTCTCTGGAGCTATAAAGTCATCAGCCTCAAATAGAAGTACTAGCTGCACAAGCCCCAGCACTTCCTTCAACAGCTAGTTAACTTGCCTTAAAACCAAAACCAAAACTTTTTAAGCAAAAGGTGGTACCATTCCTAAATAAAGCCCTACAAAAGATCCCAAGTAGCTTTGTGCCCTCCAGTGGGGCAGGAGGTTTTGCAGCATCTGACTGCCTTGCACTCACAAGCAGCAGCAAATCACTCTCTGGTGGACTCAGCTCTGAGAAAGCTTCAGCAGCTGAGCTAGATGGGCCAGCACATACCTGAGCAGAAAGGCAAGAACAACTACTGAAAAAAGAAAAAATGGCTATGTATTTCACATTACCTTTTAACTCATAAAACTTGTGCTGGGCCACTCCCACAGCACTGACAGCATCAACAAAAAACTCTTTGAGAAAATGTGTGTTAAGAAGTAGCCACTTACTATAGGAGCAGCCGAAGACCTCAACTCTCAGTCCTATTCGCCCACCGACATTCCACTTCAGAGGGATGAAGCGTAAGAAGCGGGCTTTCATGGAGTGCAGAAATTTGTGGTGAACCACGCTGTCAGCATTGCTGTTCCCTGTGAAAACCTGGAAGGACAGAGAGCCTTGGTGAGACATTTAGAACTGACAGGTGAATGCAGCACTCTTAATTAAGGCTATGAACTGACACCCCTCTTCCTGATTCTCAGTCTCATGAATTTCTCAAAATTATTTAAATGGATCGTCAAGTTTTCTTCTAAGTGCTGTGTCTCTTATGGAGGGAAAGGAGGGAGACAGCAGCACACAAAGCACCTCAGTGGAGTGGGGGACATATACAGGGAGTTACAAAAGCAGGTTGTAGATGGGGATGTTAGAGAAGTTGCTGCATAATTTCTCCAAATCCAGGATATTCCTGTGCACCACAATACTCCATCAGCCCCTAACATACCCACAGTCCCTTCAGCGGGGTAGGATGAGGCCCTGTTTAGCCTTTGGTGCACTCAGGGTAGTAGAAAAAGATGGTTACAAGGCACTGAGGTTGGCCAGAGCCTGGGAAGATGAACAGGAAAGTGTACATCTTGATATGCCACAGAAAATTCAAGCAAGACACAGGAAGAGATGAAAAGCCTGAGCCAGTACACGGGAGAGTCAGCATTTTGACTGTTTTTGCACCTGAGAGAGTTAAAGCTTGCAAACAATAATAACTTTTTTTCTTGCCTATTGGATTAATTGCCTGCGACTGCAAGCCAAAATTAATAGCCTTAACAAGAGGAAATTCTCTCATGGATGAAGAATGACTGCAGGATTTCAAAGACAAACCTGAAGACAAGTATCCAAGCTCTGATCCTGCCTGAAGTTTTTTCAATTCATCTTTACACCCTTTCTCTGTAACTCTGGGCTAGGTATATCATAGACTTCCCACAATCTTCAGAATATTTGAGTAAGTCAGCTAGGATTTAAATTTGAAGCTAACAGTTTTGTAAAAATTGAAAACCAAAGACAGAACTGGAAAAATATAATCTCACGGAAAGGCTGTATTTGTAAAAGAGGTCCTTCACTTTATAAATATAAAATTTCATCACAAAAAGTTGTACCAGTTTTAAATGCTTCTGCAGTTCAAAAGCTGGCACCATTCACCTATTCAATGCAACTGCAAGCACAAATTGGAATAACCCCAGTAAAGTAGACCTACAGTTCATTCCTGATGGCCAAAGGATGAGTTAAAGAGATTGGGGGTTTCATCTCCACCCTGTAAAAAAAGGACTAATTAGCAGCTGTTTAAATTTCTACTCAGATGCAAGCATCCCAACTTTTTCCCAAATGTTAAAAAATCTGTAAAACTTCAAATTCAGTGTGTTCTTGTTTTACTAAACCCAGCATGCTATTGTTTTATTAGAACTATATTCGATAAAAAAAAAATCCTTGAACATTTCTAAGGTACAATACGTTGAAATCATACCATGCTTATTTCATTTCACCTTAAAAACTCTAACCTGGGAAAATTCTCTTATATGCAATAAGCCTTATTTTCCAGCCAGTCATGAATGCAAAAGACAGCACACATCTCAATTCATAAAACATGCTTTGCAGGTGCATTTCATTGCTGGTATTGCTTGCCTCTGAAGATGAACAATTTTACTGAAATGATTTCTCACAACCCCAGTTACCTCAGTGAAAAACCACCCTTCAAAACATATGATCTGTAAAATTATTTTTATTAGGTGCTTATCAGGCTGAAAAGGGTATATAATTCAGCTGTCCCAGCTGTCCCCAAAGCTTTGCTTATCCTGCGTCTCTTCTGAACTTTTTATG
This sequence comes from Elanus axillaris, assembly GCA_026212715.1. NCBI lineage: Eukaryota > Metazoa > Chordata > Aves > Accipitriformes > Accipitridae > Elanus > Elanus axillaris. The sequence goes on from JANZLQ010000001.1 coordinate 38,251,876, forward strand.
CACAAATTCTTGTTTTCTACAAGTATTCTATGATGGTTAACTAACCTCTCACAAATTCAGCTATACTATATTGGATGAGGATTCTTGCTGATCTTAATTCAAAGTTAACCACATATGCAGTTCAGCAGATCTGCCCATCAGATATGTTTTGAGGAGTGCCACAAGTAGCACATCAAGATGTCCTGGGATTACTCGTACTGCTTTCCATATAAGAGCCAAATTCAAATTCCAGCAGAGAATATTTCAGTTTTTTTCCTCATATTTCAAGTGAAAAATCTTGTTGTTCTCAGTAACGAAAATGTCAGCAGAGAGTAAGTCTCACAGTCAGAGCTGTGGCAGCACTCACATTTTTATTAAGACACTCACGGATACATAAGGTGGATGAATGTAAGTGTTGTTTTCTGTTTTTTTGCTTAGAGAGCTCGTCCTCTTGGTATCCTGTGATTATGTAAAAATCTCACTTTTCATAAGATAAAAAAGAAAGAAGAAGGAAGAAAGCAGAAAAACAAAAGAGGATGAGCAAAGAGCTTCCAGTCCTCACAATTGTGAAGAAAAGCTTAAATGCAGTGACTAGAAAGCAAGTGAAAGGTGAAAATTAAGACACAAAAGAAAAAGTACACTTTAACATAGCAATACTGTGAAACAAGAATCTGTGTTGTTTTTTTTTTCTCATAATACTCTCATACACAAGGCTGTCAATACTGCACATTGCATCACAGGCCCACAAGGTAATAATTTTTTGGCTTATATAAAAAATAAAACATTCTGGGAGAAAGACCAAGTTGAAAAGCACAGCACCTGTAAAAATATCTCCTTGCAATTACAAAGTAATGGCAACAAGGTTATTTCCAAATACGACTGTGCGCTGAACAGCCCACACATTCCTGCTTGGAAAGCAGGTAGGAATGCAGCCTGTGCCAGCACACCATGTCATGCTGTCATCAGCGGGCCCTCGTGGCCACTGGGAAACCATAGAGGCAGTTCACAACTACCTGTAACTGCTGCTAAGGGCAGTCTTGACTCTTCTCTCGCAGGGCAAACATTTTTTTTGCAAAGCTTGTGCCAACCGTACACCCAAGGACAATGCACGGGAGCGTCACCACTGCTCACACATGCAGAGGCAGTCCTCTGCCTCCAGGCAGGTGGTGCGTACAGCACACTTCAGGGACTGCCTGTGCAGTCAAAGGAACTTTGTGGTTTTGCTGGATAAAACAGAGAAAGCTGTATCTCACTGTTCACAAGGAGACCCAGGTGCCGATCCGCAGGTATCTGGGCTAGATAAGTTTCCTTCACGACACCCCAAGGAAACCAGAACTACCCACATCCAGCCTCCAAATCAGTTGACTCCAAGCCTGATGTGCAGCTATGGAGAAATTTCCTTCCCATATTGAAACAGTCATGTCAGTAAAAATAAACCCTTCAAAAGTCCAATACATCCCTTACAGCAGTGTTTCTCAAGCTTCTCTAATAACCAAAGAGCCAATGAAACTTTCTGGGGAAAAAAAGTAATCCACAGGCAATGCTGTACCCATTGATCGGTGCCTATGAGATGATTTTGCATGCAGCTGGCACACCACTGCTTGCTGCTAACTGCGGGGCGCCACTGTGTATGCCTTTAGGATTGCTTTGATTTTCGCTTCGAACTCCCACTGCTATACAGATCACCCTCCAGTGTTTTATGGACCACCTTTGGGCTGTAGACCATTGATTGAATAACACCAACTGCCACAGATGGTCACTTGAAAACTTAGATCCACAGCTGACACAGAAATAATCCATCCATTAAAGAAGGTGAAACAAGGATGCAGTACCAGATTCCGTAGCCCTGGAGGTTCAAATATTGATTAACAGTAAACTTATCGGTGAGAACGGCAGAAATACTTCCTCTTGAGAAACGGCCTCTATTACAACTTGTTGTTGATAGGGATTAATTCACAGGAACAAACCAACAAGCTAGCAAAGAAAACAAAGCATGCACATGCATTTCCCATGCAACACAGTTGCTCTGGGAAGGAGTGTAACACTGAAATCTGTGGTTTCTTACAAGCACTGTAAACACAACAGACTGATGATTTACTTGGGAAATTCTGTTTCTGGCATTCTGTGGGGCTTATAAATCAAAAAGCTCCACTAGCGCCAAATATTGCCACCACCTTCTTGAAGGCAAAAGCTTTTCCCTGGTGCTAGTGGCTGTAAGGTTAACAGCTTGCCACAGGCAGGGCTGCCTCTTGGCCCAGGCTTGTTTCAGGATGCCTGGCTGCGTGATGCCCCACTGTGACACAGAGCATGGCACCACAGTAATATTTTATGAGGCTTTTTTTATGAGCCAGCAAAGGCAGGTCCCACTGGCAGGTAGAGGTGAGGTAAGAACAGCTGCAGTGGTTCGGAGCAGGGTCCAACCAGCCCAGTGCTACCTCTTCGGCAGCGGCTGTCGGCACGTAGGGAAGAGTAAGAACAAGACAATCATATACAATACTTTTCCCAGTGGTCAGCCCACATGGTTCATGGGTTATATACAGAAGAGGAACAAAATAGTATTCCAGTTTAGATGAAAAAGAAAACTTTCAAAAGAAGTTTAAATCTCAAAACCACTGTCATTACCTGGAATTTGGATGTATGTCTCCCTCAGGAAACACTACAATTCAAATGAATGGGCTGTTTACACAACTCTCCCATTCAGAGGGATCCCCAAAGCTGTTCAAGGGCAGTTCAGGAAAATGTCATGCAACTGTGGTGAAAACACGACAGTTGTTTAATAACCCTGCAGACACACATTTGTTTCTCTACCTCATGTATTAATTCAGATCTATGGCAGATCATACCAGTGAGTTCTGATGTGCTAAACTTCAGATTGCCCTGTGGCCAAACTCTTAAACCGACCTCCACCTTTAGACAGACAAGTGGAAATTGGGAAAAGTGTCTGTTCATGAAAGCCTAATCAATTCTAAAGATAGCATCAGACACAGGACTTTATCTCAGTCTCCCCTGCATGAACACTCTGCACAGCAAATGGCAACTTATTTACAGAGCTGCAGAAGGTAGTTCCCATAATGACTCTGCTGAATATATTTTGCTCTCCCACTTTGTTAGGCAGGTAATGGGATGGGTTCAAAATGAGTATGCAAGCAGCAACATAGGCACAATCAACCCTGAACTGTGAGCAGGCAGACCTCAGGTTAACTACCTTCTAGGGGAGATATTTTAAAATGTATTGAATACTCTCATTTCTGCCAAAGTCATTCTGATGAACTGAGCTGAGGGGAGGGAAAAAAAAAGAAAAAAAATCAGATTATGAGTGTGCAGAGGGCACAAAACACAGATGTGAGCAATTTACAACATTTCAACCTTCACTGAAAGAAATACAAGCACAGAAAAGAGCACTCCACCTTCAAATCTCACTCATGACATAGCAGTATGCTGCCTCCAGTGTCTAAAGAAAGGAGGACAGGAGCACACTTAATACAAGCTATCCAGAAGCTTAGTGAAGGAACCAAAGTGAGATAAAAAGCAGCTAAGCCTGTCATAAATCCCAAAACTGCAATACTTAGAGAAAAACAATGTCATTCTCCCTTTTAAACTTCCTTACTATGATGAGAAATATCACAAGCTAAGGAGTTAGCACTCTGATACAGAACATGCTTCTGGTGTATGCTTCCTAGGACCTCCTCAAATATTTAAGCATACATGAACTTTAAAGAAAACATGAATTTCCAACTAAGAAACAACATGAAAATCTGAAACAGGAAGAAGAAAGCATTGTCTAGCTTTTCACATTTTCTAGGTGGAAATAAACTCTGACTCAAGGATACCTTTTATCTTCTCCAGAGGCAACAGGATTTCAGTTCTGCTCAAGTTTGTATTACCTGGGATGCAAATCAGTGGAGCTATTGAGTGTGGGTATTAAATCCATGGTTTGGGGAAGCCAGTGACTGAAACCAAGTTATGGTAGGGGTCCCACATCTCTGCTTGTCTGTGTGGAAAGAGACAAAAACCTACCATGACAAAGACACAATATGGCCACAAATGCACCATATGGATACTCAGCAGCCTCTCATTTTACTGGGATGCTACAGTGTTTTTTTTCACAGAACAATTGTACCACATAAGCCCCTGCTAGCAACACCTTGGGCTAGGAAAATCTTGTGGTGACTTTTCATAACAATGAAAATTTTAAAATCCATTTAGTTTCTGCTGCAAAACAAAAGCAACTGTCAGTTCAGGCAATTCTATAAACTCCCCCCTTCACACTGGCCCAGCCCTAAAAAAATTAATAAAATAAAATAAATTAAAAAAAATAATTACACAAAGATGTAAAAAAAACCCAAACAAACAAACAAACAAAAAAAAAAACAGAGAGAGGAAAATGTGGAAGAAAAAACCACAACTTCAAAGTCTAAATGTTCTTTTTACATTTCACCTTTCCTATATACTGTGCACATCAACAGTGAAAAATGTTGCTTTGCTTATGTAATGGAAAAAGTCCTGCCCAAAACATCAAGCCAGAACTGTTAATATCTTGTCATGAAGAAACACAGTGAAATGGCTTTGCTGTCATCTCAGTAGCCGTGTCCAGACTGGGAGCTGCTAAAAGCTCCACCTCATTTGGAGGGTGCGTTGAGAGCAGCTCTCCAGCACAGGGGTTCATGGCAGGACCTGGCCCCTGGGAGTTGCCCTCTTTCAGCATGTGGCCTTAAAAATCCCTTTGCTATTAGAGGGAGCCAGACCATGGGGAGAAGGAAAGAATGACAAGGAGGACTGCTCAGCTCCTTAAAGAGCTGCAGTTTAGATCTTCATTTTCACATACTGTGCAGCCACATTTGGCACATGAAGGGCAAACCTATGCATTGAGTTTTCTCACTTCTTTTTCTCAAAGGCAAGTTAAATTTTCTTTCAGTTTTATTTCCACCAATCTCTAAAAATGAAGTACATTTTTTACTTCAAGTATAAGAAACTTGCCTGCTTTGGAGAGTCAATGTGAGCCTTTTCCACTGATTTAAGCAGGTTTCAATCTGAACCCAAGAGGAAATGTCTGCCAGCCTGGTCCAGAGACTGGAAGCTGGTGGGCAGATGAGTCCTCTTAGCACATCACTCGCCTCTGAGCATCTCTTCCTACTTCACATCTGTCTTTCCTGTTAATGCACCATGGCCTTCATGACAAAAGGTAACCAGTCATTTCTGGTTAACAACCTTCTGAGCCAAGTTGCCTGTTTCCAGGCTCACATTTACCCTTCCAGATTGAACACTATGACTCTAGCTAGTCTAAAGCCTACCCTACCTTCAGAAAGAGAAGCCTCGACTCTTCTTATGTTTCTTTTCTTCTTTCCTAAAAGCAGCTACATTTTTCTATTCAAAGCATCCATCCTTGACAAGAACCTCAAAACCAATATCCCCCAGCACAGTGTAAGAGGTGCTATTAGGGAGGAGCAGGGGGAAAAGAATACAAGAGTCACCTGTCAAAATTTTCCTCCCATAACCTATTATCTGAGAAAGTGACAGTTTCCCTTCCCAGTCCTCCACACCCCATGGAAGAAAAAAAGAGATCTTGTTCTACAAAGAGGTAGTTTAACTTCCCTATGCAGTAAAAATTAAAATGAATGACTGCAGTATGGGTTATCAAGCAGGTGTCCAACTGGGAAATACGCATTGCATTTGTTACTTATTGAGGGGCTGACTGCTGTGCTTCAGCAATGCAAAGTCCACCTGGGGTTCTAAGCATTAGTTAGTCACTTCTGAGTTACTGGCAGTTTCTGTACATAGCAGAGCAGTCCAGGGGAGAGAAGATACAATAATGTGGCAGGGTTCATACTACTTCATCACCTCCTTGAATAATCTGCTCAAGTGGGAAGGTTATTTGCTTCTGATATATCCCCATTACAGTGAATGCATACCCTTCTCTCTGGTTAGTTACTTTCCAAATACAGGAACAAATACTGTTAACAACACCATTAGCCTCAGATAGATGACTGCCCAATGTAAACCACATTTATATTAAGGATGCTGTTTATTATCCTTCTGCTAACAGTAGAACTATTCACAGATTTTCCAATAAAAACAACAGATTTTTATACTATCAAAACATTTTGCAAAAGAAAATGTTTTGAAATGTTTTTTAAAGACTATTAAGAGAATCTATGTAATATTTTGTTTTAGACAGGCCTGTGTCAATCCAGAAAACTTCAGTTTAATGATGGTGACATTAAAAACATGAAGCTTCTTGGGCCCCTTCAGGACAATGAAACATTTCCAAAGAAAATGAAACAAAATATTACAGACATTTTGAATTGTGGGAGTTTTTTTTCTTTTCTTTTTCTCCTGTTCTGATTTACCCCTAGCAAATTCTAATTCCTTTTCTTGTTTTGGTCAGCAGCACCTGTCAAAATGCTGGATTTCTATACTGGAATGGACAGTCTGATTTTCTGTATTGGGCTTCTGTGGCAAGGTTTTGGTTGTGGAGGGGGGGTGGGGGGAGTTAGACAGGAGCCCCTTCCTCTTGCCCTGCTAGTGAGAAG
>JANZLQ010000001.1:38264046-38285712 GCA_026212715.1 Elanus axillaris
TTCCAGCAGCTTCTCACAGAAGCCACCCCTGTAACCCCCCCCGCTACCAAAACCTTGCCACAGAAACCCAATACACCCTGCTATTGAGGAGCTACCTTGCAACACTGGCCACACAACACTGAAATTCAACATAGCCAAGTGCAGAGCTACACACACAGAGAAAAAAACCAAAACTCCTTTAAAGCAGAGCTTAATTTCAAAAAGAGGAAATACATAAAAATTAGGACTTGTTAGATAGAAATTAAAAGTAACAAAAGGATAAATTATTTTAAGAACCATAGAAGTATTTTAAAATCATCACATTTGAGATTCAAGATAAATAAATACATGCCACTTATTCTGAAAACAAATTTGTTAAAAGAAATAAAAACAGTCTGGTAAAACAAGAGACTAAAAGAAGCTATTTTAAGTAGGAAGACCTCCTTTTAAAGAAGAATTTGTGATTAAATGATGAAAATGGAAATCAGGATCAGTTCTCTAAATACAGTATACCAGCATAATGTAAAACCTTAAAAAAATATAAATCATTTTATATAAGGCATAAAAAACAGAAGTAAATGCCTTTTGAAATATGTGATGGGAAGAAAGCCTGGGAAAAAGTCTGTAAGACAGGCTTGAAGAAGACACGGCCATAGCTGAGATGTTAAATGAATTCTTTGCATCAGAGCTTAGTAGGATGCAGCTTAGAGGAATTCCAACTCTAAGATCTTTCTTTTGGGGGAATAGGTGAGTAAAAGCATTTTAAATTGAAGTACTGAATTAACATATAAAATGACCAGAAGCAGTCCACTAAACTCTGTCAATATTCTTCCACATGGAAATTCAATATAAAATTGCTCAATTATTAGCTGCGGTGTCTATCTATCCTATCTAGGAAATTGACTTAATTAACAGAGAAATAGAAGGTGGCAAATGCAGAACCACTTTTTCAAAGTGCTTTAAGACAGGCCTGGGTACCCACATACAAATAAATCCATACATCAGTAGAAACGATTTTAAAAATCAGAATAAGCAAACAGGCAGATCATTACCTAATGACTAAACCACATCTTGTTTCTTCAGAGGGAAGACAGACCTTACAAATTTATTAGAAGTCTTCAAAGGAATCAGTTTATGTATTTATAATGATGGTATAACTGACACTATGCACTTGCACTTCATAAAGCTTTTGTTGAAAATCACTGAAAGACCAAAAGCAAACAAACCAAGCTGATACATGACAAAAGAGACTGCGCCTTTATAGGTTAATAATTCATTAGAGAATGGGAAAGAAAGGTTGACAAGAAAATTATCAGTGGACACTAGGGGGAATCTAGTCTGATCTATGCTATTTCTTGACTTCATAAATACCATATGGAAGAAAACATGGAATATAGAGAACTGACACAATTTTATGATAACATAAAATTTGGTGGCTTGTAAAAATAAAGACTGACTGTGAAAAGCTGCACAAGGATCTGATGATACCAAATGATCTGTTGGAAGCAAGCATCAGTTCTGGACTCAAACATGGCCAAAACCCCAGAGAGACTATCAGGAATCACTAGAAAAAGTAAAGAACAAACCACCCAGAAAGCATCAAAATGACATTATATAACAAACAGCTACGTGACCCCCAGCTTGAAAACTGTGAAGCTTTTGTCTCTCCATCTGACAAAGATATAGTTGAATTGGAAAAAATATAGGAAACAGCAACAAGGTAAGCCAATAGTGTAAAACATCTTTGGAATGTGGAAAGATTCAACAGACCAGGATTCTTCAGCCTGAAAAAACAATGTCTGAAGTAGAGTACAGCACAGAGCTATAAAATAATGAATGACAGACGTAGGAGGAGATTGGGGAAGTATTATTCATGTTTACTAGCACATGAAAGCTAAACAACTAACAATTTCAGACAACTTGTGGACCCAGCAGTTTTTGTTTTACTAGGGATTTCAGGATGCTTTTTCTAGTCAGATTTTTAGGTCTGTCTATATGAAATATCAAATCTACTGCTAAATTTTGCCAATCTCTTCATCAACCCTCTGAAGAAAAAAAAGACCACAGAAACTACGAAACTAATAAAACATGTAAGCTCTCAGATAAAGAAGGGTATATTGAGATCCATAATTATTCATTGTCTCAGAGCATTTACTGACAAAAGAGTTGAAAAGCCTCTACTCCTTTTCCCCCAGTGAAACAAATTAAGAAAATTTCTTATTTGGAGCTAGTGATATTTCATAGGAAACTGTGCATTGAAAAAAACCCAAAAACTAAACCAAAACAAAAAAAAAAACCCACAACAACTATACTGAACAAAAGAAATCTGAAAAACAATAAAAATGTAATTTGATTTCAAAGTTTCTCTTTCACCAAAAAAGTTCCTTTCCCTTGAACAAAAAAGCAGTACTGACACTGATCATTTTTCAAAAGGAAAATTTCTCCATAAATTTCACTAGTCAGAACCTGGGATTCTAACTGTAAAGTTATCTGGAAATCAAATACCAACTGTGCACCACAAGCCTGCTGGTTTCCTTCCACTCTTTCCTTGCAGACCATCCTTACACTTACAAAGCAACAGTAGCTACATGAGCATCCGCGCTACTGAATAAAACAACTTATTTTAATGACGGTCTAGTTTCTCTTAATATATTCATTATTTCCAATGGGCATGTCTGCCTCAAATTCATCCAGAATTAAAGAATGAAGTGGAAAAATATTATTTGAAAGTTTTTACACAGCTCTTCCAAAGAACTCCTGTGTTTTCACTAGCTCCGAAGGCTTTAGGATGCTCCCCCAAGGAGCTGTACATGGCAGACACACCACCAACCATCTCCCCGGGTGGGCTTCCCAGGCAGGAGCCCGCCAGCAGCCGCTGCCACCACCCACCACTACGGGGACCCTTGGCAGCATCAGGACACAGCACAGTTGTTACAACCACACTTCGCCTTGACCTGGAGCCTCCGCAGACCAGCTGTAGCCCCATCACGGAGCTGACAGCACACAGGAAAGTACCACGTGCGGCAGCTCTTGGGAATGTGCTGTTCAGAGCCAACTTTCTCCAAGGACCACAGCCCAAATGGTATTTCCACTTCCAAATCAGAATGGAGAGGGACGCAGTGGAGAATACCCCAGTCACCAGGCCCCCACAGCTATTGGCCTTCCCATACCCTGTGGAGAGCAGCTGGCAGTAATCAAGAGGGACAGGGCAGGCTCTTAACATTAACAATAGCTACCATTCTCTACTAAAGAAAAACAGAACTGAACATTTTAAATGGATGAACTCTTCTTTCATTTTTATGTACCATGGCAGTACTTAGAAAAGACATAGTTTATTTCTAGAGTCACCCTTTGTATTAGTTTTCACCAAAACTGGGTCAAATATCGCCAGTTATACACTTTCTTATCATAAGTACCCAAGACGTGATCAGATCACACTGAATAAAAACTTCCTCAAGCATCTTCAGATGTTGCCTACACCAAGTTCCAAGCCTGGTACTTAAGACAATGCATGAGCCAATAACTGCCTCCATCTAGACAAAGCAAATGAGACCACACAGCCAGGGAGACCTACTTGTGAGTTCTGCCATATCAAAAAGAAAATTAAATTGATCTGGAGGGACTTTGGGTCCCATTGACTATCAAATGTTACAAATTCCTTTGGTTGTTGGAGACTAACCTCATCTGTGCCCTAGAGATCCCATTCATTATGTATTAATCTATCTTGTATGAGTTCTGTGAGCTTTGTTAAACTATTCCTCTCCCAAACAACCATAAAAATCAGAGATTGCTAGCCTCCTAGACAAATAGAAAATCTCAAAGTTTTGCCAGCTGAGTTGGGGGTCTCTTTAAAGGACAGACAATGCCATTAGTTAGCTTTGGTTTAGCACTCCATTTCCTGATTCCTTACAAAACACTAATCTCAAATCAAAGATCCACCAGGAACTTTGCAAACCATCCAAATTTATCACTCACACAATCTACTATTCTAAACTAGATTGGAGGGACAATGAGCAATCGATCTTGGTAATTACCTTCAATCAATTAAAACAGATTTCTGTTATTTCAAGCTGGGATGTTTGGTTTTGTTTGGGTTTTTTAACTTAGAAGTAAAATGTTTTAGTTATGTAAGACACCCTAAAAAACTCAATTGTCTATTACATAAACCTTAGATTTGTAAATACAAAAATAAAATTTATGCCTATATAATCCAAAGGGATTGAGAGGAGAAAGAGTCAAAGAAAAAAGGCAAGGCAATGAAAATGTTTAAAACTGGGACTCAGCCTTTTAATTCATATGTTTCCATATGTTCTCCTAGGATTTTTATGGCATTTTCTTCATTTCCACAGCTTTTTTTGACTAACACACACTCATCCAGCACTTGTGTAAGCAAAGAGTTCTCCACTTTGGCCAAAGAAACTAGAAGGGAGTGTAGCATGACCTACTGTTTACTTGCTAGGTTGATGCTATACTGGTTTTCAAATAGCCACTTGGACTCCTGCAAAAGTCTAACAACTATATAAACAAACCCAGATGGCATTGTTTTGACATACATAAAATCTTGAATCTGCCATCACAGTGATGTGAGAAATCTCTAGCTTTCCACTATCCAATTAAATAAAAATAGCCTATTTTTAGTACTCAGGCAGATGCATGCACAGTTGTCACCAGGGAGATCTCCAGGGCATTTAAAACTCTCTCCAAAGATCTAGAAATCCTAAAGTTTAGGACATTTTAAACAACTGGAAGGAATCTCTAGGAAAGAATACTGGGGAAGAGAAGGTTTCAGAATAAAGGGATATGCACTGAAAAGTTGGCTTCTTCCCATCACAAATTTCTCAAAGTGTGCTATGCTGTTTCTGTTCTTGGGCAAGATGTCAATGAACACTCCTAACAGCCAGTTGCAGCACTGACAGTACCCGCCTCTTCCTCCTGCCTGAGCCTGATGGGTTGAGACTGCTTTGAATCACCTAATCCTTTCCCAACCATCTTTTTTTTTCCTACTGTGATGATTTTACAAGGCAGTCTAATGAATTCTACAGATATTTGAAGCTGCAAAGCAAAACAGCTTTCAAATAATTCCTGCAGAGTTTTCTCTGCCTCAGCAATGTCATCCTAATAAATCCCTGTTTGCTACTGAAATGTGCTTGAATGTTTGCACCTCTCATTCACAGGAGGGACCCTTGGGACTTCATGCTACCAGAACACCCCTCTGCTTCCTGGGCATCCCATGTCTCCTTGCTACAACAATCTGACACTTTCTATCCTGAAATTCCAGGCTGTTTGGGGCAGACCCCCACCCAGGAACGTGGCCTGTAGCAGCATGTGCAAATAGACACATCTTTGCATCCCCTTTCCGGGAACTCATCTAAACCTTTGTGTTGAAAGACCCATAACAATTAGGATGATTGACATCCTATCACTCCTTCCTTCTAATCCAGCAGAAAATCATCTGGCCCCAGAAGCAGTTAATAATTCACCACCACAAAGTGATTTGTGTCTGCAATAATAATTTCCTCAATGCATCATGGGAAGAATGTGTTTAATTGAATTATATAAAATGGGAAGGTTTTTTCATTTGTTCATTGTTAGCCTTTCAAGATTTTCTGTGTTTACTTGTGCTTGTTAGTTTTAAATATTGAATGAAGAAAACAAATTAAACAAGAAAAAAATGAAATAAGGAAACACTGATGTTGGAAAAAGCAAATTTCTAGGTATTCGACCATTTACCCCAGATGGTATGACAGCACACTGATAAGTATTTCACTGTAATACAGAAACCCCAAACCAGAAGTCAGGTTGCATTCTGCTAGGAATTTCAAAGGATGATCCTTCCCCACAAAAAGCTCCCAGTCCACACCAACAAAACAAAAGCTTGACTGCAGACAATTTTCATCCCTACTGTTATAACAGATAACTGAACCACAGAGAAACTTGCCCAAGGTGAGGACAAGAGCCTGTAGCAGGATGTAAAAATCAATCCTTTGTCACAAATCACAACCAACTTACTTAAATAAAAATCAAAACCAGAGCATATTTTTAAAGGTCTCCTTGAGATGATCAAAATTCAAAACTAAACATTTTGGAAGCTAAGAAAGTCTAGATAATATCTCTGATCAGGTTCCTAACCTCCAAAACCAGGGCAGTACAGTAAGGACCTGAAGTTTGCCTCAAATCCCAACCCCAGTGAAATCTAACAGGTTATGTCAGCATACTAGTGGGCATGCCAGTAAATTTTAATTTACTTAGAGTTTGAACACAGGGTTATAGCAAGAAGAAAGTTTAGGGGAAAAAATTCTTCTTTAGTCTCCACTTCTGCCTTGAGTCCTATAATTGCTATTTACACTAGTCTACCACTTAGTGCATCATTAGCGTCAATTGCTTCTAGAACAACGGTACACAAACTGTTTCTGCTGAAGGTACTGATGAGGGTACTTGCAAATGATTGTAGGAGTCTTGCAACTCCACTGAAACCAGAATGTGAATACTGAAATACATCTTAATATACACAGGGTAGAGACAACCTCTGTCTCTACGTAGCTTAGAGCCTCACAAACACCTTGGGATCTGAAGTAGCAAAATACCAGGAATTGAAATTGATATTCTTTGATTTTAAGAAGAAGAAACTATATATTGCGTGAACCTTAATACAAAGCCTCAGTCAGTGGCTAGCATAACTACTTCCAGCCAAAAATATCACAGTGACAATATCTTGTTTCTTAAATGTGCTACTTACTGTCAGTAACTGCCCACTATGAACTTACCAGAACACAATTAATGTCAACTTGGAACTATGAGCTTAATGTGCTTTTTAGGCTACTGTAACTACCCTTTAATTCCTTTCCATGCTTTGCTGTGTTGCCTGGATATGTAAGGAGAATAGGAGTCTCTCATCTATTTCGAGAACTCCTAGAGGGACAGCCATTTCTTGTATGACAAACTGCACTGCGTTCTCTTCAATAGGAATGACAGTGTAATACTGTAAAGGATCTGCAGCTTGCCCCTGATCTCAGTCTCATAAATAACCTTCTGAATGCTTGCTTGGAGGAATATGGATCTTACAGGGCCTGAAACATGACCCAGACTAAACAAATCAAGGTACTGATACTGATGTTCAAAAAGAAGAGTACAAGAAAGCTACAAAAGATTTAGCTGCCTTTTTTTCTTTTTTTTTTAGCTGGGCAGGGGAAGCGGGATGGATGTGTAGTTGGCATCAAAGCTCCAAAATTCCTAACTGTGAGAATCATACCTAACCTATTCTGAGGAGTCAAAAACCTGTATTGAGCAGTAAAAGCCTGCCCTACTATCTGCAATGTTATTGTAGGTCACTGAAAATTCTGCCCATCAGACTCTCTACTGATGTCCGACTCTACCATTATCAAGTGGTGGAAGTATGAAAGCCATTTCATAGGTGTTTGCAACAACCTCTGGCAAGGCTGTTTATGCATCTACTACACTACTGACTCGTCTCGATCATGCTGACTTAGTGTTCTCCACCTGCCTGCATGAAGGCTCTGCCAGTCCTTGGCCTTCAGCCTGTTTACTGCAGGAGGCTATTGAAACCAACCTGGATTTGCAAGGTAAGATGGGTTGAGAAGAAGCGAAGGACTCTATCCAGAAACAAGCAGGGGCTAACACACTGTTATGAATGCACGAAGCTGGCTCACCTTTCAAGGTTTATGCTGCTCTGGATGACAACACTCACAGACCCACACTGCAACTGCTGAATATGTATATAGTATCACATTCTGAGAACATGATTAAAGAGTATAATTAAAATGATTCTCAGCAATGCATTATTTCACTACTGAAATTCTGCTCATTTCACTTGGACATATTTTAATCCACATTTGAAGTTTGGTTTGGCATTGCTACAAACAGAAGACACTGCATGTTATAATCACAATTCTCCATGTTTTAGTGTGTGTGTATATGCAAAATGTAAAGCGGTTTCACTTGCACCTAAACTCTTGTGCCTTCCACTTCGTGATTCAGAACTGTATTTCTTCAGTCACAATCATTATGTTTTGGGTGGATGTGGTTGTTAAAGTAACATGCAATTTAAGAAACAGTACTGTAGAAAAGTAGCTTCCTGTTAAAACAAACAATTCACACTGCAGGTAATAGAGATGCTCTTGGAGTCTATTTTTAGAAAAGCAGCAATACTGCTGAAATTGGCTTTAGTGGTGAATAGGTGTATTAAAATGCACTCAGGTAAGCAGAGAAGATGGACAGCAAACATTTTTAAAAAATGGGACAGCTTAAATTCCATAATGCACAAAAAGGCAGGCAGCTAGTATGCATTTTTCCACAATTGCTTTATCCTCTATTGTCCCTTGAAATAGTATACAAGAAAATGTATCTAATTTATTGCAGTAATATGACACTTCACACTGAACAGCAACTAAAGTAGACAGACTCTCTCAGGCACCAACATTTCCAAGACAGCAGTGTGCTCATTTCATCCATCCCACAAACTTCCTGCTTATGACCCCGGTATCTACATTTTTAAATCTGGAGTCTCAATTTCTTGTGTTTCAGTACTCAGTGTGTCTTAAAGTAACTCTGTTTTGTCCTTAATGACTTGCCAAGTCTGCATAATGCTCAGCAATGAATACGAAAACATGAATTAGATTTAATACTATTACAGATAGTCAGGAAATGATATTTCCTCTCACAAGTGATCTCCGCTAACAGCCCAGCCTGTGCTGTACAAGTCCTCAGGTACCCACAGAAATTATACCCTTGTATGCCATTGAACTACTTCTTATTCTGACACTATAATCACTGAACTCCAGCTCATCTCAGGTCGCACAGGAGGATGGCTAATTCAGCATTCCTGTGTAGTATCCTTCCAAATGAATGCCACAAACTGATGTTTGGCTATTGCATCTCTAGCCAAGTTCAAGGCATTGTGATACTACTGAAGTGAGGAAAAGAGCACGTGAACCTCCACTGTTCACTGAAGAAATTTGACTGTGTCTCTCCCAAAAGCACCATGTTACTCCTATCAAATAGCATTGTGTTTTCTCTTTTTCTTTTCTAAAAATAAAATTTAAAAAAACCTCCAACATTATTTCCCCTGACAGTGAGAAAAAGCATTTTATAATAGACTCTATATATGATTAACTTTGGCATTTGCCAGTGAAGATGCAATATACAACCAGACTGAAATATTTCAGAACTAGCCATTACAGTATTTAGCAGATTAAATGCTAGGAGGAAAGTTCACCAGTCTGTAGTTTAACACACCTGAGCTGGTCACAGGCTGGGCACAGTCTCTCTGGTGACTTCTGAAGTGCAGTCACCAAGCTCCTTAATCCACATGGCTAAGTCCTTGGCTTTGTCTCAAAATACTGACTGCTTACCCATCCTTCCCCTGCTTCTGCATCCCACTTGCCATGACAAAGAAACTTAGCTGCATAAACCATAAGAAATTTCTAGCATGCTCCAGATCCAGGTCCCTGGATTGAACCACACAGCACACCAAGACCCAAAGAGCCACGTTTTTTGTTTTTTTTTTTGCTGTGTAATCCAGACAGTCCCCAAGTCCTGGCTCCTCATCTGTCAAATAGGGGTAATAATACCTTCTAAGTCTTTTTCACTTACTTACAACTTCTCTTAAGCAGAAATCATCTCACCTGATGGATGTTTATGGTGCATGGCAGCACACAGTTCTGATGTTAGCTAAGAACTCTTTATATATTTCCGTAAAAATGCTATAAAGTAATAGTAATGTAAAAACATATCATCTCTCTCTCTCTCAATAAAAAAACATTATCCACAGTCCACCATGCAACTACCCCTAACTGTAGTTGTCAAGAAACTTCAGACCACTGATAAGTGCTAAAAATTTAAGAAATACTCCATAATTAAATGCACAAATGGTTTCCAAGCAATACAGAAACTGTAATGGCTACACAGTGGAAGATAATGGATAGAGGAGTTGTGAAGATACTAAGCTTTAAGACTATAAACAGCTTGTAAAAGGAGATTAATGGACTGGGCAGATTTTTATATCCCCCCCCCAAAAAAAAATATGAAAAAAGAAAAATCTCTACTTTTAGAACCTGCTTGAGTATTGCATAATCTTTTTATGGAGGATATTTTAGGGGGGAGTCTCTCAACTATAAATGAAGCAAATCAGCATTTCTGATCTCACGATGCTGCAGCAATACTGTATTATTTCCTGTCACCTGAAGAGTTAGAATAATTAAACAGGCTTAGACGCCAGCATATCACCTAAAAAGCACAGACTCTCTACTTATTTTCAAAGAGAGACTTCAACTATTTTTCAGTAGGGCTAAATAAAATATGCTGGGTTCAAATGACGTATGCTTGTTTAAACCTGGAATAACTTTTATTTCTTTGGCAAGTTAAATCTGCTGCTTACCTGGCTAGAAGTTGGAATTACTGACACAAGTTGGAGTGCCACATTTCAGTAGATTTAAGTGTAATCCAGAGACTGTCATTATTCTTCCCTGTAGCTGCTCTGTGTGCTTTTGATTGAAGGCAGAATTGCTAGCAATTAGCATGCAAAATTCTCTATCACAGATTAATCCTTTCCTTCCTCAATGGACAGAATTTACTTTTGTAAGGAGGCATGCTAGGGACGATAGTGAGAGCACCTCTGGGGATTACATTCCCCTTTGGATCTGTTCTTCTGGAGCTTGCCCATGGATAAAGAAAAGATTATTCAAGTGGTTTATCCAACCCAAAAGACTATGGAGTTCATAGAGCTGACCAGAAGAAACAATGTCATTTTACTCTGGCCGTTGTCATTTCAAAATTGTCACCTTGCTTCTACAGTCTTTCTGAAAAAACTCTGATCTAGTTTTTCAGGACCTTTCACCAATGGTCAGACAAGGAAAAAAAAAGGTGTTCCTGCTTGTCGCAGACATTTAAGAGCAGCAGATGGGGGCCTCTCACCCTAGTTTTGAGCCACACAAGACTCAATGACACTACACAATAGGGCTTTTTTATTCTACCTCTTTTCTTTTTTTCTTTTTTTTTTAAAAAAAAAGCATGGGCATACAGATATCTACACGCTTGCACACCAACGCATGTACACCCATTCATCCACCACCCTTTGTAAAAAATATTAAGGTTGCCAAACAGGTACTTAAAAAGCTAGGAAATGTCAGCACTCAGTGCCATAGAGACTATTGTGAACTCCTCCCTTCCTCTCTATTCTGTGGTCATTTATTATTTCTGCAGGACCCTGATTTCAATCAGTAGGGGAGAATGTTCCTAGAAAGCTCTACTGTTACATGCAGTTCCTCACTAAAGCATGTGTTGCCTCCAACACCTTCCTCCTTGCAGAACTTGGAGTTAGCAGTAAATGAGCAAGAGGAGAGGAAGCCAGAAAAAAGTAAGTTTCATTCATAAGGCCTGGAAGGATACACTTTAATCCCATGTGCACCTCAGAGACAGATGGAACTACCAATTATGAGATAACAGTTTTATGGAGACTAACTATAGGTAAAAGACAATAGAGTTTTGTTCTAAAATACTGTTTACATTTAATCAAAAAATGCTGATTCATGGGAAAAGTTCCTACAGTGCACTATAAGCACAAGTCAGAATAACTGGTATTTTAGGGCTTTCAACTGCAATTTTGGAATTTTAGGCTCACAACCTTATTGACCCTTTTTCACACCTGGAATGTGGGTATTTAAATGGAAATGGAAGGACCGTCTGGAACCCTGTTTTGAATCGTGGCTTAAGAAACAGAGAGCTGGCTTACTTCATTTAGTGCTGGTGCCTCCATCCCCTTGCTTTAAACACTCATCCTGTTATTAAGAGAATCATCTGGAAGCGAGAGACACCAGCTCAGTGTTCTCAATGTCAGGTCACTTCTCCTGCCTCTAAGGTAACTAACTACTGATACTACTTTGCTATAAATTATTTGGGTGAGGCCACCTTGTGGAAAGGGTACCATTGCAGAAAAACCACGCAGATGGAAATGCCAAGAAGAAGGAACAAGCGTGACTCCTCATCAGCAAAATGTTCAGGCCCCAGCTGCCATGAGCATGCTTGTATACCATCCAGTAATTTCTAAATGCAAAGCAAGTATTCATTCCTGGGAATATAGAAGGTATGTTTATTTTGATAGCTACCTCTCACTATCACCAGGTTTGGTCTTTCTGATTCACAGCAACAATTTTAGATGCAGCTCTCTACTGCATTAAGATAGCTGTTTAGTGCCTTAATGACACGGCTAGGGAGGCAACATCTCTCCCTGGCTCAAGGCACGTTCTTGCTCTCACTTGTTTTTTTTTCTTTAAACAGGTCAAAGTCTTGTTTTCAGCCTATGCTAGGCAGGGGAAAATAAAAATCTATTTAAAATACTGTGATCTGATTTTCTCCTCCAGGTAGTATATGCAGCTGAAGTAAACTGAAATTTGTCTTCAAATGCATATAAACTGCTAAAGGACAGTTTTACTTACCTTAAACTAAGCTTACAAATTAATGTATGCTTTTTCTTTGTGACACAATTCACTGTCTGAAAAATCATAATAACCCATCATACCTTTTGGGTAGTGTGGAAATAAAAAAATATTTGTGAAATAAATTTTCTTGTGAAGTGTACTTTAGAATTTCCCGTCAAGAAATAAATAATAATGTTCTTAGAGCCAGGTTTGAAGAGTATACAGTGAATAAAACTTAAGGTCGCATATTGAGGAGAACACAAAATATTGAATAGTTGCTCACTAATTAAAGACTCTCTGGTTTCTATGCTGAAAGGAGCAGAGGATGCTGTGCAAAAAATAGTTTGTGATCAGGTAATTAAAGTCCTTCCTACTGCATACACATTAGGGGGTCTAATTAAGTTCGCAGTGACATTTTCTATCCTTCAGGTTTCTAACTTCACAGTTTAATAATGTTCTTTTAACATTTCTTCTTCATTTGTAAGAGCTCTCTACCATGCCCCAACAAAACATTTATACATTAAGATCTTATATATAAGTGCCTCTACTTTTGATTTTTTTATATTTTTTTTTAAGAATTTCTCAGTCTTTATACCACAGACATAACATGAAATATGTAGCACTTTCTTGCCTACCAGGAAATTCAATACCTCATTTTTCCCCCAGACACTTTGAGCGCTTAGAATGTGCTGTGGGATCTCCATATTCAGCTTCACTCCAGCTTTGGAGTTAACAGCTAAAGACCTCTGTTAGACAAGAAACAAAGATGACATCTGTACCACAGATCTGTAGACAGGTGGAATTGTCATAGAAAACAGCCATTTCCCAGACTTCTATAAAACTCTCCTCAACAGAGCACTCTGCTTTTCTTATGAGCCTGGGCAAGCCAGGCAAGAACAGGGAAATCTTCAACTCTACTTTGCTTCTTTCCTCCCTCTTTTACAGATCCAGACAGTTTAAAGCAAAGTGCATAAATTTAAACATAAAGTGTGCAGATGTGGGAATCCTCTAGTGTGTGAAACATTCAGACCCCAGCTCTGCTTCTTTATCCTAATAAAGAGTGAAGTTTTTCTTACTAAGACTTGAAAAGCATTCCATCATACCCAGTTATACCCTAAGAAACATGAGGACACATACCTCAGAACAGAGGTAGCACTTGTGCTGATAAACAGCATCTTTCACTACTGTACTTAAAATCTTCCCTCTTCCCATGAGCTCTGCTTTCCTCCAGACACTCTGACAGGGAACAGGTACTGGCAGCCAATGGGTCGGGACACTCTGCCTTTTCCTCTGCCACATTCGGAGGGGCTGAGGATGCCCAGGGCCAAACTGCTCAGCCGTGCACTCCATGCTATTGGAGAAATACAAAGTATTATAACTAGAATCCACACCTCTTCTCCATAACCTCCATCCTTCCCCTAGGAGTATTAGAAACAACCGCCACAGCGTAAAGTACAGGTTACGTATACATTAAAGAAAGCAATGCTTATAAATTAGCTCTTCTCTGCAGCGGACAGTTTAAGCCACCACATCTTCTTATCACTAAGATTTTTCTCCATTTAATTCTATTTGCTGTTCCTCAGTGAATATCAACAATAACTCATTTAGTTTTAATGACATTAAAAGTAGAGCCTGTCCTTGAGATACCACCTAATTTTTCTTTATGAAAGCTAACATAAATTCTATGTATGAGGTCCCTGACAGCCTGGTAATAGAGGTGTTGTTAAAGTGAGCTAAAAATACAAACTGTGGGGAAAAAAAAGTATCTTTCAGAGGAATCGTTACAGAAATTGATGAAGCCTGTTTGCTTTCCTTGCAATCTCTGAGGACACATTATGTATATAAAGCATAGAGCTAACACTACGTCTGTCACACAAAGATACTAGTTGAACAGATCTTGACCTTTCCTTCCATCTATGCAATAAAGATAAAGGTTATTACAGGAGTTCTGTGAAAGCACCTTATTATAGTTATCTCACACTTCATATGAGAGTTAGTAGACTTGTAGCTATTTTTTCCCCCTCTAGGCATCCCCCATAGAGGAGGTTGGGGGGAAATCTGGCCCTTAAGTCCTAGCTCAAAATGCATATAATTAAAAGAACCAGACTAACATTGCCCAGGCAAGTAATTCTGCTATCCCCTAACTTTCTGCTTGACTTTGTAGCCTTGCTATTTATATTTGTACATAGTTGTGTGTCTGAATGTAGTTATTAATAGATTTGTGAGTTTGTGATATGCACACCTGCGTGTTCCCTATTGCAGTGAGTGAATTTATCACTCAACAATAACAAAATTAACAGCACAGTCCTGAACCATGCATATGGTCTGAATAGAAACAACACTGAAATCTATACACAGCCTTTTACACATGTAATACAGGATGAGACACTGTTTCACTGATCTAATGATGTCAAAATACTTTCACAGTCTCAGCAGATTTTGTTACAGGGATTTGAGACTTCTCTGTTATATGGCAGAGAATGAGGTGAAGGAACAGAATTGTCATGATAAACTGAGATATGGAGAACAAGAGCTGAAAACAGAGAAGATGCATCATAATAATCGAACTGCAGAATTGCTCAATGCAGCATGGTGCCAATGCCAGAGATTTGTCCACTGTCATTTCAATATGGGAAATGCCAGTCTACACTTTCTCTGAAGAAGATGCCCCAGTCCTGGGCAAGGACATTCCTCAAATCGATTAAATATAAACATAAAATTTTCATCTACACATCAAGCAATGCAAACCTCCAAATGCTTCATAATGGAAAAAAAAAAATATCTGCTGAGTCTAAAGTTTTGGGGGAGAGAGAAAACACTGAAGTTACAGCACGGTTCTCAGGAGTAGCTACCAGAAGAGAAAGTATAAGAGATGCACATCCAGGCTGTGCTTAGGCAGACCATCTGATGCAAGACCTTGGTTCTTCTGATACCACATGCATTGCTAACACATTGATTTTGCTCAGCACTTTTATGTGTTTGAGTTACACATGTATCTCAGGAAGACAAGATTACCATTACAGTTTGTCCTGTGCAGCTTTAATTTTAAGTAATAACGGGAAGAAAATTCAACATTCATGGAGGAATTTTCTTGCATCTTCTTTTTCTGTCATCTCTAACTGCTCTCCTTAAGGAAAAAAAAATACATTTATGGAATTTTTTTTTAAAATATATTTTATCAAGAACATTAACTACATTCTTATATTTAGTGTCTGTGGCACAAAACAAATCATCATATTTACATAAAATGCTGACGAGCCACAGAGTTGGTTCCTGGAGCAAATCAAAATCTTGTGGTATCTCAATGGTGTATTTCACCATCATAAATGTTATGCATAACACTACAGTTTGCCACACACACGTCAGCCCACAATAAGGAAAGGGCATTTTTGAAGTTACCAGTCATGACTGGTAATAGACTCTTTTTACAGAAATCTCTCGTGGAGTCTGAAAATGCAAATACAGATGCTCTGTCTGAACTGCAGAACAAACAGGCAGCCTCACTGTCCTGGCCTACTAGTTTTGCACACTGGGGAGAGACTTTTGGGAAGTTACTGTGTACACCTCCAGGCCAATGCACATGGATTTCCAGTGGCAATAAGCACGCCAGGAAAGATGATGGGGAGGTTGATGACATGGCTCAATCTAGATATTTGGGCTAGACAAGGTTAGGGTGCATGGGTAGACAAGCTTTACAGTTTCTCCAAAGTCCTGCATTTGGGGTGACTGGAAAACCGTGGGGAAATCTCTTAGTTCATGTCCCTCTCAAAAAACAATCAAATACATTAGTTTCTTTCATCATAAATGTCTTATCTGTATTTAGGAACACTGATGGGAGCTTCTCTTTGCTTCCTGAATTAAAAGCTAAGAGAAAACAGAATTAAGCTTTGTGCATCCATCCAGCTAAACTGTGATTACACATGGAGTGGTACCTGATAAATAAAATACTCCATTAAGAAACATTGAGTTGTGCTTTTGTATTTGACTTTAGCTTTCTGTAAGACATCAGGAAAGGCTTTTTTCTGCTTATGCTCCAGTTTCTCCAAGTTTGTTTCTTGCCTACCCCTTACTGAGTAGCAACAGTAACAAAGTACTGAGCTTTACAGTAACAACTCTTACACATCTGTTTAAAACAACAGTATTTGTGTTACTGAAAACAATTGCACATAGTTCAGATGGAAAGTCATGCCTGGCAACAGAACACAATACTTCCAGAAAAGCTAAAGGTACGCAGTAAAAAAAAAAACAAAAAAAAACCATAAAGTGGATTGAGAGTAGCCCTGAGAAGGACTTGGGAGTGTTCGTTGACAAGAAGCTCAACATGACCTAGCAAAGTATATTTGCAGCCCACAAAGCCAACCATATCCTGGGCTGCATCAAAAGAAGACTGACCAGCAGGTCAAGGGAAGTGATTCTCCCCCTCTACTCTGCTCTCGTGAGACCCCACCTGGAGTACTGCATCCAGCTCTGGTGCCCCCAACATAAGGACATGGACCTGTTGGAGTGAGTCCAGAGGAGAGCCATGATGATGATCAGGGGGCTGGAGCACCTGTCCTGTGAAGATAGGCTGAGAGAGATGGAGTTGTTCAGCCTGGAGAAGACTCCAGGAAGACCTTACAGCAGCCTTCCAGTACCCAAAGGGGGCCTACAAGAAAGCTGGAGAGGGACTTTTTCCAGGGGCATGTAGTGACAGAACAAGGGGTAATGGCTTTAAAGTGAAGGAGGATAGATTTACATTAGATATAAGGAAGAAATTCTTCACTACGACAGTGGTGAGGCACTGGAAGAGGTTGCCCAGAGAAGCTGTGGATGCCCCATCCCTGGAAGAGTTCAAGGCCAGGTTAGATGGGGCTTTGAGCAACCTGGTCTAGTGGAAGGTGTTCCTGCCCAAAACCTCCAAACCTGGGGGTTTGGAACTAGATGATCTTTAAGGTTTCTTCCAACCCAAACTATTCTATGATTCTATGAAGTACATATCAAAGATAGAGTATCTAATTATCTTAAATAAAGATTTGGTACCCCACCAAGTTATCATTGTAAAATGTGACTTTCATGAACGTAATCTGGAGAAAACAGGTAGAAAAGACCTTAGAAACAAATTTCTAATGGTGAGTGAAAGAACTATTCTGCCAAGAGCCAGTAATTTTCTCCGAGCCTGCAAACACTAGCATCTTAATAGCCCAGATGAGTAGTAACCTTTGGCAGGTTTGGGGAGGTGGGGTGGAATTAATGTTAGCTCCTTTCTGAAGGGATTTTTTTTTTTTTTATGCTCTGTTTTGTCATGGGTATTAAAAGGTCAGATCCAGCCCTGATCCCAAGCATCATTACATGTTTCCTAATGCTTTCAGGCTGCTCAGAGCATGAAAACTAAGAAAAACTTTACAGCTAATGTGCATGTTACTTCTGAGAGTATTTGATAAGCCTCAGGAAGAGGAAACATCCCTCTTGGACACTTGGCAAGAATGTATTATAAAACTAGACCTACATGAATCTGGGCTAAAATTCAAGCAAATTTTGCGAAGTCATGCTGCAGTAATCCCTTACACAGAAGAATATTAATTTGAAAATTGGTGATAAGCCAGCAATGATGCAGGAAAGTTGAAGGTCATGATTTTGCCCAGAAAGCAAAAACCAAAAATTAAACCAAAAAAATTTTAAAAGCCTCTCTGTCTTTAGGAAACTCCAGGACATGTCAAAACTTAAACAAAAAATACAAAGGATCACAAATAAAAGATAAGAAGAGACAGGGATATTTTTGTAATACTGGTAAATCTTGCAATGTTTATTTTCTAAAGTGAATAATAAGGAATTATTTGGAATTGTGGATTCATAATTTACTAATAGCACTACAGGTCTACATGTTGAAAATTGATAATAAGGTAAATTCATCAATACAGTAATGAATTTAAGGGGCAGCACATAACTTAGAATCCTCCCAATTAGGTAGCCCTAACATTTTGTCAGCTCAGGAAACCTTTTTCTTCTCCCTTTAATTTTAAATTTAAAAAATTAAAAAAAGAAGAAAACCTCATCTGCAATGTTTGCAGCCCAAAAGCATAAAACTTACTAAACCACGATATTATCTATTTAAAAAAAATTAAATAAAGCTTTTCTCTTTGATCAAATTATGAAATAGAATAAAAGTTAATACCAATATACAACAGACTTTTAAGGATCTCAAAAGCATCCATGCATACAACAGGATCTTTTGGGGTGCTGTATTCTCATCAGCTAATACTGCATTGTCCAGAGCACAATTCCTGTCTTCCTCCAAATCCTACCTCTTTGGCCAGGACACTTGTCAGGACCTTCCTGAAGGTAATTCAAGGTATGTCTCACTCCTGTATAAACATTTTCGGTGCTGAGAGCAGCTTAAAAATTGGACAACATTGGTGCTAGATCGTGATAGTGATGAAGTTACCAGGGGTCAGGAGTGACATTAGAGTGACCAGAAGTCAAGCTATTACTAAAGCTCGAGGAAAGCAAATTCAGACTAAACTATGTCATATTAGCACATGAATAGCATTATTCTTTATGTACTTCCAAAGAGTTCTCTGAAGAGTTACTCGCTGTGTAGCAGGTCCACAAGAGCCGCAAACATTACTAGAAAATTGCAGCACACAAGGACTAGTGAACACTGGAAATGACCCTTAGGATCACAGAATGAATCCTGAAGTCCAGTACAACAGACACAAATAAAAGCTTTACTTACAGCTTTCTATTTGAGAGCAGCAGTGGACCAGAATTTTCAGTTGTATCCTAAAGGAAAATGAAAAAACTCCTCTCTAGGTACATAACTATGTCCTCTAGAAAAATTAGGATACAGTGACTTTCAGAGAAATCAGTTTGATGAAATCGAGATTTTTTTTTTCCTTGCTTTTTTTTATTCCTGAAAACTGAAGTTCATGCTGTTTCTTACAGGACTGGCACCAAAGTATTCCCACTGCTACTTATCAGAATAAGTAGCAAAGTATATATTTTTTGTCTGCACTACATTAATGTTTAGTAACTAAGCAGCAACAAAACCTGTGCTATAAAAGTGAATAAAAAGTCTACAACAAATAGTATGTATGTGTATTGGGTCTGGCTGAGATGGAATTAATTGTCCCCATAGCAGCCCTCATAGTGCTGTGTTCTGCATTGGTTGCTAGAAAGGTGTTGATAACACACCCGTGTTTTGGCTACAGCTGAGCAGTGCTGGCACAGCATCAAGGCTGCGTCCCCAACATTTTTTGCACCCCTCAACAGGAGGCTGGGGCTGGGCAAGATCTTGGGAGGGGACATAACCAAGACAGCTGATCTGAACTAACCAAACAGATATTCCATACCATACGACATCAGCTCAGATATAAAAGCTAAGTAAAGGGAGACAAAAGGGGGGACATTTTCCATCTTCTGAAGCAACCATTACACGTGCTGGAGCCCTGCTTCCCAGGAAGTGGCCAGACATCACCTGCTGATGGGAAGTAGAGAATAACATCATTTGTTTTCTCTTTGCTTTCGCACGCAACCCCTGCTTTCACTTATTAAACTGTCCTTATGTTGTTATATTTTCTCCCCCCTGTCCAGCTGAGGAGGGGGAGCGATAGAATGGCTTTGGTGGGCACCTGGCGTCCAGCCAGGGTCAACCCATCACAGTCTTTTTTGGTGCCCAACATGGGGCAACACAACGGCAGGTTTGCATTAAGTGTGCTATAGCTAGTCATTAAGTGGCAAGCTCCTGTGCAGGTCACGGAGTTTGTTGGCTGCTTGCTTATCTCTGTTTTGCCTAGTTTGGGAACATGGTAAAGCAAATAATGGCTATGTGCTTTGTCCTGGCACCAATGGCTTTACTGTGTTGTGGGAGCGATCTTGTGGAGGAGATGAGGGAATACATGTCCCTCTCCCTACCAGGCATTGATGTGAATGGTTTTATTATGCAGGCTTCCGAGGTCCATGTTCAACCCTTATGTGAGCTGTTTAATACTAATAATTAATACTGGTGCTATGTTATGGGTATTATGGAATCTGGTCTTTTCCTGTTACATGAGAAGACAAGTTTTGGTTGTGCCCTCAAGCGACCGGTCCCTGGGTGGCAGGGTATATGGAAGGATTTGGGCAGATTCCTAGAATGGTTATCACCTCCTATAATCTGGGACTTTACAAACGAATAGGCAAGCAACCCTGGCAAACTGGCATACCATCTGATAGAAGGGTGCCTTGCCTATTCCAATGAAAACCAGCAGGTTTTTGCGCTGTATTGGGGCCTGGCCTATGCCTACCGAGCCACAGTTCAACACTCTCCAGAGGACCATGGTTGAGGCAGGGACCCAGACTGCATCTGAGGACACCATGCTCGAGATAGGGACCCAAAACCAACTACAGTAATTGCCCCATTAGTGAAAAAGAAACAGTGGACAAGGAAATCAACGGGCCCATTCCATCGATTAGTAAGGGAAGAAGAAGAAGAGGAACATTTTGATCTAGAAGCTGGTCCTTCAATAAAGAAATTGGAGGAAGGAGTGAGAGAACTTAGACAGGAAACAGAAACTACCCGGTCCCTGACCTCCTCAGAACTTTGAGACATGCAGAAAGACTACAGCCGCCAGCCAGGTAGGTGGACTGCTGCCTGGCTGCTCCGATGCTGGGATAACGGGGCTGACAGCCAGCAACTGGAAGGCAAGGAAGCCCAACAGCTTGTATCCCTTGCTAGAAACCAGGGAATTGAAAGAGGAATTGGAAAAGAGGCAGCAATTTGCAGTCTCTGGAGCCGGCTCCTTTCAAGTGTTAAGGCAAGATATCCATTCAAAGAAGATCTTGTGAACTCCTCAAGGAAGTGGACTACTGCACATGAAGGCATCCAGTACCTGAGAGAGTTAGCAGTGCTGGAAGTCATCTACAGTGATCTAGATGATGAAGAAGTCTCCAAAGATCCAGAGGATGTCCTGTGCACATGGGCCATGTGGAGAAAGGTGATTCAAGATGGCCCAGCATCATATTCTAATAGCTTGGCAGCAATGTATTGCCTAGATATGGAAACACCAACTGTGGAGAAAGTGTCATCTTGGCTCCAAAACTTTGAGGAAAATCTCTGTGTCTCCTCATCCCTCCAGGACAGTGCCTTGGCTGTTAGAGACACTCCAAGAAATCAGTCCTCTCCTGCTCTGGACAGAGGGAAAGGGAGTCCAAGGCATATGCCATGTGGTGCACTTTGGTTTTTTCTGCATGACCAAGGGGAGGACATGAGAAAGTGGGATGGTGAACCTACCTTTAAGCT
>JANZLQ010000001.1:38287778-38333131 GCA_026212715.1 Elanus axillaris
ACCCTACTCCGTTTTGATTTGTAATAAATTGAGTTAATTTTCCCCAAGCTGAGTCTGTTTTGCCCATGATGGTGATTGGTGAATGGTCTCTCCTGTCCTTATCTAGACCCACAAGCCCTTTGTTATATTTTTTTCTCCCTTGTCCAGTAAAGGTGGGGGGAGTGATAGAACGGCTTTGGTGGGCACCCGGCGCCCAGCCAGTGTCAATCCATGACACCATTCCACCTGCTACCTCAACCATATGCCAGTTGAAGGGATTTCATGCTAGCCTAGGTGTTTTGCTCAGTGTCACTGGCCATCTCACACCTCAGTATGCCACAAAGGCCCAAGAAGTCAGTTTCTGCAGCAGATTTTTAAAGAAAAGGTCATGTGTACAACACTGAATTAGTCCTGAAATGTACACTGATTAAGCAGCCTTTGCTTCTCTCTTGCTCCTGAATGTCAGCCCTGCTAATTAGTAAACTCAAGCAACTAAGCTCCCACCCCTAAACCTACTCTTCTCTGACTCTTCCGGGGAAGTGCAAGGCAATGAATAGTTGCATGAGTGGCAACTCATATTTGACATTAAAAAAAAAAAAAAAAGCAAAGAAATGGTTTTTGTTCCCTTATACATACTTTTAAAATGCTCTGATCTATCACCCAGAAAGGAGGTGCCTCTGGAACCCAGCAAAGGGCCAAATTACAGTTCGGGATGGTATGAGTCCAAAAGCAACTTGCACAAATCAACTCCAAAGTTTTGCAGTGACCTCTGGAAACCAAGACACTGAAGGACACAGCTGCAGCTACCACAGTGAGGAGGCTGACAGAGGAACCCATATATGCCGCTTAGTAAAACGTAGCTGCATTTGCTCAGACAACAAGTGACTGAGTGGGTTTAACAAGCAGGATAATAGCTCAGGATGTCATTTTGATCTGAATACATAATTAAAGGGGATCAAGAAAAGGCTCAGGTTTAGTAGTGGTCTTGAATATCTGCAGCCTAATTAAGATTGATTTTGCCAATCACTGCTCAGAACATGAGTCTTCTGTTTGCACTTGGTTTCCGGTAAAACATGTCAGCTGCCTAGACATCAGCATAGCTTCTACAGGCATTACCCACATAGAAAATATGGTGGGTTCAAACCTGGCCTACGATGGTTATATACAAATCCTATGTGTTGCTATTTTTTAGCTTTAGATTACTCATGACAAGTACAATCAATAAGGCTTGTTAGCTTGAGGCTCAGAAGGGCTGTCACTATTTTTTTAGTCTTAGCCTGAATGTATAATATGATTGGGTGGTGAGGATGTACAGATGAAGTAGTTTGTTATTTATGACAATCTCAATCAATGCACTCTATTACTAAATGAATTAAGTACTACTGCAATAATTGGCTTTTCTACTGCAACTTTGGTTTTTAAAAATTGCACAGAAGAGTGATATTGATCTGCTTAGGTCTACTGCCATTTTATTGCAATTCTTTTGCAATGGAACAGAGTCCCTTCTACCACTGCCCTAAAATTTATGTAGTCATAAAACTAGATTCATCTAAAGACTCACAAAAGGACCTGAACAGATTTAAGTTTTGAAGTTCAAAACTGTGATTCTAAACCTCTCAGCAAAGCATCTGGTTGACCCAAGAGAATTCTAAACTCTTTGACCATTTGACATGGAGGTTCCCCAATTTCCTACAGCTCTATTTCTCTGGATGCCCAGACCTGCAAGCCTATGCAGTCAGATATTTTTCTTCTGCCTAACATTGGACCTGCTGAAGGTGGACATACTAAACACCCTGTGTTCTCCAATGCTAGCAGTGTCCTTGGTGTCACTGCAAACAGAAGTGACCAGAAGAAAAGAACATGACATAACGAGAAACAGGTACCTTGGGAAAGAAACACCTGTATTCATTTGGAAGTGAAGGATCTGGGTTCAGCTCTGCATCTCATCTGAAGGAAGCCTCACCATAAAGCCATTGTTTCTCCTGTTGTTTGCCATTACTAAAAGAGCCATTTCATTCTGGCTCACTGGGACAGAAGGTCAGAAAACTGCAGGGAACACAAATGCAGCTCTGGGCCAAAGCCACACACCTTATCATGGGAAAACTTCAGGAGATGAGTCATTTGGTGTTGATTAGGTGTGCTTTCTTTCCTGAAGGAGGTGCAAGGCATACCAATACCTAGAAGAATGGCCTAAGGGAAGTATGTGGCTGCATAGAGATGAAAACTCTGTGTGATTTGAGTGATACAAATGCTGGGATTTCATCCTTTAGCCAGCTATAAAGAACGTGGGAAAACTTCATCCTATTTGCCAAATATGAATTACAGCAAACCCCACTTATGGCACACACAACCATGTGGTTGGAAGCTAACAGGTGTCACTGGACCAGGAAGGTCGTGATTAACATATGATAAAGAAACATGTCTAATTGGGGGATTTAAAACAGACTGATAAAAGAGAGGTCACAGTTTACTGTCTAGGGCTGCTAGACATCTAGGACTGACTGCACTGCTACTTTATCTGTGGCATTGTGATGTTTTGTTTATCAGTGTGCCTGCTGCTGCCCAGACAAAGAAAGCTTCTGGGACCATTTCATGCCACATTAAGTTTTGTGCCTGAATGCATAAGGGTCCCTAGAGGGCAGCAAGAGGGTTCTAGTTAGTTTGTAATGTTACAGAAAACAGCAGAAAAATCAGTGTATAACCTGATGTGCAAATGTGTGGTAATACTAAAGAATTTGGCTATAAACGTGAACATCCACCAGTTACCCTTTAGCATGCCTTTTTTCTTTTCACACCTCTAAGCTAACAGCATTCTCAGTTTTTGTAGTGTCTTTTTGGGGAGGGTAGAGGGGCTGGGACAAAATATTTTCTGTCAGGTACCAAGCTATCAAAAACATGGTCTAGGATAAAATGGTTTTATAAGTAACAATGGTTTTGGATACCATGAAATTGTCAAGAGTTTTCCTTGGATGACAATATTGGGATGGGGACCACCAGGGAAAGGCTTTGGTGGGCATGGAACCAAACATGAAACCTAGAGCCCCCAAATTCAATGTAGTTTGACCACTGAACATCCAGCTTTTATGCAGATAAAATGCAGAAAAGAGGTGCCTTGAAGTATGAATGGGCTTATTTTTAGATAGCCACTGAAAGTACCACCAAAGGAAATGTAGGTGTCTTCTGTGTGAGGGTTTGTTTTGTTGTTGGTTTTTTGTTTGTTGCTTGTTTTAAACCTGGAAGAATAAACAACCATTGCAATTGATAATAAGGAGTCTGTTAATGTAGAACCAACTTTGATTTGGTGTATGCAGCTATAGGAAATTTGCTTCCTTCCACTTCCTTGTTACAACCAACTGTATGAAATAAGAACCTGGACTAAGTCCAAGGGACTAAACCAATTATGATAAACAGCTAAATTTGTGAATATGTAGAATCAACTGATCATCACATAATTACTTATACTCCTGAGGCTATGGTAAAAATGTGGCAGCAGAATCATCATTATTTTCATCATGGTAATCATAAATCATCATCGTTGCATTCTTGCAGATATGGCTGGATGAATGCCACCTGAAAGCCTGCCTTCCCTCTGTATCTCCAATTTGCTTCTCCATTGTCCTCTGAATTTATTTTTACACACAAAACTGCCCTTCATGTTTGCCAATAACTCTTCAAACCTGCCTTAAATATCTGTGAATCTTGAATTTTGTAGGATTATTACTTGCAGATCATAATTTCTGTTAACCTTTATAATGACGTATGTGTTACCACATGCACATATTTCTCAGGCTGAAATAGCACACATATTGTAAAGGCTATAACCAAATAACGTCCATGGATTATAAACACAGGTACCATTATAAGCCTTCAAAGCCTAAGGCTAAGCACTAAAAGCTGACCTCCAGCTTAGTAGTGGGAAAAGAAGAAACAAAGTTAGGTGAAGGATAGTAAGAAGTCAAGGCCTTATTTCATGCAATGTGCAGCTGCAGCTTGTTTAAAAATCAGACTGCAGATAGGCATTTGCTTCTAATGACTCTGGCTATCCACAAAATGTAGGCAAGAAGAAAGCCCCTCAAGATGAAGAAATAGGCAGCGAAACAGTTTTCCAGGAAAATAAAAGGAAAAGAAATTTCACAGCAAATGTGAAAATCTAAGTAACTTTCAAGCTCAGCAAGTATATAATTGTATAGCCCCTACTCTACAATATGTTATGTTCAGTACCTAATTACAGGTGTGGGATGAAATCCTGGCACCACTGGAAATTTTATTATAGAGTTATTTGGAATCAACATTTTAGATTTCCTCATTTCTAAATTGTTAAGCTTCATGGCTCATTCTGCAAATGTAAATGCATGAGTTAAGTGCCCATATGTTTGCCAGATCACAGGCTAAAATCCTCATTCAGATGAGTAGTTACCTGTACCTGAATAACCTCATAGATTTTAGAAAGCATTGTTCAGAGTAAGTTACTACTTGCATTAAGTGGAGGTAACAGAAAGTGGTTCTGCTAAAAAGGAGATATTGAGAACTTCCAAAACCTCAATAGCTGTCTTCAGACCCTTTTCCACTTGATCATTTCCAAAGAGAAATTAAACATCCCTCTGAACTCTATAGGAAAGTAAAGGCTATCTAGGTTTTAATCTTTGCTATCCTCTTCACTATAATATATACTCAAGTTGGAGAAACAAGAAAAACAAAAGCAGTCTAATGGGATAGATGAGTTGTTAAGGGAAAAAGGAAAATGAGAAAAAAAGGAAAAAAAAAAAAAAAGGCAGGGGGAGGAAACAGCATGAAGGGAGAAGCTGTGAAGATGCCTTTTTCATTCCTGCAGCACACAGAATCCCTCCTCCTACAAGGAATTTCAGCAGCACACCCAGAAGCTACGAGACATGACCACCATCGCCATCAGATTTCAAAGAATCGGTTTCTCAAAGGGTGACTATCTTTCCCTTTCTTTGTCCATATTTTTATGAGTCCCACAGGTTCTACAGACAGCAGGATGGGAAAGCACATATCAATGCTTTCTCCTTACTATAGTACCTAATCTTGAGATTTACTGCCAACAAGAAGTTGCTACCTGTAAACATGTTAATCATGAACCACACGACTGCTATACAACTCACAACTACTTAAAATTTTCAAAATCATCTACAGGGATAGCTTTTGCTTTGGTTGACTGAATTTTGTTATGGATTATTTGGTGTAATTTGTTAACACAATGTGCTCTTTATAGAAGTCAGCTTCACACTTCAGCTGTCTACACTGATGTAAAGGACTAAGTAACTTGGGAAAGGATCTAACTCTGCTTAGACATTACAAAACTGTTCTCAACACCAAAACCAGGAATTTTGATTTTCTTTCCAGAGAAAACCAAGGAAGGGCTACATATATCAGTGCAGTAACTCCAAATCTTCTTCAGCATAAAACATTTATGGTTTTGTTTGTGTGCTTGTGATCTTGTAACAAGAAACTAGCTGAAATTAGAAAGTTTAGAGAGATTAGAGTGCTTATAAAGGACCACCTGTTGGACGCACATAGAAGCCTGAATATATGCATCTGGGACACAAATTAAAAACATGGAAAACTACCTATTGTAAAGATATGTAATGAACACAGTGACAGATGCTTGAACAATGATTCCATTGTAAAACAACTTAGAAGCAATGAGGCGGAAATTTTTCCTAAATTTCCTAAAGAATAGGGGTGGGGTTTTTTCCCAGACACTGCTTTATGGGAAAAATACTGAAGTGTGCCCTCTTCCTTAGAGAGAAAATCTTTGCCCTGAAGCACTAGCTGATGCAAGAAAGCAATATCTGAAAGATATCCTTCAAAGAAGATGAATCTTTGTATCTGCTCTCCTGACTAAGTTCTATCTTTGTTTATTTACTGAGCAATAGGCCACAGAAGACTTTTCAGGAGGCGTTTTTTTCAATACTTTTTCTTTCCTTCTCTTAGGTAATTTTTTTTAATTGAAGTCCAAACAAGAAAGCACCAGGAAGCATTGGCTGACCATATGCAACCTGCATGTATTACCATCAATGGGTACTGCTAACAGAAAAATTTTTTTTTGCCGGGCACTTATCTTATGACTGGCATACAAACACTCTCGGGCTGAAGGACTTGCCAAGGAGAGCTGAGTAACTGTGGACCAGCTGTGTAGTGCAGCATGAGTGTCTATGCCCAAAGACTACCAGGTTTGGGTCTCACACAGAGGATAGGACACACTTTAGATGTTTAGGAAGTCTCCCAATGACAACAAAGTGTAAAATTGAACTAGAAAACCTGGATCCAGAACTCAGACTGCAGTTTTCTTTTGATACTACTATAAAACTTCTGCCCCGCAATCTCAAGAATTTCAATCCTCCCTCAGCAGCACCCAAAGAAAAGATTCAAAAGCATCAGCCAAAACTGGCTATCATCAGAGTGCCAAAAGGACATGCACCTCTTTAATTTGTGGGGATTTATTGAAGGAGAGTATACAGAATTGCTAGGCATTGCCAGAACTGCTTTAGTCTTCAAAACAGGTCCCAAGTGAAAGTTTTAAAGTTCTCTTAAAACAGCTTTCCTAAATTAACTGGCACAAGTTTGGATGCTTTCTTGACTTTCTATCAAGACACAGACCCTCCTGAGGCAACGATGACATGTATTTTAAACTGATAGGTCTAATTTCCAAATGGAAGCTATTGTAAATGAAATCATTATTTTTGAGAGCTGAACCTAAACATGAAATACTCTAAGGCAGTCAGTCTTTCCATATAAATTCTCCAAAGTCTACTAAACCTCATTTCTGGAAAGCAAGAATCTTTTCCAGAGAAGATTTGTCCATTCTTATCACTGATGTAGAAGTCTGCATATTTAAAATAAAAATAAGTGACACACATTAAATTTTCTCTCAGTTCAACAGCTTGATTAGTTTTTATTTGAGCTGAATCTAATCTCTTCTCCAAGCTGTAAAGGTATATATATGGAACCTTTTATCATGCTTCCAGGACTGGATTTCTAACCCCAGCTCATGTATACTTATTCCTTGAAGGATGAAAGTTCTTCAGGTAATACTACTTCAGGATTTACTCTCCATCTTGGTTTGCTCACACTTTTATCTTTGATTACTAACTCCACAAACATAAGCTGAATCCTGCTCAACAGTTGTATGCAGCTCCCCAAAAGTATCAGATGCATATTTAAAAGTTTTACAGTTAAGTTAAATTTCAAAGGACTGTGGAAAGGCTTATTTATTCTGCAGATACCAATTTTTGTTCTTACTTTTTTTGTACCTCAAGGGATCTTCTAGGGATTTCAATCCTTCCTCATTTTCCCCTGAGAAACAGCTTTGAGACTCAAAAGTACAATTGGTATAATGACCTTCAAGATTAATGATTATGTAAGTGGTTTTAAAATTCTCATGCACTAAAACTCAGAAGCCACTGAAAGAATATAAAATATACACTACACATTTGGAAAGGCAATGTATTAAAGGAGGCTCTCCATACGAAGAATAATACTTTTATTCATTTTTTAATG
The DNA here is from genome assembly GCA_026212715.1 of Elanus axillaris. NCBI lineage: Eukaryota > Metazoa > Chordata > Aves > Accipitriformes > Accipitridae > Elanus > Elanus axillaris. The sequence goes on from JANZLQ010000001.1 coordinate 38,295,279, forward strand.
TAATCTCACTAATTATTATTTCTTTTTTAATCAGCAACATATAATATATAATAAAATATATTAAATATTTATATTTTGTCTATATTAGGCATTAGAGAAACACTATTTCCAGACTTGGAATATTCCAGTAAAGGCAATGGCAGTTAAAAAAAGTAATCTGATAAAACTTGCTTCTCAATGAGAATGAAACCAAATAATTTTGAAGTTCTTTCTGCAAGGTAAAAAACACCTTCTTTTTTCAGCCTCTGAAAAATAAATCCATATTATGCTGAAATTACTGAGGGGTGGTGAGAGATAGGGTAGTCTACAAAAAGCGTATTTTCAACACTGTAGAGTTGATGACACTACAGAATTTCTGGGTTAGCACAAAGGCAAGAAAATATTAATTATCAGACAATTGCAATTGTGTGGCTGTATTATTTTGATCATTTTTTTTTGTTATATAACAAAGTCACCTTAGTTATACATCAGTTAAGTATAAAAACTGAAAAAGTAATTGGTCCCTGTGTTCATCGAAGGAAGAATTGTGGGGTAGACTTTTAGCTGGTACATTTCTTTATCCTTAAGGTTCTGGGATCCCTGAAGAGGAAGGGCCCCAGCAACAGCAATAGGGTCCCAATCAGACCATAAAGGAGAAATGCAGCAGGATACCCACATAACCAGAAATACTGACAGAACATGGGAACTTTGACAAATAGCCTGAGAAAACTGAAGTTTTAATATATCAGGATCCTCCCTCTAAATCATCCAAGCCCTTGCATGATACCTGATTTTCCATCTCGCCACCCCTGCACTGCCACTGTGCAAAGATCCAATTTTAATGTCGAAGAAAAGTTTCTGTGAACACAACCCTTTTTCAAGAAAGTATCTCAGAAGTAGTTTGTAGGAACCTCTTTGCAGCTGATGGGTGTCTAGTAGTAGGAAACATTGGGTATATTAACCCAAAGTAGGATACAGATGTGCTAGTGGAGACAAGAAGAGGATGAGCAGAAATAAGAGATAATTGGTTTCTGCTGATGCTAACTGAAGATGTAATGAAAAAGGTCTTTATTTCCATCTTGGATATTTAAGCTCTGGTCATTAACTATAGCTTTCCACCTCTCTCTCCTCCTCTGTCTTCTCATCTCCATTTCAGGTATCATGATAATTCTCTCCTTTCTCCTCTTCTTCTAAGGTACCCACCAGTTTATTAGCATATCTTATCAATAAACCTGGTGTCTATACATCATGCTCTTCTTAGCCAATACTCTATCAGTGTTTAATATCTTAATAAAATCCCAGTCCTAGAGTGGCTTGCAATGATATCTTTGTAGCTTGCCTCTTCTTCTTACATGCCATTTCCCCTAGCCACAAGCAACAGGTTTCTACTCTGATGTTCATGAGCTTCTCACTACAGGAATAATCCAATGTTTGGAAAGAGCTCAGAGCAAAATAGGTACAATTTTATAACAGTTACTGAAGACCTGGACACTCCAAGTCAAATCAGCAGAGCTGATAACCTAGTTGTTTATTTGGATGAATCTAATCTAACAGTGAATTAGTAGAAGTGATACACTTTTCAGTAGCAGGAAAACCTGTCTTATTTTAGTACATTATAGTACAGTAAGACTACTCTTGTTAGCTAGTTCCCCAAAAGAATTGGCTGTTAAGACAGCTAGAGCCATTCTCAGTTGTTCTAAAATGTACCAAACAACTGCAAAGAAACTCACTGAGCTCTAGAAGCACATCGATTGAAGCGCTATTTGTTCCATATTTATTTATAATTTGTAAAGGCACCTATTTATAGCTTCACATATCATAGAACATGATTTGCAAACAAGAAAAATGAAACTTGGTCTAGTGATATAAAGGAGCTGCTGGCTAAAACTCCCCATCTGAGAGGAAATGTCCACTATTTTCCACATTAGTCAGCTTAGCATGCTGCCACTAACATTTACTGAGTAGATGCCTGGAAGGGGAAACAATAGCTTTCTGGCTGGGGCAGACAAATCTGCTGGGGATGGTTGGAAGACATACACATTTTAGGGACAGACTTCACCAACCAGAAACATGCCAACCACTCTTTCTACCCCAATCCATTAAGGCCAATACTACAGAGTCAGTCATACTCTATAGTCCTTAGCATGAAGCAGTGGACAGACAAAATCGTACAGATGATCTGGGATGTAGGAATGAGAAATTAAGGAACATTTCACAGCTTTCCTGTGCTAAATGGTTACAGAAAAGGTACGTTTCAGGCAACCTTTGAAGGAATAAGACTGGGAGGTCGGTGATGATGGCACAGACTGCAAATAACCACATTTCTTGCAGTTTCCTGGATCAGGGTGAACTGCTGCCAAATACAAAGCACAGAGAATTGCTGAAGACGTTACTGATGGATATCATGTTAATATCAGCACTAAATTCTCTAGACTCCACCTTAATATCACTTTGCAGTTAACCCACTGTAAAAGCACATTGTAAGGTCACAGAAAATTCATACAAAATTCAGTTAGCTTAAGGCTAACTCAAGTACCTCAACACTAAATGGTAATTTGCAATCTAAGTATATCCATTTTATTCAAGCATAAATCCATACAGAGTGCATTTAACAAAACCAGATATACTGACACTTTGAATTATCCTCCCAATGGGAGAACTGCCCTGGCAATATCAAGAAAGGCAGATTTCCTGAGAACATGCTCAAGAGGCCAGGTTTGCAGCCAGCTCAGTAAACTAAACCAGAATTAGAAGCAAATTAGTAACATCCAAACAGCATCTCAGAATCAAGTGGTCTTAAATCAGAACAGTCCTAAGTACAAGAAATGGGTAATGGTTGCCTCTTCAAAGCATGTAATAACATAGTTCTTACAGGAAAGGGGATGAAAACCTCTGAAAAACTTTGCTTCCCTGCAGCAAGATTGAATTGGTTCCTTCACTCCTACTTGAAAGTAGCAATTGGCTTTTTTTCTTTGCTTCCTGAAAAGCAAAGGTGCTGAAAAAGAAAATAATCCATAGATACTGTTTAACACCTATTTGCCTGGTAATAATTACAGTGCATAGAGGAGATTAAAGATATCTAAATACTAGTACAGAAGGAAGCATTATTAACAAGACAAGCAGAAACTCATTCTCTAATCTAAGCAAACAATGTAGGACTTCTCATCGCTACAGGTAGAATTTTGCTCTGGCCTTGCTTAGAGGGCATTAGGACTAGGAGCTAAAAGATACTTTAGAATAAATTAGCAACACTATAAATCTGCCAAGAAAATTAATATTCTAACTATGTTCACGATAATTAACTCACCAAACAGTTCCACAATCATTATCCAGCTAGAGTGGAAATCGGAAAGTTTACAGCCCTCCTGTAGATTTATAAACCAATTAAGTGACCCTCCTCCAAATTTCATTAGAAAAGCCTCTGGTTCAGCAAAAGCTCACACATGCAACTAAGAATTTTCCTGAGAAAAGGGGATGCAAGGGATCTTTATCATCTCTGTTAAACACTTTTCCTGCTCCCCTGAGAATTACATATTCCTAATGCATCCTCAGCCTCCTGTCAACTCTCAAGCCCTAGCACAACCTCTCACCTGCAAGAAGCAGGACTGACACTGGGGCACTTCTCCATGGTGGAAGTGACTTGGGTATCATGGTCCGACACCAGGGATGTGCTTCCTATCTTGTGATCCAGCTTTGGAATTAGGGCTCACAGTCCCCTTCCACCTGAAGCCATCTTCTCCCTTCCACTTGCAGTTGACAGAAAACCTGTAAGAAACTCTATCAACAGTCAACTCCAAACTTCTGCTTAATATGTGCAAGTATGTGCATGTGTTTGCACACAGTATGAAGTACCTCCTTGCTATCTATGCCATTTTTCCCCTTCACTGACTTTCTGCACAGATTCATTGTTCTAATATAATAGCCTTCTCTGCCACTGTCACAGTAGTCTCCCTTTATCTCCAATTCCACAACCTCCCCTTCTCCTTTCAAAATTTTGTTTAAAGAACACCTCTTTTCTCCTTTTGTTGCCTGCTCTATCCCCTTTCCTTTGTGTCTTCCCACATAATAACATTTTTCAGCTTTCTAAAGTATTTTTCAATATAGGTAACTCAAAAATTGCTATCTAAAATGAAATAGCATTGTATTATAGGATCATAGAATGGTTTGTGTTGGAAGGGACCTTAAAGATCACCTAGTTCCAACCCCTCTGCCATGGGCAGGGACACCTTCCACTAGACCAGGTTGCTCAAAGCCCCATACAACCTGGCCTTGAACACTTCCAGGGATGAGGCATCCACAGCTTCTCTCCTGTCACTACATGCCCTTGTAAAAAGTCCCTCTCCAGCTTTCTTGTAGCCTCCCTTTAGCTACTACAAGGCCCATACTTTTGTCTCAGTAATATACACAATTTGGACTGATTCAAGATGTGGTGTGTATGCAGGTAAAGTAAATTCTGAATTATTCAACACTTAAAAACACTGAAAAATCTTTTACTTGTTACAAGCAATGAGATTTATGTTTTATGTCTCCCAATCAATAGCTAGCATGTCCACACACAGCTGATTTATACATATTGAAAATATAATTACAAGTCTAGTTTACTCTGAACCACAGAGTCCTTTTGTAACAAGATTATTTAAATACAAATGGGGTTGGAAAATTGGTTTTAAATTGCTAATCTGTCTTGTCTTTAATTCCAGCTGCAGAATTTACTAACATCATAAACACAGGCTGAGTGAAAATGTAAAAGGTTTTCTGATTCTCCTCGCGATCTGTCTATGCAGCGCTCATTAATGGTGAAGTTGATGGGAGCTGTATGCATGCCATAGAAGGATAATAAGCCTTGTAATATCTATAAAAAGAGAGGGATTTTTACTAGTGATATGTCATATATACTGGTGTGCAATCATCTGTCTTATCGGCAGCCCAGTAAAGATTTATGTACCCAAGTCTCAGATGCGCTGAAGGACACATATGCCCTATGGGTGGACAAAACCCATACCAGATAGCTGGAAACAGCTCCTCAGGAGAACCACTTGCAATATCGAGCACCAGACATTTGTGAAGATATCAGGAAAAGTTTCATCCAGACAGATTTACTCAGGGATTATGAAAGGAGATATTGCCCTCCTGCTGTCTCCACTAAATGTGGCTGATGGCTCATGGCATGCAGCAGGGAAAGACTGTGCCAGTACACCCTCCTCTAAGAGAGCACTAAGAGAGTACAGCCAGCTGGGAATATGCCATAACTTTGTCTCCGGGTCATGCAGATGGACTGGGAGAAATTGCAGTTCAAATCTGATTTGGGCTGAGTAGAGATTAAGGATTTCTGCCAGTTTTAGTTTAACAGACATAGTGGAGATGAAATTTCAAGACCATGTTTTCCTTTGCTGGGATGAAAACAAATTAAAACAAAATGAAACCTCAAATTTCTACTTGAAATCAAATGCTTGCCTTGAAACCCAAGTACTTCTTACACATTACTTTTCAGCAATTCAGTAGATTGGTATTCTGTCGAATGGTCTACACATAGTTATATTGCCCTCAGAAAACAACCAACCATATTCACCAGGCTATCTAGGTCCCTTATACTGATACACAACCTCCCCTTTCAACAGCTGCAAATGAACAATAAGTTGTCACCAATGAGGAATTTGTGCAAGACATTCAGTAATATCCATACAGCTATGCCCAAACTCTCAGCTAGTTTTACTAAAGTAGAAGCTGTTATCAGTGAACCTGACAGGTCTAGTGCATATCAATATTTTATATTGATACAGAAGACTTCATCTAATGATCTCAGGCAATAATGATTTAGATTTTACAGCCCCATCTGAGCTACAAGTCAGTGCTGACTACCTCTTAAGTTAGGAAAATCATAGCTTTCTGAAAGAAAAAGCAATAAAGTAGGTAAATTTCTAGCCCTTTTAACTATACAAAAAATTTTTTAAAAAGAATTCTTAAAAACTTCGAAGTCCTGAAGGACATAGAGAGTAATAAAATCCTGTCCTAAGGACAGAAAAAAAAAGCTTCAAATTCAAAGCCTGCAGGGAGGATGCATTACGCACCTATCTGAGATTTCTAGCATAGCACATTTTCCACAATAACCTAGATTTTAACCCTCCACTCCCTGTGGATGAGAGGTAACACAATAACTTGCCACCTTGCCCCAACGTAGGAGACTCCTACCTTGAATCCTGCTTTGACAGACCACCCTGATCACATCCAAAAAAGAATGGGAGAATGTGCTGGTTTTCGCTGGGATAGTTAATTTTCTTCACAGTAGCTAGGTATGGAGCTGTGGTTTGGATTTGTGCTGGAAACAGTGTTGATAGTACAGGGATGTTTTAGTTACTGCTAAGCAGTGCTTACACAGCGTTAAGGCCTTTTCTGCTTCTCATCCCACCCCACCAGCGAGCAGGCTGGGGGGGCACAAGGAGTTGGGAGGGGACACAGCCAGGACAGCTGACCCCAACTGATCCAAGGGATATTCCAGACCATAAGATGTCAAGCTCAGCAATAAACTAGGGGAAGACTGGCCAGGGGAGCTGTTGCTCAGGGACTGGCTGGGCATCAGTCAGTTAGTGGTGAGCAGTTGTTTTAATTTGCATCACTTATCTTTCTTGGGTTTTATTTCTCTCTCTTTGTTATTTTCCTTTTCATTACAATTTAGTATTATTAGTATTGTTGTTGTTATTATTATTTTTCAGTTGTTAAACTGTTCTTATCTCAACCCACTAGTTTTCTCACTTGTACCCTTCCAATCCTCTTCACCCCCTGTCCTGCTGGGGGGGAGGTGAGCTGTGTGGTGCTTAGTTGCCAGCTGGGGATAAAACCACAACAGTCCTTTTTGGCACCTGGCATGGGGGTCAATGTGTTTAAGATAATGACAGACTCACCAGAGCATATTAGAAGGGATTTACATCTGTTAGCAACTGTGGGTCATGATACTGGTTCATGTGTTCTCAATATTAGTTTATCTGATCTGCAGCATGCTCTTTATTTTGCTGTACCTGTTAAAGATGGGTGTTGGCGTTTGCAGTTTGCTGTGCTCTGTAACAATTAGTGATGTTTTGCCCAGGAGATTTGTTACAAATACACTGACCTTGAGCTTAAACTGGTATTTGGGCTCTGTACTGAAGCCACTACTGTACTTCAGGTACCATCTCATAGAGAGAGTTAACAATTACACTTCTTCCTCTGAGGGCTTTTTGTGTAGGAAATACAGAATGGCACCTTTGCTACATTGCTCTCTGATGTTTTCTCCCTTGTTACAATAACTTCTCAGTATCTTGAACACCCTTGGGTAGTTAAAATACTTCTATCAGTATTTCTTAGGAATATTGGTTCAGTTTTTTCTAAGGTTATCAAGTAATTTAGGAATATGACCCAGGCTCCATGAAAGTATGGTTGTGGGTGGCATGGCATGTGGGAGAACATGGGCAGGTATCTAGAGAACTTCTCATCTCCAGTGGTCTGGAACTTAACTCCTGAACAACTACAGGACCCTGATGAAGTTACAGAATGTTTGGGAAAATTAAAAAAAAAATTCCATGGCAATTCCAACAAAGCACAACTTACTGCACTGTGCTGGGCCCTGGCCAGCATCTACCAAATACTACTCGATACTACGCAGCACCTGCAGGGAGAAGAGACGAAAAACATACCAACAGACACTATGGCTAAACCAGGCACTAAATCAGTCACCCCCATAACTAAAAAGAAAAAATGGAAGCAGAAATCAGCTCATTTAGTAAGGGATGAAGAAGCTTCTAAGAGGGAGCAGGAGAAAGAATCATCAGAAGAGGCAGCCTATTCTGCAGCACAGCAGTCACACAAACAGAAGGAGGGAAAGACTGAAATCATAAATGAGACAGAAACCATCCAATCCCTATCCCGAAGTGAGCCATGAGATATGCAAAAAGGTTTTAGCTGTCAACCAGGTGAGCTAATAGTCAACTGGTTCCTCCAGTGCTTGGATATTGGTGCCAGTAGTCAGGAATTAGAGGGTAAGGAAAGCAGGCAGCTACGATCCCTTGCTAAGGATAAGGCCATTGACAAAAGGGATTGGAAAAAAGGCAGGAGCCCTCAGTCTTTGGCAGCGACTCCTGTCAAGTGTAAAGGACAGGTACCCCTTTGAGGAAGAACTTGCAAATTCCTGAAATGAATGGACCAATATTGAGGGAGGTATCCAGTATCTGAGGGAATTAGCCATGTTGGAGGTAATCTATAACAACCTGGATAACAATCAGGCATCCAAAGACCCGGATGAAATCCAGTGCATGCGGTCCATGTGGAGGACATTTGTACAAAATGTACCAATGAAAAGCACCATGTTGTTCTTGTCCTCATTTCATCCAAGGGCTTTTATAGAAAAGCTTTCAATACAGCTGGACAGCACACTTCTGGTTTTCTTCTTAGTTAGAAAAAGCTTAAGGAAAGGATTACTGCCAATAAAAGAGAAACACTACAAAATTTGAAATTATAATTGTATACATGCTTCTGAAAACCTCTTTGGCTTTCGTGTTTGTGCTGTGAATAGCTCTCAAAATCTAATTTAATTCAGTGAAACAAATCCAAAAGTGCCAGCAAAAAAAAGAATCAACTTTCTCTTTAGTTAGAATAAAAATTGTGCAGAAGGAATTCTTAACCTTCATTAATTCCATGGACAGGTGTACAAGCTCCTAGGTGTTAATGAGACTTGCCAGTTCAGGTGGACTGTAGAGTCTAATGAAACGTCAAATGAGCCCACTTTGGATTTTCACTACCAGATACTTCCAACAGCAAAGTTTGATGATGCATCCTAACAGTCCCTTCAAGCCCTCTGCATGGGGATGTGGAGCAAATCATTCTTCTAGACTGGAATTATGTTACTAGCTCGCATGGTCAGTGTGACTTGCAGAAACTAATGTGAGGGAAAAATATCCAAATCCTTCCCTAGTGTCACTTTTTCCCCATCCAAATTATATTTCTTCTTTCCTCATTTATATACAAAACTATCCTCTGTAGCCTATGGCAGTATCCATTAGGAAAGTGTACAAAAATTACCCCTCCAGAAAGCAAGCTTCAAGATCTACTGAAGCTTTAGGACTTGTGTCAGGATCTGCTCTGAATCAACTTCATGTTTGATCACTTAGTAAAACAAGAGAGTTCAGGTTCTTCATAAATCCTAATTCACTGTTAAATGCCTGTGAGGTTTGTTCTTATTATTCTGCACAATATTAGGTGCCAGATCGGAAACTCACAAAATTGGATCCTTAGGGCATAAAGATTTGCTATGGCAAATCCTACATGTTGTCTTTTAAAGTTTCTCTTTAAGAAGAAAAATTTACAAAAAGAAAATAAAAGGTCAAGGGTTACCAGAAAGGAAAGGACTGAAAAGTTAGACATGTAATAAAAAATTAATTTGTCTTAATATGAAATTTTAACAAGGCACATAATATTTTCAGGGGAAGAAGCACTTAATGACACCAAGTCTGTAAAAATATCTCAGTTCTGGATTTCTGAGTCCCAAGGGTGGAAGTTGAGAGCCATATTAAATGATCACTATATTCAGTCCAAAATGAAATTCCAGTTTTTAAACATAAAAAGAAGGGGGGGGGGGGGATGGTGTAATTATCTTAAGCAAAAACACAAAATAAAATTTTTTAATTTATAGTTGAAGAAGAGCCACACTTGACAACTTTATGACCATCTTTGGGCCAAAGTTGCCTTTCTAAAGAAAGAAGGATTTCATTAGCTTTCCCTAAATCAAACTGTGACAAAGACAGTGGCAATGCAATGGATTTTAAAACTGCAGAAGTTAACCTCCCTGTACATGCATCACCACTGCCTGTAACATGCTCAGGAAAAAATTAAGCAGCCCTTCTCCCCTCTTCCTGCTGCACCACAACTCTCCTCATTCACAGTCATTATGTTCAGGAAGCAAAATCTGCTTTTGTGACACAGCATTTAACCAAGGTGTTAACCAAAGGAAAATTTAAGACAAAACCAGAAGTCTACTTGATCACCCTTAAACTGCTCCCTTTTATTTTTATGAATAATGTGTTTCATTTACCACCATGTACTGTCATGCTACCAGGGCTATTGATTCTCAGAACTACAGAATATAGCACAGACAGGATGCTACCATTCATTAACAATTCACTAACAATTCATATTTTCCATATGAAAGGAAGACTTCTAAACTTCACCATCCACACCTGAGGTGGCACTGCTACCACAGGCAGTCCTACTGACAGCACCTGGCATGGCAACACATCGAACTTGCAACACAGCAAGCATCAAGTCTGCATTAAAATTTTAGGAAGAGCCTTGAGCACTTTTATTGTATCTGCTAAATCATCCCACAACTCATGCTGCAGCTCCAGCCTTCTCCAGACGAGGAGCAATTTACCACCCACCTTCCCCAGCATGAGCTCTGTTGTTCTGGCCAGGAAGCGTGCATAAGACACACAGTTAATTTCCATATTTCCTGGAGAAAGCATGTAGGTGATTAGCTCCATTTACCCTTGTGTGCCTGAATCAAAGCCAACCAGGCACAGAAGCATGCAGGTCATTTTAAGTGCCCTGAGCATCCTCATAGATTGAAAAACAATGTAGTCCTGGAGGTCTGAACTTGTAGTACACAGTCAGTGACATAACCCATTTAGATCAAAACACCCTGTAGAGTCACTCAGGTCTGCTCTCACCACTACAGCAGTCCTCCAATCTGAAACTGAAGCTGTTTCTCTAAATGCCAAAGTGAGCCCAAACCAGAAAGATCTGGGGCCAAAGGCATCTGTAATTCAGACCTACCCAGATGATGTCGTCTTGTCTGTACAGTTTCCAGTTGCGGCCAGTGTCGCTGAACATCAGTGTATAGCTGGTTACCCAGTCTGAGCTCCCGTACCTGCCCTGGGTAGCGACCGCGACAACCTCCACTCTGTCTCCAAGATCAACTTGGAGCCACTGCTGCTCATTTGAGTCCAGTGGGGACCAGCCACCAGCTCCTGAAAGAGATTGGATAAAGATAAGTTAGAGGACAATGACAGCACAAGAAATTACACTTGGGAAAGACCATGATATTACTTCAGGTCATCACACAGGCGTCTACTTCCTGAACATACAGCTGTTTGTTCATATTTTTGTATTAGGAAATATGCTACATGAGTTGTGCTTCCTTAAGGTTTTCTTAATTAACCTAAAGTTCATAAAATACCATCTCTATCCCCTCCTCGCATGCTTGTGCAAATCTGGGAATGCTGATTTCTAACTTCTAATTTGCTTTGACATTTTCTTTTTTGCTATGTTTTGAAAGACATGCAAAAATGTTAGTTATCTTGATTTGAGCCCTATTAAGTATTTGAAAGAACGGTTTAATTACAGGTTGTAAATGCAATCCAGATAATATGTTGCAAAGCTAGAGACAAGTTGCAAATTATCCACTTCCATGATCCACTTCTCCATTCAGGAATGAAGATTTCTGAACTCACAGTCACATGAAAGCTGATATCTTGTAGCTTGTGTTTGTTCTTTAAAAGTAAAGATATGTACTATCCCTTGAATTTTTTGAGAGGTTGAACAGGCCCATGGTAAGACCAAGCCAATGAAACACAGAACTGCAACCACTGCTTGAATTTCACCACTTCACTCACTACAATAAATGTGAGCTTACAGTTAAAAGGCAAATCCTTCCCAACTGGAATATATTATGTTCTCTTGCTTTCCTTTTCACTCTTAAATTATAGGCTATGTTTATTTTCTTTTAACTTGTTTCTACTTGCACACATTTATTCTCCGTATACACCTAGCATTCACTTCAGCCTTACAAATAAGTGAACAATGAAGCTATGAAGATTGCAAAGCCAGTAACAAAGTATCAACTGCAGCAAATTTTCAGGCTTTCAATTCTGCAACCCATCATCTTCTTTGTTTTGCCATTATTAGTGAAGTTTACAAAAGCACTGTGTGATTATAGTGAACACAATCACTTTGGGAAGGGGAAATACAGAGTAGAACATTAACAATTACTCATGTAAACTCCAAGAACGATTCTGAATATGCATTTCCAAATAAAAAGCATCACTAAACCTTGGTTATAAATAGCTGGATTTACCTTAATATTTTAATATTATTAACTGATCTGTCTCAAAGCTGCTCCATGAAGAGTTTATTGAAGTGAACTTAGTTGAAAGGTCAATAAATGTGGTTTATATCAAAGAACTCAGTTTCAATAACTTTACCCTTTAAAATATTTCTTGCTTTTCCTGGACTGCATTATATTTTCCAGCTCACAACTGGAATCCTTTTGTCTAAGAATTGGTGTTAGAATTTTCATTATTTACAGTTCACAAAGATAGGATTTAGTCCTAATTCCTGAAATAGAAGCATGCTTATCCATAGCTATAATTGAGTATCATCACTGCTCCCCTGGATGACTCAGCTCCTTCCTCTATAAGAACTTTCCAGGGAAAATAGTTTGTAAATAAACCAATGCATAATGCCTGCTAGTTTCATGTTTTATTTTACATTTTCATTCACAACAGAAGTCTTCATCATCACTGAAATTATTTTACCTGCCTTAAGTAGAATACTCTCTCCTATGAGCATGTCATGAAAGACCTAATGAGAATATTAGGAATTTAATCACTCAATTCTTCTCTGACTACTTCATAGCTCTTTTTTAACTCCATATCTATATATAGCTTTTATAAGCTTATAGTACTTCCTGTTAAAAATCCTAACAACATTTCTTCTTCCCCCCACCCTTTTTTTTTTTTTTTTAAATGCCATATAAAGACCATTTCTGTCTGGGTTTAAGATACAAACTATATAACTGTGTTCAAAGACAACAAGCTGTGTATTTCTCCTACATGAAATGGTGACTAATATACCTGGGAGCCAAAGGAAAACTTCCTTTGGATTGTAATATCCAATATCTGAAATAGACTCTGAACACAACAGTTGCTGCTTTCTTTACACTTTTATTCCAGGAACTGGCAGGACGTTGAAATCCAGTTCAGAAGTTCTGGCAGGTCTGTGCCACAAAGCTGTTCCCTTCAACACTTCAAAGAGCTTATTACAGAAGTTTTCAATAAATATTAAAAGAAAGGTGAGCATTTTTATCTTTTCTTTATTGTCTTTCTGTAACATTACCAGCAACAATTAGATGGAGGAAAATAACTTATAACAAGTAATTTGTCTGAGGACTTTCCCATTTAAAAAAAAAAAAAAGTAAAAAATCTTTGCTTTCTCTGTTCTAGTTTATGCATAAGTTCTTAAGCGAACCTTATTACTACAGGTGCTTTCCAGTAGTTTGTTAAACATAACTAGCATCTACCCTATGTAGTTTATGCTCTCTCCTGTCTGGTGCTAGAAGTGGCAGAAAGGTGATATGCTTTCCACAAAAGTATTTGGCTTTACTATGCACTGATATTTTCCAGTTTGAGCACGGCACAACAGGCTTATATTTTCAAAGTCAAACAAACAATACACGCTGAATGGAAATTTGGGAGATCTGTGGTGAGCTTGACCTCTCAAATCACAGATTACACGGCATCTCTGAACTGCGTATCTCTTCACATGAGCACATTTGTCTGTTGGGAATGTCACTCTTTAGATGTAAACACTCCATGACACAGCAGTGACACATAGCTCGTAGCATCACCTCTTCAGAAGCTGGTCTTGCAAGAGAGATGTTATCGGTTACTGACCATGCCTTTACAGAAGAGCAGGTGCTTCATACACCTTTTCCCAGGGGGAAAAACCCCACTGTATTTCCCTCTCCCAAACCTTTCACCACTACCATTTCCACAGATGGACAGTAATTCTACTGACTTGTAAGAATGGCAGTTAAAATCCCTGCAACAGCAACACTGCATTGGCTGCGTGACTCAGGGCAGAACTAAAGCTTTTCCCATTGGGCCTCTCTCACTTCTGCTAGTAAAGCAAACATAACTTCTGCTTACTTTTGTGGGTATCCCAAATCCTCATCAAATACTGCTGTGAGTGCCAAAAATCAATAAAATGTTCTTTTTCCTCCATATTTGCTCTGTTATACAGACCAGGTGGCACAAGGGATGCTGGCATCTTTTTCCAGCAAATCTATGCACATTTCTAATATGCACATCATTGCTTATAGTGTGTAAACACCCCACCTCATACTTTTTTTTAGTAAGTAGCAAAAGAGCACATCCAAAGTATAGCAACTTTTTTGCAGCCATTTGCTCCTTTACCCACCAGTGATGCTCACCCTGGGGAACATTTGTCAGGGCAGGCCCAAGACAAAAGACAAGAACATAGGATGCGAAGGCGCTAATAGGCAACAACAAGGGCTAATAAAGACACAATATTTACAAGAGATCAACTCCTTTGAACAGATATAAGCATAACCCTGACACCGTTTTCCTGCAGTTGGACACAAGGAAGTTGAAGAATACCATACATCTTTTGTTAATAGTGTGGCATAAATATAAAATGGGCAAAATGTGGCTCTGATTACACCCACCAAATTGGTATATTTGTTTTTAGGTAATCTGGAAAGTACTAATATATGAACATGCCACATTGCCTCTCTCACAAGAAGAAAAGAGAGAGATGTTCAATAAAGTTAACATATGTTTGGCACTTACAACATCGTGTCTGAGGGGCATACAATTTCCCCATTCTGCCCACCAGATTCCCACTGTCATTGATAGGTTTCTACGCATTGTGCTACACTGTCATTCCTCAGAGTTCACACATTTCACTTTTTCTGTGGATCATTTCAAGGGATACGTTCAACATGGTACGGCAAAAATGCCCTAGTGGAGAAACAGTACCACAGGAATCTGATATATTGCTCATATTCTCCATGGCAAAAAAATAATAATGCTAGAAATATAAGGAGAACAACAATCAGATGGTTTCTCAGCTGGATACCCATATGACTCCAAGAAATATGATCAAATACTTTTTTTCTTTTTCAGACTATTTGTAAATTTTGCTGTAATTGTTCCAAAAATTACATTTAATCCCAGTGTTATGCAGTCAGTGGTCCTTGATGTTCCACGGGGCTGCTTAGGATGCCCATATTTATTTGTAGTTTATTAATGTGAAGAAAAGGGAATGCTTGTTTCCACCCTACAGTGCCTTACAAACAGCTCAACTGGCTTTATAATGTGCTACAAACTCCTGGACTTCCTGCTGCAACTAAGTGCTTCCCTGCTGCAGAATTTTACTTTAATGCCCAGATCAAACACTTCCTGGCCATAAAACAAATTCTTTTTTACATTATATATGGTTTATATTCCCATACATAATTGCCTATACTGACTACTCAGGCTGAGAGCTAATAGAGAACTGAAAAAGCTTAGTTGATACAGTCATATTGTAGCAATTTTCTTACTCTTTTTCATCATTTACTGTAAACAAAAAAGCCGATTAATCCCTCTCATGGGTAAGTAATATATTTCATATCTCAGAATCATATTTATCAGAATTATACTAACTGCTTTACTATTACCAGTACAGATTTATCAGCATTTAATTGAGCACTTTCAGCAGTTCACACAAAGCTTTACTCATGCATAGCTCGTGTGGGTTTTTTTTAAATGGCACGCTTCACTGCCGCAGGCCTTTTTTCAACAACAGCCTTTTAGTTATTGTTATCTATTACTGAATCAACTTGATGAATTAGAACTTTCTGTTGATGTAGGTCTGAATTGTATTTTATAAATTCATCTTCACCTGTTGCATTCATATTTACATTAGCTAATATATTTATCTGGCTTTCTACATGGAGGCACTATTGCTTGCAGCACTATCTTATCAACTACAAACAAAGCTAAGCCAGCTCATCAAAACACTCCAACTTTATTAGAAAGCCATGGCATAGTCCTTGTTAGTGAATATTATTTCTTGTAAAGATATCTACTGTTTGCATTCAAGTCCCAGCCAAAGAAAGTTCTTTAAGCCACCATCTACCTCTGCTTGCTTCTCCAACCCAAGATAAAGTACCCACATGAGTTCTGTAGGCACTACATCTGCGCATTTCTACAAAAGTCTGCACATTTCTACAAAAGTCTGCACATCAGAAGAATTAAGCAAGGTAGAATTTAGCTTCTAGGTCCCTGTGTTGGGCTTAGCTCATCACTTAGCACATAAGCCTTCAAAACCTGAAATAAAAGTTGCTGAAACAACTTCCTTGCTTAGGGCTCAGTTTCAATACTCTGCCTTCCTGTTCCCGTGATTTGTGCCAAAGGACAGCATGGACCTTACCAGTGCAATACTGTATGTCTAAAAAACTAGGACACTTTACCCCCCACTACATGGCAAAACTACTCTAGAACAGCTAAATAAGACCTATTTCATTTTCTGCCCATAAATTGCAATCACTGTCAATTTATTTTTGATGTTGTTAATATCACTTTAAAATACATTACAGCCAGAGCTTGACTTGCTGTAATATTGACTTTGAATCTCTTCCTCTTTTCTGCAGATAAAATTACTCATTAGAGCCATTTGCAAAATCACATAAACACATCTATTCACCGTCTCAGCTAGCAGTTGGAAACAAAGGCAGGGCAAACTCAAATATCATGCTCAATGTTTAGAACTTTCTTTATGTTGAGCAACTATCATATGACTTTTTACTTGCTGAGGAACTCTTGTTCAGGAGTTTAAATATGATATAGTAACTGCCATCTACCACTTCTCTAAGGACCTAGCAACTGCTTATCATTAGGGCTAAGCATCTAAGAGAGAGCCCTTTACTGTCTTTCTATAGATTAATCAAACAGTGTTTGATTAAAAGAGACATTTCATAGATTGTTTAAGTAGGAAAATTCTCATTTATTTTCAATTAAAACCTCTTTTGTAGTAGTATACTTTTAAGTGTCTCTTATAATGAAAATCATATGTAATATAATAATGCAGGGCTTTCCTCTTTTTAGAGGCTATAACTTGGGAATAAGATAGGAGCCAACAACCCAAATTTGCAACATGGTGTCAAATGTTGTCCTAGATACCATCAACTTCTCTTTTCTGGTAACAAATTTGATTCTAATAATTACACTTTGTGTGTGAACTCATTATCTGGGGCTCAAACATTCTTCATGGCAAATGTCTGCCAAGTTTTTCTTATTCATTTTCACTTTTTCTGCAAAGTTGTGTAATCATTGAATTCTACTGGAATTTTAATATCTAATTGCTACTAGCTTTAACAAATGCCTACATTTTAGAATAGAGCCTCAAGCCTAGTGACCTTCAAGCTCAAAAGATTATGGCAACTCTTCAAAAGCAAAAAGACTATCTAAACTTCCTTCAGGATGTTTCTACAAGAGAAATGGAGAGCTTCAAATTTAATAGAAGTTTTCTATAATAAAGGAAGAAATTGATCCTAAACAGAGCTCTCGCAAAAGCATAAATTAACAGTTCTATTCAAATTGGCTCTGAATGCACTGCATACAAACAGCATAAGACGTTATTCTTTGTAAATGTGATTAAAAAGAATAGTTTAGGCATTTCATACTGCAACCTTACCATCTCGCCTGTTGAGCTTTGCAAAGCTGGCACTGTGAGTACTGAAGAGCTCAGAGGAACTGGTAAGGGCTGTTGAGGGTAAGGGAGATACCAATGCATCGTCACAATTATCTAAAAAAAAGCAAAAAAACAAAACATACAGAAGTCATCACATGAGCAACAAATATGCCAGCTTGTGCTATCTCAGGGTGGCGTTTGTTTCTACTTAGTACACAGACTGGAGAAAGAGCACACTTGTGCTTGAATTCACATGCAAGACTGAAATTAACCCTCCAGAATGGTAGGATGGCAACTGGATGGGAGCTGTTTTTAAGACATCAAATTCTTGAGAAGCTGGAAAATGTTTTCCTTTCAGTGAAAGAAATTTGATGATCTACCCTCCAGTTAAAGAGACTAATGACTCCTCTTGCAAAAGCCACTGGAAGAATGTAGTAATGCCCTGGCAGACTTAGAGAACACCCCAGCTGTTGTGTTCAGTACTCTTTCCACAGAACAGATACATAATGTAGGAGTTACAACTTCATACTTTTGTATGGTAGTCAGACACAGGCATATGCCACCTGGCCTTTTGCAGCATATAACAAGTCTATATAACATATAACAACCAAGTCCTGTGCTTTACAAGAGTCCTATGCTACACTGTGATTACAAAACCTGAACACTTCCTTCATTTCTTCCACAAGCTCACACACATATACATGGCCAGACTAGTTTTGTTTGTTCAGATGAGTAGTCTACTATGTCTTTCCCCTCTTACTTTCACATCCTTATCTAAGCTAACACTCAAGTTGAATTTTTGAGCCCATAATGTTTGAATAAGGATGGAATTAGGTAAAGTAAGTTCGCTTATTACAATGCTGTCACACACACACACAAGAACATAGTGCGGGGTTTCAGTAGGTAATAATAATAATAAAGCCCTCTCATTTTTAATTGAATCTCCCATGGAGCAAACCTGGATCTAATTACTGGAAAAGTCCTGCAGGTTAGCAGGATCTCAGGCACCACAGTGTTCTTGCACTCACAGAGTAAATATACAATTTGCAAGGATGGTGGTTGGGGAGGAAGTAATGCATTAATGATATTTCAGGCTACAAAAGACAAGGAATAAAAGCAAAAATTGCTTTATAGTTATGACAGCAAATTTAGACTGTTCCAAAACTGGGTGATACCTTTCCCATAATGAGCCATATTACATTAAAATATTTCTCATCTTTTTCTACAGCAATTCTCTAGATCAGCCCAGGCACTTTTGTAATCAAAATCCATCTCTAGGTGAAAAATCAGTGTAATCTATATAATTCAGATCAGTGCATTTACTGATGTTCCTCAAAAAGCAAACTTAAGAACAAAATCCTTTCTGTCTCTTTGGTTACCATCAGCAAAAAGACCTAACAAGATCCGCAAGTTAGACAAATTAAGGACAAGTATGCCACTAATGTTTTGAACATGAGGATAATTAGCCAACAAAACAAGTTACTAAGGTCCTGAGCAGATTCCTCATCGCTTACAGCCTTTGAGTCTCAAAGAGAACTTCTGACTGCAATGCAGAAATGTCTGTAGAGTGTCATGCCCCCTAGTACAGCATGAAGTCAGGCCATAATTGTTCTGTCTGGACTTAAAAAAAAAAATTAAAATATCTGTAAATTAAAATGAGGCTCTTAAATTCACTGTCAGTTGTGACCTGAGCAGTGATTTAAACAAAGATCTCAAATGGCAAGTGCATCAGGGCACCAAACTCAGCCAAACTTTTGCATTCTATAAAACCCAGCAGAAGGATTGGGAACCTCTCAAAAGGAGGTTCAAGGTCTTAGCAACAGATCTACATGACTATTCAGCAACACTTAAAACCTGAAATTAAAAATAACTGAATGCGGTGATTTCAATTTAAATAGTGTCTAGACTGCTGGCTCTCTTCAGTTCCCTGCAGTTGCTCCTGGGCCAGGAGAGAACTTCGCACATCAGCCTGTGATCCACAAGTTGTCCATAACAAGAGTCACAGTTACAACCTCTGGGTTCTCACTGTTCCTTGAGGGAATGATTGGATACCTACCGGACAACAAGTGTCTCAGAACAGTAGCAAGTGTAAACTATTTCAGAACAATGCATTTAAGGTCTTCCCTAGGATCTCTAGAGCCTCCAGCCTGAGAAGTGACAATTAGCTCTTCTAACTACCAGGTGTTTTGCCTACATTTCCACATCCTTTGCTTCTGTCCCCAGACACACTCACCTGGATCTCTGCTGCTACAGCATTACAACATCATTTTCACACCAAATTCTAGGAACCTTATTTGGATTTTCTCTGAAAGAAAAACCCAAACCACTACTGCCAGGAATCCTTCCATGAATTCACAACTAACTATAAAAACATGTAATTATAAGGCTTCAGGATTTAGGACAGCATTAACAATTTGAAGATAGTTCTGAGAACACCAGGGCCATTACAGTTCACTTCCAATAGATCAGTGAGTAACTATTGATTTAGAGTGCAAGCAGGAATTTCCTCCAAGTTTATTTTTGAATGGATACTTGAACAAGATGCAAGGTCACTCTTCTGCTCTTCCCTCAGTCAAAACTAGCCTTGCAACATCAGAGGTTGCACCTGACAGCTCTACGTGCACAGACCTACAATGCAGGACATGGCACAGCTTTTACATGCCAAATGAAATTTCAAAATACAGTACAGTAAAGTGCTTGGGATGCATCAGTCAACTCGTGTATGCACAACAATCCAGATCATGTGCAGAATAGCTCTGATGCATCCCTTGTCAGTGACACTACACATACAAACTCTACAGATTTGAGATTGCTATCTTTTTGTAAATCTTAGCTGAAATTGGCCACAGGGTTCAAAAAGGCAGGATGTGCACATGCAGTGAGGATCATCCCACAGGCCCTGCTTCCATGAGAAGCCAGAATTGAAAAAACAAAACAAAACCCAAATAAACAAGAAAACCACCCAACACACTCCTCTCAATATTACCAAACTCTCTAAGAATGTATGTTATTGTCATGTTTCCTTTTGTGACGGGTGCAGACAAGAAAGAGATTAAATGTTTTGTGCTTATGCAAGGTCAGAGAAGACCCATCGTAAAACCAAAAGCGAAGCCAATGTATCCTGATTCCCACCATATAATCCCAGTTCACATATTTCAAGAGACTTCATCCCCCTTATAGTGTGACAGAAACAGACCTTTATTCCAGGTACTCCATGTTTCTAGTTTCTGACCCTACTCCTTTTGCTTTGGCGGTTCGCTCCTCAGAACAAGAACTTTGCTTCTTTGAGTCAACTGCATTATATGTCAATTAAAAACTTTGTTTCTAACAAAGAAAAAAACTACACTACCGAGTCATTTAAAACATCTGGATACTCACAAAGAAAAGCATTTACTCAGCAGTTGTTTTGTCCTATGTTTCCTTGCTGAATTAGGAAAAAAAAATAATAATGAAAAAGAGTGTCTAATTGTACCTATAAGCCATCTTCATGCAAATCACATAACAATACAGATGTTGACTAGCATTTAAGAAATAGGTGCTGACCTTCACTATGCTGACTTCTCAGAAACAGGCAATTATGGATAGCATTTACAGTGTCATGCATATTACTAGAGCTGTAATCAGCAATGTTGCTTCTGAAATGAAGAAAAATATTCACCTGTATCAACTTGATTTTTCTGATTTTTATTTAATTTTTAGAAAATAACAATAAATTAGAAAAAAAAAAACAAATGAGAAACTGACCAACCTATTATGAAGTTGTTTGGTTTATTGGTTTTGATTCCTTTCCGTTAGCTGTAATTGCCATCCAGGTAAAAACAAGGAAATCTTCTCTCCCCTTTCCCTGTGTATTTTAATTTTGTCCAAAATAATTTCTTTTAACACAGAAATACAAATGTTATTAGTACAAAAGCACCCAAGTGTGATTTAGACACTGAAACTCTTGCGCTCCATTGAAACATGCCAGGTAATACCAGCTTTAGCTAATAGTCCATAAAACGGTGAACTTCAGAATAGGCCTTTTGCCCAAATATCTGATTAAACTTTATGTTTTGTGAAGGCCTTCAGCACTGGTGACAAGTATGGAAAAAAAAACCTGAGAAAAATATGTCCAAGTCCCAGAAAGACAGGATTTCAAATGCTTCTGAAGCACAGCCATCTTCTGAAACACAGCTAACATATTACCAAAATTGAGTTTGTGTAGAAATCAGAGATTCAGCCCAACTTTACTAATTCTTCTAGTATATATTTTACATCAGTGTTGGTAAGCATGACATGACCCGTTTTATAACTTTCTTCAAGCTTGAGATAACATCGGCAGCAGCAACTGATATAAATTTAGAAAGTTTCCGATTAATGGACACTGAAGATATCTAGAAAGCCATAAACTCCCAAAATCCATTGTGATCACACTAATGTTTCTTTCACCCTGTCCTTTGAAGAGGATCAATCCTTGGAACACAGGCAGGGTCATTACCAGTGGTGACTGAGATGCGTTAAG
This sequence comes from Elanus axillaris, assembly GCA_026212715.1. Taxonomy (NCBI): domain Eukaryota; kingdom Metazoa; phylum Chordata; class Aves; order Accipitriformes; family Accipitridae; genus Elanus; species Elanus axillaris. The sequence continues at coordinate 38,317,258 of JANZLQ010000001.1, forward strand.
AAACCTGTCCTGCTGACATTTCCCTTGTCCACTTGAAGAGTCAGTGGGACAAAACACATCGATTTCCACTTGTGAAGGCTATTCGGAAAGGTCACTAACATTTCCTTAATGAAAGCTTTGATGAAGAGGACACGATCAGTGAAAGATCACCAATCCCTGGGCTCCATAGATTTCCCATACATCAGATTTGAACTGCTTTTAGTAGCACCGTACCCTCATAGAGACAAATGTGCAGAAAATCTTTGACTGTGAAGCTCGTATTACTTCTACGTGGTACTATATCGTTAGTCAAGATCTCTTATTGGTATAAGCAGTACCGTTCTTACGCCAATGACCTTGTATGGCTGCAAATGGAAAGTATTTGACAAGCCACAGTAAGACTGTGGTCTGTGCTGCAGCTACTCTATTAGCAACCATAAGCATCGTGAAATAGTTATAAATACTGCAAGACAGCAGTACCCAGAGTAGGAATATAGGACTAGTATCACTCAACAATGCAAATGAAGGAAGGGTAGGGAACAGGACGCAGCATGCAAGCTATTAACAGAGAAAAAAATGCGTCCTCTTTGCAAAATATACAGATTGGAGAAGATGAAAGAGAAGAGAAAATTATAACCCAGAAACTGGTCTGGGTAGCTCTCACAACGGAGTCAAAAAGACAAATTCAGGAAAGGATAAGTGACATGCCTCCTGCATCATCCCACAGTAATAAAAGGCTTTTTAAGGGAAGATAACTGCCTCCTGTAGGTGCTTTTCTTCAAGTGCACAGAGCCTGGCACATCAGCAAAGAGCTCCTGGATTAGACCTTACTCATATGTCTCTGCTGAACCAGAGAAAAGTTGTGAAATGAGGGCAGGAGTGCTTATGAGCAGCTGTGCAAACCCTCACCTGAACCGCGATCCCTGAGCTTCACAGGTAGTTTAATAAGGGCTTCACAGAATCACACAGACTTTTTGTCCACAGCTTGCTATTTAAATACAGTTGTATCTATTTTATAGTAAACATGAAGGAGATTGCGGGGTAAATCAGAGGCCTTATATCTTCCTCCTGGAGGCCTTGCTTGGAACTTAAAGCTATTCTATTTAAGTGGGACTTTTTCTGCCAAGATATAATTTTATTCATTATTAAAATACCAGCAGAGTTACAGATGGTGCTGAAGTTAAATTGTGTGCATCATTTTGATTGCAATTGTAAATTGTCTCCGTACTGGGATCTGAAGTTGAAAAGATTCACTGGTATTTATAGGCTAGATAAAATTCCTCTTAGCGTTACTTAATGGCATACTTTGTTTTAAAGATGTAAACCATGCATTTTGTACCATGCCTTTAACAGTGCTCAGGAATGACAACTGATGCCTTCCACTTAATCTGTTTTTTTCCTGCCTTCTGTAGCTACAATTCTCCTTTGTAAAGACAAGAAATAAATTTTTGGACTTACTGTGGAAATTAACCTTCCACATTTACAGTCCAATGATGTGCATATGTATAGGAGAAGGAGGAGCTTCTGTGAAGGGAAAAATAAAATACATATAAAAGACACAGAAAATGCAGTAACACAGAGTATGGCTACAAATTTGGAAGAGACTGAGAGACTATTTCCATATCAAGAGTCCCTACACAAAGCAACTCATCAGGACTACCACATACTACTATGTTGTACTGCCATGAATATCTTAGTGATTCTTGGAAAGATGAAGGGGGGGGGGGAAGGAAAAAAAATCCAACTGTTTTTCTGTAAAGAAAAATTCCTTCTTTTTTCCTTTTTTTTTTTTTTCCTGAAGACTGGCTACACTCACATGCACAGCTGTGAACTCCATCTGTTAGCTGAAACGCATGGCATAATTTTCAAGACATAAGACACTAGAGAAAGTACTTAACAACACAAAAACATTCCTTTTTCTTTCCTTGGTATACTGCAAGTAAACATCAATAGTTAAACTAATCATTAACTCTTCCTAAATAACTGTAAATTACATAAGTGTCCTTTCATATGTCTGTAAACCTTAATGTAAAAGTATTACTCAATCAGTACATTTATAGACCATCCTTTTATTATACAGTCCACACATGTAACCTTCTCACACAAAAAGTGGTCAAGTCTGATTTTGAATAATGCAAGGGGCTCTCAGAAAAACTCTGATTCAATAGTGGGTCTTATTTTTTTACTGAAACAAGCATGTCTGCTATGTAACTCCTACTCACAATAACGAAATAAGAGTTGAATTTGAGGAACAAAGTGATCACATGACTCTTGGGTTTATGAAGACAAAATATAAATTTCAAATGACCATCAATGCAGCTCTAGTAAACTAATATACACAAGCAATACTTGTTTCAAGAGGGTCAAATACCATCAGACAAAGCCACAGCCAATTACCAACAAAAATTACTTAAAGAAAAATAGTCATATTTAAGGAAAAAATGTTCTCAGATTTGGGCTCTGTCATAGTCCATGCCATTTAGGAGAGTCATAATATCTGCATCTACAAAATAAAGGTACTCATCACTTTATCATATACGGTATGTTCTTCATTAGATCACAGACTTTCTTTTAGGACAGGAATGAGCTGTTGCCAATGAACAGCAGATCTGTCACAGAAATCCATTGACTAAGAAGTCTGAGATTCCAAAATTACTGAAATCATCGTTATTCCTATATGGAAAAGAAAATAAAGGCCACATCAAAAATATGTGATGACTCAGCTTGTCAACATTTATATTCCAATGAACAAACCTGCAAAAGCATATCATTATCCAAAGCTGCGATTTACTTTCAGCAGGTGTAACAGCAGTTGTTAGGGGTTCTTACTACTTTCTACTCAGAACATAATGCTTCTTGTGCCTTTTCCTTCCACATTTGTGAGAACCTGCTAACTTAAGAATGCTCTGATCTTTGACCTGCGATAAGAAAGCTACAAAGCTGACCCAGTGAACAGATCAGGTTTTATATCTGAAGTTTGCCCTTTTGACATGTAACACACTTTCGTGGACAGACAGTGTAAACCCCCTTCAATCCATGGCACAGCAATATATCCAGAGATTGCCTTTCAGTGCAGGAAAACACAGGCAAGTGATTTTGTGAGCACAGGGCAGTTTTTGCTGTTATGAAAAATACTATCCAAGAACACAGAGGCCCTTCTCTATGGCCACACAACATCACAAGCATCCTTTTCATCCTGGCCTACATAAAACTCATTACTTGTGCATTTTGAACAAAGATTCCAGAGATCAAGAAGTCTTTTGAAGTTTCAGAAGTTTTAGCAGCACTCACAAAAACATAAACTTGATGTCCTTCAAAAGCATCAGACTTCGCTACAAGCATGCCCTGTTCAGCAGAGATCATCATGGAAGGAGGAGTTCAAGACTCCACTAGTTAAACCATGGATTCCAAAAATAAGAACAGCTTTTGCCTTAAAATATCGTAATATGTACAATTAAAACAACACTGAATTTGCAGGAAAAAAAATGTTAAATGAATCTGCACCCATCAGCAAGGCTGCCAGGCTCATTATTAGAAGAAAAACACAAAAACGAGCAAAGACGGCTGGACTGAATTCAGTATAGGCATTCACCAACATAAAATTAAAATACAGAGGGAGTAAGACAGATTTTCCACTGATGTTATTCAGTGTTAAGATTGTTCAGGAATTCATTGGTGAAGCAGTTTTTCCAAGTTGTCTAAATACAGTTTTTTAAATGGGAATGTAAATACCTGTTTTAATGAGAATAAGTTTATTGGAAAACAAAACCAAACCAGAAGAGAAATGAAGAAAAGCTTTATGCACAGCTGCAAACAGGTTACCATGCTGACTGGCACATGAAAACCAATTCCAGAAACACAAGGGCTTTATTTGCAGGGTAGGGGGTGTTGACCATCTCAGGTAACTGACACTACTGAGGAAAAGAAATCCATTTGCTAGTCCAATTTGGAAGTAGAATAGCTTCAGCTATCTAAGTAGAGCCATGCCACCTTCTACCACCTGATACTCAGGCAAGTGAGACAGAAATATAGTTCTGACTACTTCTCCAAACTGGATGAGTCTTTCTCACAAAGATCTATGCTATTCCCCTCACCTTGAGTGACGTTCAAATTCAGCATGCTTGCAGCAGCACTGCTGCAAACTTCAGTGGAGCATCTCAACACCAACTATCTATCACCATCACACATGTGACCGCAAATACATAAGCTCAGACCCTTAAGTGAGGACCCCTTTTACCTTACTCTGCCTTTGTGGAGACAGTGTTAGTAGGGGTACCTTACAGAACAAAAACAAGAATCCAATTCCCACGTTGGGTTTCCTTTTAAGGATTCATTCTTGATGCTGATTTCCATGAGTTCAGGGATGAATGTAAAAAAGGAAGTTAAGGAAGAATTAGCCCTTTATAAGTTCTTGTCTCCTTCTGCTTCCCCAGCTCAGTACTATGGTTTACATACTCCCAGTTTCTTTGCAGTACTACAGTTTCCCCCCACCTTGGAGCAAGACCCATGAGTATCTGCATCAGTGTGATGCCCCCTTCCCATCCCCTCTCTTTTGAAACCAACCACTGCTTCAGAAGGACAATGAAGTTGGGCAACCTTTATCTTGTGAGAAAGTCGATCAAGCCTCAGCCTTCTCATTCTCAAACAAGATTTTTCTGCTCTGGTTTTCCTATGGACCTCTATGGAAAAGGGCTCATTTATACAGGCAGTCATTGCAAAGACTTTCAGACAAAGCCATATCTTTGGTAAGGTTATTTCGTGCACACCTAAATTTATGGCTGTTATCTCTAAGCAAACAGCAGAAGCAGCTAGAAAGGTGTGGAATGCTGATGAATTTCACAGGCATACCCAGCTAACAATGCACAGCAATTTAAAAGCCATGAATAACCAAGAGTTTGTCCCTCAAATTTTCAAATCAATCAGGGTCAAGTGAAGTCAATTTTTATTTTTCCTTTGCATCTTTCGTGAACTCATAGATAACACTGATTAAAGGAGAAAAAAATACACAGCATGGGGCTCAGTAAATATTTTCTGTTTGGAAGAGAACCTCTTCAAATTGTGTAACATGCAGAATGGCATACTGAAAAGCAATTATAACTCTGAGAATTTCAGTACATCCCATAAGACTGAGAAAATTTTCAATTTGCAGGCTGTGAGCAAGGATTAAGAGATGAAGGTAGTAGTAAATGCCCACGTACCACTGCATCTAAATGTAATGTCATTTTGAGGGATGATAAGTAATCATTTCATGTCTCAATAACCTCCAACAAAAACACCTTATCTAGCCCCAAATCACCAATTTTTAAGACTCTTCTATGCAAGTTAATGGTTTAGATGAGAGACTGGACTGAAAAAAGTTTAAAATCACCATTCTTAAGCAAGGTGCATGCAGCTTTGATGTCAGTTTAGAGATGAAAATTTTCTGCCAGGAGTTTCTTAGGGCAGCGTGTTCTCTCTTCATCAGTCACAGTGTCATTTTTAGTGCCACTGGAGAAAAGAAACCTACAGATCTCTTAGACTGAACACCTCAAAGAAGCAAGAGAGTTTTTACACAAATTTTAATTTTTCTTTCTAACTAACCATGACTATTTGGGGAATCAGTATTGAGACCTTCATGCTATAGTCTTTGCTACAATCTTATGTTATGTTAGGCTCCAATTGCATGCTCTGAAAAAGATCCATGGCACCAAATGCTCACAGTCCTCAGCCTTCACATCACTACAGTTCTGGTCCATGACTTTAGACTCACTTCAGCGTCTCTGTCATTGAATTTTCTTGTAAGTGGGAGGTATTTCCTGACCCTCTGAGAAACTTTCATTAGTCACTGACATTATGCAAGTATACAAGAAGATGTTAGCACACACAAGGACAGAGGACTCGCCAGCAAGCAGTCAGAAGACTGGGGCACACCATGAGGGTGATGGCAGCATCACCTTTCCCAGTGATGCCCTATTCATCACCCTCAAATACAATCCTAGAGCTGTTAGGAAGGATGGGCTTGTGGTCCACATACTGAACTGGTAAAGATATTTTTAATTACTAGTTCAGTCACAGGCTCATTCAGGCTTTGAGCATTGCTGAGGTCAGTTTTTCAAATGTATTATTTCCTGCCTTCATTGGTCAGGACAGCAACAGTGTGAAGAAAAGGTGTTTCTCACTCTCATAGCAAGCAAGGGTGATAACTATGCAGCCATTCGAGGGTACAGAGGATGAGTTGATGACTGTGGGTGAAAATGCGGAGCTACTCAATACCCACAGTCACTACCAAAACCTGAACTTTATTTCCTTGCAGAAACAGTATCCTTATCAGTCAATACAGAAGATGCTTTAAAGAATAGATATGCCCCAAAAGATCCATTAAGAATAGATAATATTTATATTATCTATTATTAACAGATTCAGCATACATGTTCCCTTCATCCACATTGGTGATGAGGTAATTCACTATCCAAGAAAATCAGTATGAACCCTGGAATACCTTTAACAATCCCAAAGAACGAGATTTTTTCCTTAGTGGAAATCTCAGAAGCCAGCTAGAGTGGTAGTGTCAAGGCCACACTTGTCACACCCAGTTAGTGGCTCACTTCCCAGTCCTGTTCAAAATCAACTACAAGTTTTTACATGTAAAGATACAGACTTGATACAAACTTATCTGCTACTTATCATGATAATTTCAACCCATCTAGTGTTTTCTGCATCAAAGATTTTCAAAGAGACAGATCGCCAGTAGCTCTCCTGGATTTAACACAGAACACAGGACTGGAGGGTACATGAAAAAGCTCTCATAACCTATGCAAGTGCAGTGTAATAGAAAAAGAAGGGAACAGGACATAACCAGAACATAGCAGGACTATTCACACAAGGGTTTTGCAAAGTTTTTTCTGCAACAAGCTCACAAACATTAATAACGGAATTAAGAGGTAAAATACACTAAGGATTGCAGTGCAGTATTTCTTTCACATGGGATTAAATAAAACCAGGCATTCTTCATTTTTAAAAACACAGTGAAAATTCAAGCAAGTAAAAAACCAAAACCGGGAAATTCAACAAGATGGCGATTTCAATTTAAAGTATTGATTACTGTATCAGTTTAAAAGCCAGCAGAACTCTAGCAGTCAGCTACCTTTTGTTTTGTCTAAAGAGGCCATTATTCATGAAACAAGGAAAAAAGTTCACCTTCTATCAGTAGTCCTCCTTGTGATGAAATTTGCATATGGAAAATAAAACCCCCAAAACCTATGTTCCACAGCCCCCTGTCAAAAACAGCATACAAAACCGGGCCATCTTTGCAAAGTTACTGTAAGAAGCCTTTGTAGATACAACTGTCAGACATGAAACAATTTGGATAATAATAACTTTATTTTCAGATATGACAAACAGACAACTCCCTCTAATTGCTTGTCACTTTATTTAGACAGATCCTACTCCTTCAATACTGAATGACTAGCTCAAATGCTTTTGCATATAATTATGTCTCAATCCAGGCATGCTTCCTTAAAAACAAAGAAACTGTATATATTAGGTAAATAATCTTTTAAACGCAGAGGAAAGCTCAGCTGTGTATTTTCTTACACCCTTTAAACCAAATTCAGATCTTGCTTAGATTTCTGCTGGTTCACATCCCATTTTAATACTCCCACAGGTCTTATCTCTTCAACAAAGCAATTAATAAAGCGTGGCTCAAGCCATTAAAGGTTTGGTTTATGCTCCTCTCAATCCCTTGAGATAAATAGGAATTGATGTTTATTTTGAGACTTTTGAAATCTGAATCATTTCTGCAAAGTCCTGCAGCCCTGAAACTAAAATCTAATTACCTGCAAGTGTTTGCAGATATAAGTGTACATTCAAACTCACTCCCCTGCGTGGCAAGCTTTTTAAAGATCAAAGAGTTACCTCTAGCCTTGAGGCTCCTTGTTTGAAAATGCACGTTAACATTTAATGGTGTCACACACCAAAGCCCTGCACATTGCTTTGAAAACACCCTTCAATGGTGGAAGTAGCTTTTTTCGCTGGTAGCGTTAATCAAGGGACCAAGAATATCTCTTCAGAAGATCCAAGGCCAAGGCCTCCACCCCAAGAAATACAAAGCCCAGTTGTCTCACAAGTGTTTATTTGCAGCAACCTAACTCAGTACATCAGCCCAATGAAAAGGTGGGAGAGATCTGTTCCCTTCAATTTTGCTCTGGAGAAGTCAAATACCAGCTGTTACTCCTTTTTTTGCCATTGAACAGAATCACTCATAAAACTCAGAATCAAAGAATGGTTGAATTTGGGAGGAATCCCAGAGTTCATCTTGTCCAGTCCTGTGCCCTACCTTCTATGGCAGATTGGCCAGGACCACGTCCAGACTCACGCTGGTGCTGGTAAGGCTTTTTCCTAACCCTTGGGGCAGAGAAGCAAGGTTTACCTTGTAGATTCATTAAATATATCCTATCTTACAATAGAACATGGCGTTCAGGAATAAAGCTCTAACAGTGTCCTAATGAGCTGTAAGCCTGGATGGAGTAACTCTATGAAATGCTACCTTCTGTGTCCTACTAAGCTGAATGTAAGTGGGAGAGCTTCAGAAAAATTAATTCTCCAGGACAGAATACAATTTTAATATGACAATAACACCTCAAAATTTTTGTTTATATGATAATGCAGAGCATTAAGTTAAAGAGATGATGATATGGAATTTATTACATGTCTGTAGGGAAGGGGTAAGGAGGGCAGATAATTTTCTTCTCTTCATCTGTATTCTTCCTATTTGTTTTCCTATTTTATTAAAAAAAAAGGCAATTACATAGCATGCTGATTTAGAACATATATTTAGGTGTTTATTTGGGTAGGGTTGCTCACTAGAGATAAGTCTAAAACACAAAAAGATTCAGGAATAGGCTTGAACAACAATAGGGGGGGATAACATTTGGGTTTTTAACCTCAGAGACTTCCAAAATTGTGAAAAAAAGAAGAAAAACATGTCAGAAAGTTAATTCTAATGCATATTTCTCTGTTGCACTCATTTTTAACTGTATAAATTCCGTGTTACCCAAAAGATGCTGAGGTTGGACCACATATTATTAGAGACCATATAAGATATCACACTGGCTTTTGCTACTTTTCAAATTGCTCCTTCCACCTAGATAGGTAATAAAAAGAATAATGAGGGAAAGTGGTCAAGCCCCGTCCAGGAAACCCATGAAAATCCAGAAGGACCTGAGCAGTCCCTGTCACACATTCATCCCTGGAAGGTTAAGTGGATTTTGATGAAGCCATCAGCTTCAGCCACAAAAAACTTGAGCCAATGCCAAATGAGGTCAAAGGGATTTTTTTTTTTTCCCCTCCATTAGCTTCAATGGGCTCTGAATAAAACCCAGCAGGCTCAAGCATGCCTAGTGATTGTAAAGGGAATTAGAATCCCAGTAAATCATTCCAACTATGGACACTTGAAACCAAAATGACAAAAGCAAATTACATGATCCCTTGCATAACACTGTGTGAACCACTGAATTCATGCCAAAACTGTGATAACGTTGTCCTAGAATTTAGGAATACCACCTCAGGCAATGCGAACCACTACCTAGTACACCAGATTAATTCCGGTCTCCTTTAATTCCAGAGGATTAATTCCTCATAAATCCAACTGACTTTTTATGTACTCACATCAAACCCCCTAAATAGCCTCTCTCACTCTGAAAGGTAATCTACTTTTCACAGAAAGATTTCAAAAGTTCATATCTAATGGTATAAAGCAGAGACTGATTCAAAGGCCATGACACTATATCTCTTATGAATAAAAAGTATCAAGTAAGAAAGGTTTATATGGCCATATATAATCTTGGTTTTTTAAATAAAGCTAGGCCACTTTGCTAACCAAATTCACAGCACAGTGTCACACAAGCTGTTGTCATACAAAATTTCACATTGAACCATTCTTTAAATGTTAGTCACCAAAATCATGCTACTCAGCATTTTTTAAATTATTAATTAGAGGAAGCCCATAGCATTTTGTCATTGCCCTGGCTAATGCTTAAATACGATCAAATTCACATTATTTAATTTTTGTTTCTTGTCTGCGGAAGTGTTTTTAGAAGAAGTCCACGTGCCTGTGACATTCACAGATAGGCTCTGCAGACAGTTGTCCTAGCAGGACTACGCACAGCAATGTCTGTGGGTAGCACATATGAAACCATGCCAAGTCTAGTTATACGAACTGCAGCAAGTCCAAGCTTCTTTGTTATCCAAGTAACATACAGCAGTCCTAACTGAAGTAGGGACCATGCAGGGTAGGGAACACATACAGCAAGAGACCACTTTGGAATGGTGCTTTATATAACACAAAGCATGCCTTCCCTTTCTCTGGCAGGGCATATTTCTTTATCTCCACATTGCAAACATGGAAATGAGACAGGAGACAAGGTGACATAGAAATCCTTTGGGATAAGTGGTAACTGACCTGACCTCCAGAGCCCCCCTCACACCAAGCAGCCCTGCTCCCATTACTCCTTTTCCTTGTTCTCATAGAACCACAAGAACAAGTCATTTTAAACTCATCAGATGCATGAAAAGTGCTAGAATTGAGTCTAGGAAAAGGATGTGGAAACTAAAAGAGAAAATTAAGAATACAGACATTAGGAGAATTTAATAGGACAAACACAATGAGAAGAGGACAAGCCAGAACAGTTATAACCTTTCACACTTAAAAGAGCTCAGATCTGTTAGTATAGTATTTGAATGAAGCAAAATGGAGTGCTATAAGGATGGTAAAGTAGAAGCTAATTTAGGTACATGTCTGGAGCATAGGTTGATTAGGTCATTCACAGCCTGAAGCTTTCTGGCCATAATAAAACCTATTCCAAACCATCCCTGCTGTGTCTCGCTTCTGTTTATTTGACTACTTCTGTTCAAGGTCCAGATTTGGCAGAGCCTCTGTTCCCCCCAATGTGCATTTCATTTCCAACCATCTGCTGAAGACTCAGAGCCTCCTCTCTGAAATTTGAAAGATTTCATGACAATTAGCTTGAAAATACTTTTTAATTTTATTAACAGATTGTAGAATCAAGAAAATTCACAGGGGAAAAATGAATTAAATAGCCCTGCCTTTCCCCATCACTAGGTCTGCCTACCAAGCAGTACGTGCAAGGCACGCATGGGTAGCTGCAAAGTACTTTGAATTCAGAGCTATAACATTAATCCTGTAAGAACAATCATGATGCCCAACTTGTGCTATCACATAACTTTACTGACTCAAATAAGACCTTGTGGAGATACACTAAGCCATGTGCAAGTCATTCAACAGGATCCTGTTACTTGGTGTCAAGTCCTCTACTGCTGACCCAATCTGCCAGTTCCCTACCCCTTCTCCAACTATCAAATTCAATAAAATTTTAGAGGAAAGCATGTTCTAATGTTGCTGAAAAGTTCAAGTTGAATAAGACTTCATCTGGAAGGTTTCATCGCTACACAATAGATGTACAATATGGTACAATTCCACACTTTGAATCATTTTTACTTTTTTAAAAAACAGGCCACTCGTTAAGTTTCCTTCTTTCAAGATATCCATAAATTCATAACATTTCCATATGAGTCAAAGGCGCTTTGCTTTCATTACTTGGAAGCAGCAGGGTTATTTGGGTTTTTTTTAATACACATTGCCACTGCGCACACTTTCTCTCTGCTTCATAGTAATTCATGTCACTGGCAACCTTCAGAAACTTGACTCACACTATTAAAGTAGTAAAACAAGGCAGATGTGTAATTATGCCCTGAAAATAAAATATTTTGTAAGCTTTAACAGCATCTCAGACATCAGTTGGATTAGTTTCACCTGTCAAAACTACAGGTGGCCAGATATGTCTCAAGAATGCCTATCTACTTGAGGGTTCATGTGCGACCACTTACATTTCCTGCAAAGGAGAAATTACCTCTTTTTGTACATTATGAAGCCAAAATATTTTATTTTTTCCAGCTAGAAGAGGCATCAGGTCTTTTGTCCTGGTTTCAGCTGGGATAGAGTCAATTGCCTTCCCAGTAGCTGGTACGGTGCTATGTTTTGAGTTCAGTATGAGAAGAATGTTGATAACACACTGATGTTTTCAGTTGTTGCTAAGTAATGTTTATACTAAGTCAAGGAATTTTCAGCTTCTCATGCCCAGCCAGTGACAAAGCAGGAGGGGCACAAAGACTTGGGAGGGGACATAGCCAGGGCAGCTGACCCCAACTGGCCAACAGGGTATTCCACATCATGGGACGTCACATCCAGGAAATAAACTGGGAGGAGTGGGGGCAAGGGATGGCCGCTTGGGTATTAACTGGGTCTCGATCAGCAGGTGGTGAGCAATTGCACTGTGCATCATTTGTACATTCCAATTCTTTTATTATTGCTGTTGTCATTTTATTAGTGTTACCATTATCATTATTAGTTTCTTCTTTTCTGTTCTATTAAACCATTCTTATCTCAACCCACGAGTTTTACTTCTTTTCCCAATTTTCTCCCCCATCCCACTGGGTGGGGGCAGGGGGGGCAGTGAGTGAGCAGCTGCGTGGTGCTTAGTTGCTGGCTGGGGTTAAATCACAACATCTTTCCTTCTGCAAGCTTGTATGCAATTCTGCCTTACAGACCCAATGAAGAGGTATAGCTCCCGTTTATGACCAGATTTACTTATGACTGATTCCACTGTGTACTCCATATGCCCAAGCCACTGGTTCGGCACAGGACCATCAAGATCAGTCCAACTCAAGTCTGCTCTCAAAACTATTTTCTCCATAAAAACCATATAGGCCAGGACTCCTGAACTAGAGTTGGGAGAAGAGGCAGCACTTCAGAGAACTTAGTATACAGAAACAATCTAGAGTACTTTGGGAGGTCTGTTTACTTTCCAGCCGTCTGAATTATGCCATTTGGAAACCTTTAGTTTCAATGGGCTGAGGATAGAAGTCAAAAGGTGAGCTACCTGTGTTCAAAGTACATTTTTCAGAAACAAGGCACAAAGTCTTACACACATCCCCACTTCCCATGGGGAAGCGTTGGTGCAGTGTCTCTTACTGAAAGCACAACTTTATTGGTTTTGGAAACATAGAGGGAGGAGGTTGAATTTTGGAGCTAGTGGAATAGTAATAGCTAATAAGCCAAGCAACTGCAGCATGAAAATACGACAGGTGCAAAATTAGCTTCCATATTTCTATGCCAATGAGAGTATGCTTACTCACTGATAATTAAGCTTTTCACACCTTACATGGTCCAAACGGATTTCTGGCAATGTTTACTATCATAACATTTCTCTTTAATTGCAGGGACCTCAGTAAGGAAAAGTGCCTTTTCATCACACAGGTAAGGTCTAGGTCTCCAAGTCCTGCTTTCGTATTTTATATTATTGTTTAACCACTAATAAACAGTTTTAGTTTTAACTTCTTCCTTTAACTAAGTACCTTTCCACAGCTCAACAAATACCCCATAAAAATATAGGTTATTTGGACAAGTGAACTAGTTTTCAAAATATAAACAGTTCTAAAATTATAAAACTTTTCCATTTCCAACCCTGCAAATCAGTCATTTTTTCCCAATACATTCCATATTTTTACATGCAATCTCAGTAACAGTTAAAAAAAAAAATAGTTACACTTTCCTATCAACTTGCCATGTGAAATAAGTTGTACTTATCTCTCTATAATTCAACAGACTAGGTATTGAGAAGACAGATCAACAACTAAGATGGAAAAGTATTGCAGTAAACTACAAACTATCTGCATTGCCCTCCTGGAAGAAAAGAGACCTGAATATGCGTGAAGTTAAATCGCATGGATATTCGAGAAGGAATTTCCACTTGTGGAACATATTTTAAACAAATACCTCCATAGAAAAATGGGTTTTTTTAATTTCCCATTTTAAGAGCTTACACTGGAAATCTTAATTATTTTCATGCAACTCTGAAGTGGACCTTCCATTTACATGTTTGATGCAAGTAAAGGTTACATTTCTCATTTCCTTATCTGATTCGAACCAACTATGGACTTGAACCTGTTTTTAGGTCAGACCTGGAAAAACCTGGCACTCCTCAAAATGAAGGTTGATTTCTAAACATGACACGTTTTTCTTTTTGTGAAACCTAACAAGCAATATTATTTGCATTGTTCTTAAAATTTCTCCAGGACTGGGCCATGTTTAGCTCTTACTAATTTCTTATTACTTCTTATCTTTAATACTTGAAGATGCTTGTTTCTGTTCTTTACGGCTGTTAACATTTATAGTCAACAGCCTTCATCCCTTTTTTTCCATTAAACTACAGCTCCCACCAACCAACCTCTGGGACCCAAAGATCATTTACATCATGTTGTCCTGAACCTCTTTATGGTCCAACCACACCTCAGCATGCTCTCTGGTGAGAGATGACAGAGAGCCTCCAGAGCAGGTCCTACCCAAAAGCTCCTTCCTACCTTCTTCCCAAAGGATGAGGGAACAGCTAGCTTCACAGACAAGCTGAACCCTCCCCAAGCCTGAAGAAAGCCCTGCCACTACTGCTTCTGGCTCAACCCTTCCTCCCTTCAGGAAAGCAGCAGTGGAAGTGCTTTGCGTGGTACAGTACAGCAACATACCTTCGCTGCCACTGGGAACGAGCTGTCAGTAATGGAGAAGCCCATGACATAACCACTTTTGGGACCTCCTGATTTGCCTCTACAATGTGATATTGCAGTGCAGTGAGAGACCTCTCCCTCCATGACAACATGCTCCAAGCCACTGCTCATTTGCTTTATCCTCTAGTCGTCTACTGTTTCATCCCTTGGTTTTTGCTAGACTTGCTAGAAAATTGACCATCACATAACATCCCAAGTAAGTTTGCCCTTAGGCTATTTCTTCATGATTTTGCAGATGATTTCATCAACATGCAAAGGAAGAGAATCACAGATCTCTCTGATTTGCTGAACTAGATGCACCAAATGCTGTCACTGAATTTTTCCACCAAGGTATTTCATTGCAGGCTTGATTTCATTACCAGTTCAAAAGACACAAATATAAATCCCAGAGGATTCATTTATACTTGGGATTAGTCCCAGCAGGCTTAGTTGTGGGTGGTATGGAAAGAAACTCCTACTAATGCATCTCAAACAGTCTCACTCCATACCTAGATCTATACATTTCTGAGGCTTCAAGGGACTGTTACATTACCTTGTTTAACCTTCAGCATAACCCAGGCTCTTGAACTCTGCATAGCCATTCTTACACCAAACACAAGAGATTGTTGTCAGATAAAGTGCTGGAAAACTTATTTGAGGTTTGGGGTGGTTCTGGGTTTGGGGTGGTTTAGGTGTTGGGTTTTTTTTTGGGGGGGGGGTTGGTTGCTTGTTTTTCTTTTAAATGAGTATAGGTGCTTTTTTTTCTACAGAAAAGAGAAAATTAAAAAAAAAGATAAAAGAAAGAACTTGTAGTTGTTTTTTTTTAAATGCATGAGGAACTTTTTTTTTTAACATGCAATCTTGTGCTTCCTTCCTGCACTATGAATTACTGTAATCCAACCATTATTTTCATTTCTGAACATTTGCAGGGTCAGCACTGACTATATCCAGCTCCCCAAAGGCAATTCTTAAAATGTTCCTTTCTGCACTTTTCCTGCATAAGAACTCTAACAAAGGTATTATTTAAAGATCCCTCCAATACGCTGAATGGCATTGCTATGTAAATGAGCAAAAGTAAAGCTGTGCTGATAAAATGACAAGGAAAAAAAAATAATAAAAGGAAAAAAATAAATTAACACAGGCTCCTATGCATGAT
This sequence comes from Elanus axillaris, assembly GCA_026212715.1. Lineage (NCBI taxonomy): Eukaryota > Metazoa > Chordata > Aves > Accipitriformes > Accipitridae > Elanus > Elanus axillaris. Next base: position 38,332,985 of record JANZLQ010000001.1, read on the forward strand.
TTGGCCCTTTACATTTTTCATGGGAAGAGAAAATCCACATCCCTATGAACCTCATTACACCTCTTTGATACAAGCTGTATCGGTCAAGATCTCCAAACACTGACCACTTCTATGTGGCATTGCAGACTCTGAACTACTGCTGATAAA
>JANZLQ010000001.1:38349271-38382872 GCA_026212715.1 Elanus axillaris
TTCCAGCAGCTTCTCACAGAAGCCACCCCTGTCACCCCCCCTCCCCCTGCTACCAAAACCTTGCCACAGAAACCCAATACAACTACCTACTTTGTAGCCATCACAAATTCACTACCAGCCTCTACAGAAGTACCATTCAGTTCAAACCCAGAGATCAGCTAGTAGTTTTCCATTATTCTACAAAACACGTAAATGCCTCCTTCCCACCTCAACACCCTCAGCTAAGCATTGGTGTGTACTACTTCGAGTGACCCATGTAAGTAGTGTAGTAGCTCTGAAGGGAAAGTAGGGAGTTTGTTTTGGGGTTGGGTTTTTGACAAAAGAGATGTGGAGAAAAACCACAAAGGCTTAGAGCATTTCCATTGTTATAAGGCAAGATTTTAAAGTTTTGCCCTGGTGTTTTGCAAGCACTTCTGTTCTTCTGTTTGTTCACAAAACTGCTACAGGCTTTCTGAGCAGTATGGGACAGCAAGAAATAATTTAACTTCACTTCAATTATTTGTTTGGGGGCACTTGGATGCATTTTCTCATGCAAAATTTTACCTAGCCTTCAAGTCATGAGCCAAGCATTACATCACAAACTACACCACGATCACAGGAATAGGCAGAATGGAAATATGAGCTCTTGGCCACAGCCTGGGGAGTCCTTGAAAGGTGGACACCTGTGGAATTGAGTGAAGCCCTACGGAACTGTGAAGAAAACTTGTTAGCAGTAAATCTTCCTAAAATGTTGGGCAATGATAATATTAGTAAGGCTTTTTTCTCCTATGTCCCATGTGATTCCATCCTGTTATCTGAAAATAAACTCCTGTGCTTTGGACGGCAGTGCAGCACTAGAGAGCAGTAGTCTGTATCTATCTGCTTTGCAGCATCCTATTTGCAAGCCAACATCTCAACCCCAAACTTCAACCTTGAATATAGAATACCAAACAACTCAAGAGGCTACTCTGCCATAGGAAGAGAACAGAGAAATTTTGGTCATGCAATAACATGAAATCTTCCAGGTGGACATTTCTGCTTGGTCTCTGTGTCTCTGCATACTCAAGTGAGATTTTACAACAGTTGTCTTGCCTTCATTTCTCCCCATTCAGCCATAATCCATTTTACTAGACTTTCCTTGCTTCTGCACTACCACTTACAAGATTTGAGAAAGGACATTCATGCCTGGATTCAATCCAAAACCACACTTAAGCATACTTGAAGGACACAATTAGTCCAATTGTAGTCAGTGAAATAGAGCATACATCTAACTTTTCAGAATGCCAGCTGTCCAGCAAAGTACTATATTTTTCCCACTTATTTTATGAAATTTTAAAGCAAAATGAAAACTTCATTCCTTCTTGAAATTCTGAAATTTTGTTATACCATTCCAAAAAAATATGATGTGACAAGAACAAGACTTTTGACAGAACAAGAAACATCAAACTTAGAGAAATGCAGAAATACTCTCTTATTTTCTCTCCTCTATGTCAAACTATACCACCTGAGTTGTTGTGAGATTTTTTTCTTTGTCCCTGTTCTTCTCAGAGACAAAGTTCCTGTTCTGAGTTCATCTTTCATGATGCTCTGTGGTGGGATCAGAAAGGAGGGAGACAGTAGTATATCATGAGGGACATAACTGAGCCAGAAATCCTGATCCAAATAAGAGAATAAGCACAATAAGAACCCGAAAAATCCAATTTTGTGATGCACCAAAGCATGTCCTATCTGAGTATTTAATAGATGTAAAGCATCTTGAACAAAATGCTTCACTTCGTGTTCCTGCAGAAAGAAAATTACAAAGATGAGCTTCTAGAAAACTTTGTTTTCCATTCAAGAAAACTCTCAGACATGGATATGTTCCTATCCCCTCTACTTTCTAAGGCACTGGATTCCTTGTTCTCTTCCTACAACTGAGAGCTTGTTGAGGAGATTGTTATTGGCTGAAGATGTTTGGAATTTTTTTAAAGGTTAGAACTTTATTCTTCTTTCACTTACACTTATTCCCAATAAAGTTCAGGATTTTCCATTCTTTCCCTCTTACTTTCCTTGCCTTCCTTTCCTAATACAAGCAACCATGTAGTTTGAGGTCTGCATGTGAATTAAGTCATCCTCAATTAGCAGATACTTCTGTAGAAATGTATTGCTCAGATGTGCTTTGTTAGGTTGAGCTACTGATTCTTGTAGTTCCATAACCTGACCTAACTGTCTGAGTAATGCTCCTGAACCACATGTGCATTAATATATATGGAGGGAAAAAAATTTCACACTCCTGCAGTGATACGTTTTGTTTTTTTAAATATGGTATTTGATTTTTTATAGTGGAAATTATCATATTCCAAACATGAGTTTGTTCCTTCAGCTCCAGTGAAGTCAGTGCATGACTAGCTATATATTTCAGTCTAAGAATATGTTATGTTCTTGGTGACACTGATAGATGCCTTCATAATATGTTAGAATGTGTACCTAATCATCTGGAGATAATGGAATTTATCAGATGGTCTTTAACTCTTGTAAATTACTTTCTTGATAGCACAGAAAATAATCTTCCTGGTCACTTCCCCCTCTCTATGTAATTTTGCAGTTCATGGATCTCCTTATTCCAGATCTGATTCCTTTCTTCTGTACTTGTTACAGTGTCTCAAACTTATTTTATGTATGATAGCTAGGTAAGTCAAAGGTAGCTCTACTCATAGATTTGTCCATAAGTTCTAACAGCTACAAAGATGTGTCTACTTTCTGATGATCAGCCTCTTTTGGAAGCTCCATCTTTGATCTGACATAATATTCTACAGATTCATATTTAATAATACTATAAGAATATAAACATAACTGAAATTTATAAACAACCATCTCTTTTTGGATCTTAACTGACAGGTCTGATTGCAAGTGGAATGGAGCCATTTTATACTCACTTCATTAATCACTAAAGAGATGTAACACAGCATAAGGAAGTTTTTTTTTTAAGTTTCTTTTAAAGAAAATGCTTTTTCTTAATGCACAGAGGGTCTTTTCCATCAAAAATACAGAAGAAATGTGGGCATGCTGGATTAATTCTCTGTTGTGATACCCACTAAGAAAAAAACAAATAACTTTGGGGAAAAAAAGTGAATACCCTATTGATGCACTGTGAGAGCAGAGCTGAAAGCACAAATGTGGCTGTGCTGGATCATGTGTGGTTCTGTTTGTTTCATGGATCAGGATATTTGCAACTTCAAAAGAGAATTCCTGTATTTATAACCCAGTAAGTTCACTAGTAGTTAGGCAATGGCAAAACTTCTATAAGAAGATGTAGCAATTTCAGATGGCTGTGCTGTTGTGCTTCGTCCAGAAATTGCACCTTCTTCTTGAGTTTTGGCACTATTTCTTACTAATAAGCCCCAGACTAATAATTTTCATAGTGTACAGTCATTCACATGTACTCTGTGCAATTAATTTCCTGGTGTGCATTTTGTACTTTTCCTCCCTCTGACATTTTAAAGAAGGAATGATACTGGTTAATAACTCCCTATTAAACTTCAAAACTTTCTAGTTTTTCAAATATGCTCTGCATATTGCTAATTATTCTGACTTTATTCACAAGTCTGACTTACAAAATATATTTTCATTTGATTGCTAGTCCTTGTCTATAACTATATCATATAGAGACTCTTCCCTGCTAAAAGTGCAATGGAAATTAAAGCTAAGAAATACACTGGGGTTTTTCCAAGACAGCAGGAAATATATATACAACAACTTGACAGGCAGTAATTGCTCTAAAGAAACATGAAAATAAAAGTCAGTTGAAATGACTGGTATTTACATGGACAAGATGTTTATTTTTACATTGAATTATTTGCCCTATGCAGTTATGTGAAATGGATCCAATTTAAATTCCCTGAATGAAGTCAACCCACACATAGCACACTGTTCAAGATCATGGTGGATTTTCCACTGAACAAACCATGAATATAGCAATACCATCTTATGTTGCTGTAGGACATGAAATATCAAAAGGATAAATTTAATCCTTACCATGCAGCTTGAGTAACTGTATTCAGGAAAGAGGAAATGAGATTAGGGAAGAAAGGAAACTCCCACGCTAGAGGCACTTGTTGCCTGTCTTTTGTCTATCTCAAAGTTACAGATACAGTTGCCTGAAATGTCTGTGACCCAAAAAATGCTGAAATGATACATAGGATTTATTAATTATGAGATTCCAGTATAGGAGGAAACACAGGTCAAAACTGAGAATTACTCTGAAAAAATAATCTCTCCTGGATTGCTTAAACCATCAGTGTCTTTGGATATCTAAATAGCACAGCCTCTCATGGTCTCAACCAGCCCTAAACTGGGCAGCAGGAAGCAGGAGTTTTGGGGTCTTAAAAACCACAAACATCTAATAGCTAATTATCCAAGTGAAGAGAAGATATGCATTTCTTAAGATACTTCCATGCATTTTCTGACTGGTTTATTTCCTTATTGATAGTATTGGTAGGATCACCTTGTTACCTTTTGCTATATTTAAGTCAGAAAATTATATCAGCTGCTGAGGAGTACCAAGAGGCAGCTAAGAAAATAAAAAAGGGAAGAAAGGCAGCAGCAAAGCAAAAAGCAATGTGCTCTGTTGAAGTGGGTTTGGAGCTCCATGTCAAAAGCTGAAACCCAAAAGCAAATCCAGAAGCCCTAGAATGCACTTGTCTACAGTTAGAGCAGTAGGAGAGAAGGGATTTGGTATATCTTGCATGGATGTTCTTCAATGAACAATTTGTGGTCAATTCCAGACATAACTATAGCTGCCTCAGACACTTACTCCATAACATCAAAATGACTGAAGAGAGGTAATTACCGATCTAAAAGACCTGAATAACAGAGAAAAGATGTTTGGCGTTGTTTGATCTCTCTCCTTGCCTTTGATGGTACTACAAAAGGAAAACCCATGTGATTATTAATAACAGGGGGTAAGACCCCTCAGAGGCCTTCCATATCACTACATACATAACTAACTAAAGTGGGACTTCTCTAGAAGCTAGCAGAACAGATCCTATCCCACTGTTGTCTGAGCATGTGGTTAATATAATGTGTATTTACACAGTGGTTTCTCAATCAAATTGCTGTATATACTGTCTATCCTGAAAGCCACTCAGAAGTCTAAGTATCTTCATACTGAATGTCTCATTTGCAAAATTTACCAACTAAACTTAGTAAATATCATCACAACTTTCCAACTAAGCAAGCTTGCTCTGAAAGATGGACATAACTGGAGCAGAAGTTAATCTCTGTATCTCAAAACTCACCTCCACTGAACTGTTATGCATCTGTCTCAAAAATATACCATCTGGTCTTCCTATGAACAGTAACTCGCATTAATACAGTTAAAACCAAACAAGCTCCAACTGAAACAAATGGAGGAGGTTGCGCCACTACAAACCTACAAAGAAATTGCTCAATGCATTGCTACTTTTCACACTTAATAGATTGAGTGTTGGAACAACAGTACCTGTTAATAGGTTTGTTAATTACAGGTGATGTGAAGTTTTTAAGCACTCATTAGAAAAGAATTACATTTATTACCCAACAATTTGAATGTACAGGTTCCTCAAAAATAAGATGAATTTGAACAGTCGCCAAAGCAGGGTCATATTTATTGCTTGGCTACAGCAAAACACATATAAAGGACCTATTCATTGAATGGGAATCCCTTGTGCAGGGCTACCAGGGCTGTGCTTCGGAGCAGTTCCCTCAGGATAATCTGAGGACACACATTACTTCTCAGAGATAAACAATCCTATGACATTTGGCCAGTGTAGTAATTATGGTCATTTTATTTTCTTGTATATGATTTTTATGTATTTTTAATGCATATGACTAGGATATATTCATATATCAAAAACCTCTACTACTTTAATTGAAAAAAACAAGTTCTCCAGAATTATGCATTTTATTTTCTCTGTTCATTTCTTATCCTGTAGAAAAATAGCCTCTTCTAAGCCTCATTGGCTGAAGATGTCATTTCTCCCCACAACCTGTTACCACTTGCCATCTGGACTTTACCTCTCCCATAGCAGGCAAAAAGGATCTTGCACCTCCCCTGTTGTCTGCTCCAGGTCAACTGATCCTGCTCTGACCAGCTCAGCGAGCCCAGACAGGTTGTCCCAGCATGGTGAAGGCAAAGCTCTCACAAATCCCTCCAGCAGCACAACTGTGAGAAAGAAGGCATCCAGCACAGGGGCTCATAAAAAACAGAAAGGTGCTTATGTCTCCAGCTGGCACAGCTGTTTACCTTATAAATGTCTGTTCAGTGCCTTACATGGTAATGACGAACTGAAAAAACTGATAGGAGGTTATGTGTGAGCAATAACAGATTCTGTTCCTGCCTCTGCCCCCCCCCTTTTTTTTTTCCACAAAGGTCAAGGCAATTCATCCATTTCCTCCTGTATAAAAATGGGATTAACAACATTATGAGTTTACCTTAGAGTTACAGAAATGATTATTTAATATCTGTGTGGTAACGTGAATATGTCAAATGGGCAATAAAGACTAAGTATGCTTCCCACCTCCATTCAAGAGGCAGCTCACACCCACTTGTAATGTATGAAATATGTATTTAACATTTTAAAGCTTCCTTCATTAATCACTCCCATTTGTCCAGAGAAACCCAGATGGATTCTTGAAAAGCCCTTATTGGCAGGCATACAAAGCCCCCAAATACAGGCACTGAAGCAAAACTTGATACATTCAAGCAGGAATTTTAGGTTTTCATGAAATTTGCTGCTGTTACGATACAGTTTGAGAGTAAGGAAGAAAAAAACCCATCATTTTCTGGGCTATAACCAAGAACTTTATCATACTGAAGATAGGGTTTTTTCTGCCTGTATGTCTCATTATTTCACTTGGGAAGTTTTTGTTGGTTTTTTTTTTTTTTTTATACATACAAAAAAAAAGAGGGCGAAAATCAACTGAAATTCTGTATTGTATAAAATATTGGTGACCTTGCCTAAAGTCAACCTTTGTCTATGTGCCATCATTATAGGATTCATTTTATGGCTAACCAGCTAATAAATAAATAAATATAATGCAGTAGCCTTCCATCTAATGGAAGCTTCACATATATTGTTCCAGAACTACTTTTGCATTAATGAAACCATTATTACTAGCCACAGCCTAAGTGCAATTAATGTAAATGCCATGAAGATTCTACTCGTATTTTTTCCACAACTTAATTAGGATGGTGAGAGTTTTAATAGCTCTGCACCTCTTTCCCCTAAATGAGGAAAATCTCATTGTCCTTGTAATTCTTACTTTCATTACAACAGCAGCATGAGATATGGATTAGGTCCCTAATGAGCCTTTTGAATTAACAGCCCCATGAACTTGCTGAGGTATTGTAGTGAGAAATATACATTAGTTAGGCTTTGGCCTTTACAAATTAGCAAAAATTGAACATGAAAATTTTCCCCCCTTTATTTTTCCATTATGTTTTGAAATGCAGGATGTTGAAAAACTGAGAGAAAACAGTCCCAAGAGCAAAAGCATCAAAGCATGGGATCATTTGTCCTTTAGTGTCCTTTTTTCCCTTTTTATTTTAAGGCTACTGGATCAAATTTTTTAAAACTCATTAAGCTAAAACTATACATTACATATCTTCTTGCCATTGCATTTTATTTATTTACTCTTAAAGATAAGTTTTTTCATATAGCTGCAAAAGCAAAGGCTATAAGAGCACAGCTAGGAACATGCTGGGTTTTATAATAATGAGAACTTTTGTCAATGTTAGTAGTTCATGTTGGGGCAGAACCTTTAATTCACATTAGAAATCTGCAGAATTTTATTTGTGTGATTTAATGTCTGCCAAACTAACTACAAGGTAACAGAGGACATCAGGTGCAGAATGAAGAAATTCTGCTTTTATGACCTTAAAAGCAAGTCACTGGAAAGACCAGCCATTGAAGTGACCTTGAAGTAAGAAACTGTCTTACAGCATGACCTGTGAAATCTTAACAACCCAGTGTTTTCCCCCAAACACTTTGTTGGGTGAATTTCACTGAATCACAACACATGCAATGCCTCTATCTCCTACCTAAGAGCCCAAAGTCTAACCTAAAACTTCTTTTAAATTCTAATAGTGCTTCAACTTTTCTCTAATACTGAGGAAAACTATGTATAGTACCTCTGACTACACCTGTTCATATTATTATGAATGCACATATTGTATTGTTTACATTCATACTAAAGGAGATGTGTGAATGAAAAATAGGTATGAACAGAGATAAAGACATGGGGAATGTACTGAAAATAAAAGCCAGCATATGTTCCAATAGGAGAAACCCCTTTGTACTTTTCCGATCATTCCTCAGTATATGGATGTTCAACACCCATTAGCAGCAAAGCTGCTTAAAAGAAAGTTCTTATCTTGAAATAATTTCTGCAGCTAGAAAGAACAAGCTTCACCTTGGCAGAGAAGACAAGCTGACATTTCCCTGGAGCATGGCTGATGCCGATTTACATGACGCGTGAACTTTTCCACAAGAAAATTAGCAGGGAGCAATGTGATAGCCGCCAGCCAGGCCAGACCCCATTGCCCCTAGCCCTACGTTTGCATTTCTGTCCCCTCTGCACAGGTCTCTACAGTCAAGGGCAGGGCCCATCTTCAGAAGTTCAATCCTGACTACTGGAAAGATGTAGCAGCAGAATGAAACATGCAGGAATTCAAAGAAGGATTATGACAAACGTGCAAAGATGTAGGCCCATGAGGCTTTTAAATCCACACAAGGTCAAAGTCTCCATGCACAGACTTGGTGAAGCTACTCCAGCAGGATTCCACCATGGCAAGGCCAGAGGTGGACCTAGCGGCATGCCTGCCTCTTCTCCCTGAAGTGCCTCCACAATCCTAAATGTGTTTCCAACCTGAAAAAATTTTGTTTGCAGATAAATTAGAACAAAGAACTTTTTAAAGTAAAGAAAACTTAGAGATAGTGGCTAACAAATCTCCCCATGTTTCCACAGCATCCTAAATGGACAGGTTATTTCCTTAGGCCGGTTGCCACTCAAGCACATAGCTAAAATTTTGGCAACCTCTGTGTTACAAACATTTTTTCACTGTCTTCTCCAAGTCCCTGGAAAAAGCCTGTATTCCCATTAGGGCATGGCTCTGTGTCTGATAACTGCTCTTCTAGTGGCTTGTGATATTTGCAGATAAACGATTGTGCTTCCCCAGCAGGTTTTCCACCTGCTCATCCCCCTCCTTCCCTTGGCTCCAACCAGCCTAGCTGTGCCGCAGGAAAGAGCCATCCCATCTCTTTCCTCTTCCAAAGCATAGAGTCAGGACAACAAGTAGCCTTCAATACTGCTGTCAAGTCATACTTTACAGATCATGAGAAAATCATCCATATTGCTCCTTCCAGATTTGGAAGTTCATTGTTTTTAGGCAACACAATAGGATTTGAAAAAGTTCTAACAACTAACATGATTTAAAGTGACCTCAAAAATGAAAGATGAAACAATACAATTGCTGGCAGCTGTTTCAAAGTTATTTCCAAGCAGCAAGCCTGTATCAGGAGAACCAGGTTTTAATCAGGGACAAATCATTTTCTATTAGGGAAAGGTTTCAGAAATGTAATTACCACACTATCCATTTACCCTGATAAAGGCTACCCAAGCAATAAGATACAACCTGGCAAGAAGACCTCATTTATTCCTGAACTTGATATTATGTCTTAATGTGGACCTGTTGGAGCAAGTCCAGAGGAGGGTCACAAAGACAATCAGAAAGCTGAAACACGTCTCCTATGAAGACAGCCTGAGAGAGTTGGGGTTGTTCAGCCTGAAGAAGAAAAGGCTCCAGGGAGACCTTGTAGCAGCCTTCCAAATGGGGCCTACAGAAAAGCTGGAAAGGGTCTTTTTACAAGGGTGTGTAGCAATAAGACAAGGGGTAATGGCTTTAAACTGAAAGAGGGTAGATTAGATGTAAGGAAGAAGTTCTTCATTGTGAGGGTCGTGAGGCACTGGCACAGGTTGCCCAGAGAGGCTGTGAATGCCCCATCCCTGGAAGTGTTCAATGCCAGGCTGGATGGGGCTTTGAGCAACCTGGTCTAGTGGAAGGTGTCCCTGCCCATGGCAGGGGGGTTGGAACTAGATGATCTTTAAGGTCCCTTCCAACCCAAACCATTCTATGAGGAATTTAATGTCTAAAGAAGGTGCTTTACTGAGCTTTCTGAATAGGAGATTGGTGTCCTGTTGCTCTCTGAAAAGGAGATTGTATATTTTAGAAAAATGCCACTTACTCCCTATCAGGGGATGAAAAGTAATGTGAGGGGAAAGCAGACAGTATTTTAAAAGCACTTATCTCAATAAATGAAAGGTTTTATCTCACATATATTGTGATCAAGTCTGCAGGAACTTTGCCTTTAATTTAAAAATAGTTACGATAACTAAAAGTAAAAAAAAAAAAAAAAGGCAGCTGCATTCATATGATCTCAGCCTTCTAAAAAGGTTCCTTAAACAAGGCATCTGTCTAAGTTTTGGTAATTAGATAAATGTCAGGTCTCAACCACATTTCTTCAGTATTATAACTTGTCAGTATTATAACTTGTCAGAACGAATACTGATAGTCAGACATATAACAAGAAAGGTGCAAACACAAGGTCTTTTCTTGAAGACCCTCTTCAAACAAAACAGAAAAGGGAGCAATTCGTATTCTTCACATCTACTGGAACATTGATTCTAAAATTCAGACCCAAATGTGTATTTTCATAACACGCACTTGTGTGTGCACACAGAGAGCACCATGAGGCTGCTCTGTTCGTATGTACAGAGAGAGACAAGGTTCAGTCCCCTCAAGAGAAGGGCAAGGCAGGGCAAGGTGCCTGAGAACAGCTGCACCAGACTCCAAGACCCCTCCTCAGTCCACCTGCTGCTCCCTGTGTGGCAAACAAGCACCAAATAACACCAATTCCCTCCCAAGTCTCCCCTCCAGGCAAACACCCATGGCCAGACCCTGTCCCTCTACCACATAAAAGCCAAGCCAACAGACATCATACAGGAACCTCAGCTCTAATCAGTCGCTACTGGACATTTTGACTGGGATACTTAATGATGCAAAATGAAATTGATTTGCAGGTTTTTTTAATGCATCACAGTTTAATTAGTAATCATCTCTCTGGGCAAGCTTCTATCAATCACATTTCAATTAATTCAGTTTATAGCTGTCTAAATATGGGTGTTTCATGAGTTCATGTATTAGTCATGGATAAAGTGTACATCTGTACGGGGGAGGAAACATCACCAGGAAATACTAAACTGTTAGAAAGCTGGATCAGTACTTGAGGTATATTCAGAAAGGCGGTTGTAAAGCCTGGTCCTTTTTCTGCATTTATTTTTCCTCAGTGGATTGCATGATAACTTGCAAGTTAAGATAAGATTTTTCTAACTGGCTGCTCACATACTGATTTTGAATCTGGAAAGGGATAGACCTCTCTCGCTTTGTATAGCTCATTGCCAGTGATTTTCTGAAGTATATATATTCTGAAATGCATGGAAGCTGAGAAAAATCCAGTGTGGCTTTCTGCATCCACAGTCTCCACAGTGCTGACAACAGTAAAACCAAATAGTTTCCTTTGGCAGGAAACCTAAACAGATATAATCTGGAATATATCCAGGAAAGTGATAGTAGCACCAAAGTACAGCTGTGATGGAATCATTCCTCTGATCCTAGAAATGCTTTTGAACCTGCTGCTCATTGCATTTCTCATCCACTCTGTCAACCTGGGAGCAATTAAAAAAAAAATCTTGTTTTGTCAAAGGTGAGTGCATTACTTCTAGGTACCAAGGTAAATGAAAATCTGCTTTCTGAATTTTCTGCCAGGGTTTAGGGTTGGTTTGGGGGGTTGTTGGGGGAATGGAATAAAAGTTATACGAAAGAGAGTTGAATACATGGAAAAACTATCTGCAGCCTGAAGGAAAAAATAATTCCCTCCACATGAAATACTGCTGAGTGGTATTTATGGTAAGTTCTTGAAAGCAGTGGCCTGTGGACCAACTGTGGCCCTCAACTCCAGTCATACAGTTCACAGTAATAGTCTTTTCCGTCATATTATTACCAGTGAATGCTAATAACATCTTAATGTGTTGCCCTGTGAAAGGTGTTTGAGAAACCTTCAGAAAGGAATAGGTTTCCTTTCACCCCAGATGGCATGCAACGCAGAACTCAATACACAACCAAAGCCAGACAGTGTCAGAAATGGTCACTCCCTCCACCAAAAATATGAATCAGACTTAAATGTCTACCTGGATACAAATATATGGAGAAGCGTAATGTGATAAGTCTTGCAATGTTTTGGAGGCAATGTCCAATGTACATAAAAAACAAGTGTTAGGGGAAGAAAAATGATACCCTTTTGCAGCTATGTAAGAGAATTTCTGCTGAAGGTACCTTGGACCCCTGTGCCAGCCTCGTAATTTGGAGCTTTCCTTTGGAACTCTTCCAGCACTGTCCCTGCTGCACATCATACTGTAATCCCTTCTGTATTTAATGTGCACCGCCTCTAAATACATTTCCTAAAACTGGTCCTATTTTGGTTTTGTTTGTTCTAAGGGACCTTTGTGAGTCATATGATAGGAGGAAAGATTTAACCAAACTCCTAAAGGATAATGTCATCTTTAGATCATGCTCATTATAATTCATAAGTACTTCTCCACTTGACAGCTCTTCGGTTGCAGTTTCAATCTTACGCTAGTTTTTTCTTGAGAGCCCTTTTCAATTTTCCACATTGCTAATAGAGCCTGAGGCGAAGCTAAAAATCATTTGGGCTTCTTGAAAGGATCAATAATTTTTGTGTGCCATGCATTTTAGAATACACAGCATCACTGACACAAACGCTGTCCCTGCACTGATAATATAACACATCAGATAATGTCAGAAGTTTCCACACAACTTTTAAAAAAATATATTCAATAACTACCTGCAATCCCACATGCAGAGACTGGTGTTAAGTATATCAGAGACAAAAAAAAAAAAAGAAGGCTTAAAATATAGTTACTGCCAAGATTGATTGAATAAATTATTTGCCAAACACTGTCATTTCCTCTGCGTCCTGGCTCACATGAGAGACTACATAGAGCTAGAAGGTCTAACAGTTTCACTACTTTTAGGTTTATACCACCACAAAAGCTGATGGAATAAAGTTCATTCAGCTTTCCCTGTCACCAAGCCAAGTAGTCAAGGATATCTGATCAAGTGCTTAGACATGCTGTACTCAAACAGTTAGCTCAATAAATTATTCATTCAGCACCATGCAGAGCAAATTATATTTTAGGTGGACAACATTTTTGCTTGCAGTTCATTCACTTACAAGACAAGCAAGAGACTGCAGTGACAGAAAAGGAAGGAAAGGATCACCAGTACAGAGCTGTGTTTTTCTCAATTTAAAGCTTCTAAAGTCATTGCTTATGGAGCATGTTGGGGCTGATAAAGCGAGTGCTACTCTGCTGGTGTCTGTTTAACCCTTGCCAAAAGCATGTTACTTCACTTAATATATGTTGAAGCCTCTAACAGACTGAATGGCGATGCACATATTTCTCAGAGAAAGCGAGCGTTGAAGTATCATTAACAGACCATATAGCAAATGTGGTTTTACATAAAGAATTCTCTCACAGAGATGTATCACAAGTTTGGAGTATAAGGAAGGAGACAAACAGCAAATGCAGATTCTTATATTGGGTTTTTTTCCCCAACTATGCTCCATTCTTTGCTTCTGCCCTCCCTACTACCATTTCCAATATAATTTAGCCTGCCTCATCTACTCCTAGTCCCTATGATTTCCAACCTTCATTTTCCTTCTCCACTGCTGTATTCTTGAGATCGAATAGGAAACTGAGAATCAGCACACTCAGTATGATTCTGCGAGCAGGTCCTCAGTGCAGGCACCAGAAAATAAATTAATGTCAAGTGTTGATGTGTTAGTGTTTTGCACCTGCTGAGTTGATCTTGCCTAAACAGCATTCAGCAGAACAGAGTGCATTCGGTTGTATTTGCATGCCTGACTTCTACCACAATTAAAAAGACTTTCTCTAACTGAAAATATTTAATTGAAGAAAGCTGTAATGAAAGTATCTAAAATTGGTCAAAAGCCTCTCACAGAAATATTAATTTTGACAAAATCTTGTTCAGAAAGTTCCTAAGGAAAAAAAAATCTCCTATTTGAACAACAAAATATTTTTAAAAACTGGGTGCTACAGTTCATCCCAAATGGAAATATCAAAACTTCCCATTGATTCAAAAGCTTCCTTTTTTTTCCTTTGTGGGGAGAAAGGAAGAGAAAGGAGGAAATAAGAAATGGCGAGAGAATTGTAACCCATATTCAGAGAACAAAGTATCATGGGGTATATTGGGTCCAGATCATTTGGATGAGGCTGAACCAGATACATAAATTAAGCCATCTCAATGTGAATATCTGCCCAAAATACCTATTTTCCTTGTCATCAGGTGGGGAAGCTCATTACCCTTTTCCCCCAGGTTTTCTACCCTGCTGCGTGAGCAGTGAGAGACCAATCCTGGCCCTGTTGGAGGATTTCCTCCTGTGATTCAGCTTTTGGATCCAGAACCATTTCCCCACCTGGATGCACGCCTCTGTTTTTCAGTGTCAGGAGGACACTGAGAGGCTCTGGGTGGCAGAAAAGGAAGCTCCCCAGTGGGAGAGGGCCGGGCACCAAAGACGTGAAGCACACAGATATTGCCTGCACCGCTTAGTTGGAAAAAAGGCATAACTGGAGTTATAGCTAAATTGGGCAGGGGGCAAGGGTAGAAGGACTGAGCAGTGACCCACACTCTTCCATGCCAAACGAGGCACATAGGTGGTACTAATTGGAGGGTTATGAGCTACCTTGAGACCCACTTAGCCCACAATTAATGATGATTCTACTCTCCCTCCCAAGGAAGGTGTTATAACTCTTCATTAATCTGACTGACAGCTCCCCTTCTCCCTATTGATTTAGATAAAATTTGCAAGGTAAAATATGAGATTAACCTATGCTTTACAGTTGAGTAATTTTTCCCATCTGTGAAGGGAAATTGTCTCAGTTCACCACTGCAGAAGTCTAAATAAACACATCTTCTATCCTGTGGCTTGCTTTCCTCTGGCTGCATATTTCCTTTGCTTAAGCTGTTCCTTTGCAGCAAGACTAAATTGTTGTTCCAAAGTTTTAGGGAGACATGCCTTTAATAACACCCACATTTCTTCCTCACTTTCTGTGCTGCCACCCCTTCATCAGATCGGCTTTCTTTCATTGTTTCTGAGGTCATTATTCAACATTTCTCTGAACTGAACTGCATTTACCATTCATTAAGTATTTCTGAGCCAGAGGTGATCATACGATCCAGTACTTCTTGGATTTCATTGTAGCTTGTTATGTGCTATGTTCCCGTGGTTTAGTGGTATGTTTAAATTTGGCTTTGAATACCATCATTGGGAGCAATTTGTATGAATAGCACAAATTGCAAGACATGAAAGATAATGTAGAGCAGCAATAGAAATCTCAATAGCATCACCTGATCAAGCCAGCGTGCTAAAATGATGCTGACAAATCTCCAGTCACTTTGGTGATGCAAGGCTGAATCCACTATCTGGTAAAAGGGGTTTGAGTCCACTGCTATTAGTAGGCTAAATGGCAGAGACTCCTAATATGATGATATGCATTACAAAGACAGTAAAATAAATGTTAAAGAAGAGAGGAGGAAAAAAATCTGCCTCATTTCCCAGAGTTTTTGAATGGTACATTTCCATTTGAATTGAAATTTTTATGTTAAAAAAATGGAAGCAGGTTTTTAAGTGAAAAACAATGATCAAGTCCTTCCTTCCTGCTTCTCTATTTCTCTCCCTCCAAATGGAAAGACTCATTTTTCTTTTTAAACTACTCCAGCTCTGAGAAAATTACAAAGATAAGAAATGAAAAAGAGAAGGGAGAAAAAGCAAGGAAATAAAGGGGATAGAAGAGGAAGCCTAACTGTTTGGCTCTTTGAACTAATAATAAAACTAAATGACAAGCCTCCTTTTTATTAACAAATCAAACTCTTTTCTCAGTAACAAAACTTTTCATTTGAACTGTCAAACCTTTGCATACAAAAATACTTTGAGACATGCTTAGCCTATTTCTCCAGTGGGACTCTGTACACTGCAGAAATAATTATTGGAGTCCATCTCTCTATGAAAGGGTAAAAGGGGATTTAAATTTCCTCCTCCTCCTTCATATCTCCAATTACCTCTGACTTCTCAGCAAAAAGTCACAAATCCACATTTCATTTTCAAACAACATTTAATTTTCACATATAAACTTCATCCTTCTCCTCAGTTTTCTACCGGATAAATACTGCTCTGAGACCCATCATGCTATGGGTATCTTCAGCTCCAGTCATGGACTCTGAAACCAGGACCCATGTCTAGAGTAACATCTCCCAGACCTACAGCTCCACACACTTTATACTAACATTAGTTAACCTCCATCCCTCAGTTCCAAGAGATACTAAAGTCTTAGTTTGCGTTTCATTCTGAAAACAGAGGTTAAATAGTATCCAGGGAAAAAATATTCCAGGTTTCATGTCGATTGCTTTCTATAATCCAGATGGCAAAGAGTTAGGCTGCTGCCTGTTTGGTCAGCTGACATTAGGGAAAAAGTTTTGGAAATCCTGCCACCATCCTGTTCTCTTCTTTCCAGAAATGGAAAAAAAAAAAGGAAGCCATCACTGACCTAATATCACACTTTTGGCATGGTCAATCTGCCAAAACACATGATATGGGACTGGAGATGAAAAGAGGCAAGGTCATATTAGAAATGCTACAAAAAGGCATGTTTGAAAGAAGACTGTAATAGGGAAGATTTATGCCAGTAACTTCAGATACCGATTGGGAAGTATTTTGCAGTTCATCCTGTCCCAATATTTTTCTTGATGACACATATGCACACAAACCACTGGAGGATTCGCCACAGTCAAAATCAAAATAACACAAGTGGATTTGCCTTATTGGCAGATAGAAGTCTTGTGAGCTACTTGTAGAGAATGCAAGGTAATGAGATTAGGGATGAAAAATAAGATACTGTATAAACCCAGAAAAGATCATTTCACTTAAGCCCTGTGTTTGCCAACAAGAATGTGCAAAGTAAGCTGTGAGATATTTACAACCAATATCTGTGTGGGTATAGCACACGGAAGGACTCTGGCTCCGTGACATCAAAATGCCCTTACTTGTTCTTTGACATACAGTGTGTCAATGTGTTGGTGTAGGCACATGTGCTTACGAATATTCATGTGAATCTGCTCGTTTCATATTGTATCTTCACTATTCTGCTGTAGTAACTCCTTTCCCATCATGAAGGAAAATTATGTGGATTTTTGAACATGATGGTTCAAACATCTGTATCTGTTCATTTTCCCTATTAGTTAACCTTAACTGTATTCTAGGTAATTGCGTATTTGTAACCATGCTTCATTATCAGAAATCTGATTTATATATTCATCTTCAGAAATGTGATACAATATGCTAAATATTTTATCTTACAGCAATTCCTCCTTAAAACCAAAAAAAACCTAGCATATTTTATAAAAGAAGCTAGTTACATCTAAGGAGAACACAAAACCCATGTCCTCCTATTTTGTGAAAATTTTAATTCTAAATGCTTGCTTGTTGTCATTCCAGTCTCCTCCCACTCAACTCTAAAACAGAACATAAATTGAAACAATAAAAAAAAGTTTGCAAATGTTTTGATTCAGATCATTGGAAGATAAAAGGAACAATAAAAATACTGATTCAATAAATGAGTATCTTTAATATTATGTCAAAACATCCCTTGACAAGTCTTTGTGGCTTGACTGAGTCAGCACTTTTGAGGGGGGAAAATGTGATTAAAGCACTAACAAGCCACACTCCCTAATTCTGAAAAGTATGCAGGAAAATCCAGCAGAATCTGGGGCACTGATCAAGTTGATAATTTGTTCAAGCCCACACAAGAAATCGCTCTTTTCTTCTTAATGATGTCATTGTCCAGCTGGCTAGCTGCAGTAATTTAAAATCCTTATTACCACATAGGACAACCATATAATTTTCAGAGAGGACAAGTCTGTAGACAGCATATTTATGCCTTAGATTTAACTGCAAAATCTTTTAAAACATTCTAATCCCATGAATTCAAAATTTAACATCTCTTTTTTTTTTTTTTTTCAGATGAGATGCTAAATACAACAACTCCCAGAGAAAGGCTCATGCTCTGCTTTATAAAGAGGCAGTAGAAAAGATGTAAAGAAACTCTCCAGTCTCCAGAGACGTACATTACATTCTATTAGCTCTGTACAGGTTTTTAGTATTTTGTTGAGCATGAACATCTGAAAGTTGCCACATAACCTATATATATATTTATTTGTAGGTACATATCTGTATATAAACATATACATAAAGTGTAGATAATTACCTATATATATGTATATACATATACACACTTATACCTGTGTGTAAATATAAAAGCATTCAAAGGAAATGGGAATTAAGTTTGAATGCCAGGTTCTACAAGATTTTGGATCTCATGGCTTAGAAGAAAGGACTTTCCAGAGCCAAATAAGCAGTAGTTACAGAGGAGAGGTGCTAGACTGAAGCAGATAAAGCAGACTCTGCTGTCTCTCTGAGCTGCTCATTCAGCCTGAACATAAGCAAACTTGATCTGCAGTTTCAGATAAAATTATGTATTTTCCTTCTTCTAACAGGGGGTGTGTCTAGAGGGTGATTTTTCTGAAATCAGGAGTATTACTAGTGTTTTTCATTGTTATTATTATTATTATTATTACTAGTACCAGTGTTTTTCTTCATTATTATTGTTGTTGTTATTGCTATATTATTATTATTATTATTATTATTATATCAAAAGACCCTCAGTTTCCCTTCTCTTTCTGCTTTATGTAGACTTTCACGATAAACCAACACTTCCCATCTATCAACCACCTCTAATAGAAAAGAGGCAGGATTGCATCTATCAGCGTGACATGAAGTGGTTGAAAACTGTATTTAATCTTGAGGAAGAAGTAACAAGATTTGGATGCAGGCTGGACCGTGGAGGAGGAGTCTACGATGGTAAGCCTGAAGGACACAGAGGGCAGTGATACTGCACTTAAAAGTTATGAGAATTAGAAAGATCATGGGAGGAAAAGTAGCTCACTGTTTGGTTTCTTTGACTTTGAGACACAGATTAGTCATTGAATCAGAGGGCTGAACAGAACAAGCAAGAGGAAAAGAGAAAAAGAAAAAAAGAGGAAAAAAAAAAGGTGCGTACTTGCAGTGTGACTGAAGATGAGTTGAAAGCTAGTGAGAGAACAGACTAAATGGTGGAGACAGAGATCAGAGCACATGGCCTGCATGAAGGTCCTTCTGGATGTAATCTTTCTTACCAGAAACAGCAGCAAGCTCTTGAGCAGAGGGCTCAGAAAGTGTAAGGGTAGCTAGTGATGTCCCTTGCTAGGCAACTTGTTTGGTATTCTTAAAATGGGACGTAATCAGTCCAAAGAATCTATCCCTCACACCACATAAAAACTTTTATGCATGAATTGTATAGTGAAACAGGGAGAGTTTAATCATAGCAGATTCCTTTAGCTCATCAGTGTCTTTTTCTTGGTATTGCAGAGCATCAGGGGATCACTAACCATCATTAAATGAGAAATGATAGAACGTCACAAATTACAAAAATTGTTGGAAAGGGTTGCATGTAAGACTAAAAATCCTAATGACTCATCTTCAAAAAAAATTATAAATGTCTGATTACACAGAATATTGAAGCTACTCAATCTCAGAAAATTATTCCTTCCCCAAAAGGAGTATAACGAAGGCAGTAAAAATGGAAATTAATGGACTTCATCAGGGAACTGTTTGATTCTACCACCTCATTTTTTGTTTTATCTTAGTAATTGTAAAGAAATATGTTTCTGTAAGAGCAACAACATCTAAGATATTATCCTGCTTTGTACAAAGAACTGTATGTATGCACACATACAATTTTTCTGTTAAAATGTCATATACAGGTAAATGCACACACAGAAATCAGTGGAAAGATCTGGACAGATCTTTCTACTTTTTTTTTTTCCTACTTTTTTTCTTTTTTGATCTATTCAAAATCAAATTTCAAGTGTTGCATTTACAAAAAGAAACTGTGAACTGAATAGTGACCAGAATTCAGGAGCAGCATATTTTGAGGATTTGATGTCTCATCGTCAGGGCTGAGCACTCTTTATTTGATTTCAAGGTGGAGGAACTAAGATTTACATGGCAGAAAAAAGTTAAATTCCCCTAAAAGAAGGGGAAGAGGGAGAATTTATTTTCATCATCTCTACATACTTTTCAATATTCAGAGTCTCTTAGGAGGTATAAATAGTTTTCTTCCAGTTGAACCATTCTGGCTTCTCATACTGTTTACTGGAACATTTTACTTCAGTGAGCATACAGAGCACTCATTTCACTTTAACATTGCTTAAGTGCATTGTCGCTTTTCTAAATGATGTGCTAGGAATTAAATCCTCTGGACTCAAATGAAACATGTTTATACTATAACACCTAACCCCAATGGTCCTAATAAGATTCTATGGCCATTCACTTTTCAAACTACAAAGGCAAGTATTTAAATGTTAAATAAACACAAGCATCAGGCATAATGTGTCCTGAAAAATGAAGATAATTTCCCCAAAGATTCTTAAAAACAGCACTAGATGCGCTTTCTCAGTTGTTATTTCATCAAAACTGACCAACAACCTTAGAAAACTATTCAGCCATTTCTAGAAGACATCTGAGACAAATCCTTTACTGACCTGTAAAATACCAGTGCTCATCTGTATTCTGAAAGGTCTTTTCTATTGCCTTCCGTATTTGACAGACACTTGATTGTACCAGCATTTCAATATTTGAGGGACTCAGCTTTTAATCTAGCTGAAATGATACCACAACACCTAAGTAGCTTGATGTTGCAGCCTGCCAGATTTCAGGTCTTTGACAAGTTGGTGTAATCGAAATTGCTCTACCTGGAAAAAATAAATAAAGGACAAAGCTGGGGAAGAAGAACAGAAAACAGCAGCCATTGCTGGCTCTGTTGCTATCAGGAGAGGGAAGACCGAAAACAGTAGTTAGTGGAGATGGGAAGGTCCAAACTCATGAAGGAGATGATCCTCTTTCTTTCCTGTTTACACATCAACCTGTTCCATCAGCAGCTGCCAATTTTCCAAGGATCTGGTAGAGATAAAATAGTCATGACTTTTTATTTTGAGTTCCCCTTGAATCTCTTTTTAATTAAACCTTTCCTTCGCTCCAGGGAAGCTTAATGAAAAAAACATCCCATCAAATTACTGACATAACATAGGCAGATTCGCTCTAAGCCTTGTTCATTTGCATAGCTGATGACTGTTTCACTTTGTTTTCATCTTCTTGGTCACTTCAGTGAATGAAGTGAGGCTATGTGTTATGTGCTCTTTATTCATAATACTTTAAGTATGAGCATAAGATTTATTTGCTAGCATATGTAGGAATATTACAGGAAGCAGTTTTTCAATCACTCTGACAAAACTATCATGGAGTGGAATAAGCATATGGTTGCATTTGGCTTTAAATATACTAGTACTAGCCTCAGACTTTCCCTTTGGTACTCAGCTTCATACAAGAATAGCCTCAATTAAATAAATGGACTTATTGATTAACGTTGTGCTTTGGAGTGTCATGAATGAATCCTACCTTCTTTCATATATTTATGCTCAAAATTAGGTTATGGACACGGGAAGGAGGGTTTTTCCATCAGCATTATTTTCTAGTTGAAGAAAATCTACAGGTATACATAGATTGTGGATATTTAAGAACTAAATTTTGCAACCTTCAATATCAGCTTAGTGAGTTTCCTATTTCTTAGTTAAGGGCTATTCCAAAAGAGTTTTCATTCCTTCAGGGTTGAAGGATTGGTTTACTAGTCCCAGACTAGAACAGTCTGGCTGTTCTCACCAAACGAGCTATTTCCTGTCACATGTCAGTGACATACTTTCAAACATATTGAAGAAGCAGAAGATGTGTTTGCATTTGTATGTAGTCTTCAGAACTGAGACTTCGCTGATATCATCACTGGCATGAAGAGATCCTCCCACTAGGATGAAATACCTTGTGCTTCACACTTACTAAGACAGAAAACCCATTCTATCCTGAAGCAGTCTAAATCAATTACCCTTCTCTGTGCATCTCGTGTAAGACAAGAACAGGCATTTCCAGCTGTGAACTGTTTTTCTCCCTGCCTGAACAGTGAATTAAGTGCCTGTCTTGGAATTTACAAAGCTTAGCTTGAACATGACTTTATAGATTTGCTCTAAATTTCCTCTAAGCCAAGATTATAGTTTCCCTTAATGTAAGAAATAGAAGAGAATAAATAGCCCTTCTCTTGTGCAGTTCTTTTGGCTATCTCAGGACAGTACTTTATAGTAATGTTTAGCTGGCTATTATTCTTTAACTTAACACGAATGGACTGTCTCCATCACACACTTTTAGTTTAGCACCAGTGCAGGCAACTCCGTGAAAACTTACATGCCCTTGTAGGGAGATGCAAGTTAGCTCTACCCCGATGCCATATAGAAATGACTGGAAGGGCACAGGGCTCAAAAAAAAGTGTTTTGTTTTCCTGGCTTACAGCCATCCAGACCATAGCTCTCATATTGAAGACTGTGTAATTGTAGATTTACACAAAGATCCTAGAAGTTGCTGCATACAGACCTCTATGGAAGTCACCAGGGAGGGCCAGCACAATCACAATGGTTTAGAGACTTCGTTGTTCCTTGATGCAGTCAATACTTTTAAAAGAAGTGTGCTAATAGCATTATTGATTATATTAAGTTACTGCCTAGCATAAGGGCCTCTTTCTCTAACCCCTGATGTTAGGTATAAGTCTGGATACACTAGAAGAGATGAACATTTAGCCCTAATGACATAAACCAGGTAAACTCAAGCTCAAAGCAATTAAACATGTTACCTAATGATGCCCAGGAAAACTTTCAAAAAGTCAAGCATCAAACCCAGGCCTTTCAAATCTGAAGATTGTGCCTTTCCCCTAACGCCCACACTTCCATCCTAACACTTAGGGATTTTATGTTAATTTTCATATGCTCCATTTTTCAGCGCAGCAGAAAAACAGATAATTGCACTTGTAATTGTGGTGTTCCCTTGTAAAATCTGTCAGGTGTTAGAATGCTGACCCCAGTGCCTGTGCTAATTAGATGAAGTTGCAAAAAAACAGGCACTATAAATCAGATGCTACTGAGGTTGGGGAGGGAAGGCTGGAGAGGGTAGGAGGAAAATCTGTTCTGTTATGGCTCTGACTCACTGTCTGCTTGTAATCAGAGAAAGGCTGTCAAATCAGGACTTCCTTATTTAATTCACACAAGTCATTGATGCCCAGACCCAGTGACAGAATTGGCGGGGTTTGGATCAAGTCTGTCACAGCAAGTGAAATAACATGTATTTGCGTGAAATGGGATGAGTCATGGCAGTTGATACCTCTTTCCATAAGATAAAGTGGAAAATGACTTATGATTTAGTGAGCAGACCTTTTTTCTATCTGTTCTGCTGAGGTCTCAAGAAAGTAGGCCACTTCTTTCATATTGGTTGACCTTGCCCAACAACGCCAACCACAGCTCCTGAGCAAAAGTACAGATGAAAAGCACATCTCCCTTGCTGGTCTGAAAAACAGTTTGGGCTTTTGCAAACACTTGCTGATGAATGTGGGTGTGCAAAGGACATTGTAATACAAACTCGTAACGACACAGTAACTTTGACTGCTTCAACTCATGTGCAGCCTCTCTGGAGGAGGCCCCAGGGAACAAAACCAGCTACCAGGTGTAGATTTTTAAAAGAGTAGATTTATAATTTGCAAAGAAATCTAATGCTATATTTAAAATGTCTAATGTTAGTCATTTTAGGGAAATATGGAACTCAAGAATGACTGACAATAGTAGTTTTCAGCCTGATTCGGTTCATCCTTTCCTCCCTATAATACCTGTTTCCAGCCTATATGCTTCACATGAATGGCAGAGCCAAATTCTTAATTTTTTTGGTGGCTTTCCTAGAGCAGAGAAATCATATAGTAACTCTCCACCAGGAAACTGGGCCAGAAAACAAAGGAAATGACTCAATGCATTTCTCCAGAGCAGGGAGATAGGGATGGGGAAAAATGTGGGATTTATTTTTTTTAAATGTATCTGTGCAGACTCTTGTGCACTGTCATGAGCAACCCATGTACCTAATGTTACTAACAAAAAGCTAGCTACATGTTTTCCAGCCTGGAACAAGCTTTCATCTGTCTACCCAGGAGCACCAGCAATGTGAGCTTATACCTACCTGCAAGAAAGACAACCAGGAATACCCTTGGACTATCAGCTTTTCAGAGCATTTAAAATGTTTTCCATAATGCTTGTAAAAAAATTATTATCACAATGTAATCCTATGTGTTATAGTGTCTAGTATTGATCTCAACTCAACAGAACAGGAGGATCCAGGAAACAGAACAACTGTTGGCAAAAAATGTGAAGAAGAATGCAAAAGGGTGTGCAACTTCAACTTACAATGTCAGTAAGTGGGATACAGGGTAGGCATAGAATATGACAGAAGAGCAGGCCAATGCACTTTCATATGATGTACTCAAAAGGAGCAGCAACCATCAGGAAAAAGAATAGTTCTTCATACTGGCAGGTACAAACACATCTTGTATTGCATACAGTGCCAGACAGGTTTTAAGGAAAATAAACTTCACAGGAGAACAATAACAAGGATTTACACACTGGATGAACTGACTTCTGAGGAAAAGATGATCTGAAATTCAAGTACAAGTCATTGCTTTCACTTTCAGGAAGTTTAGACCAGGTCCTAGATGAACTGAGTCTGCACAAGAATTCAGTGAATAACCGTCCAAGAATAATGAGAATTAATATTACATATAAGATGAGCTCTGCACTTAAGAAGCAGAGCTGGGAAAAGGGAATTCGATAATGTATAAATATTTGAATGCTGCAAGCTACATCTGATTGAAATTCATCAAATTTTCATTTTCTTTTCCAAACAAACAGTCTCTGTGAAAAATGCCATAGCTGTTTAATCTTGCTAGGGATTGCTGAAAGAGGTTCTTCCTCTAAAATTAAAATGCAAACTATTTTGATACAAAATTAAAAAATAATAAAACAACGCAAACCAACCCCTCTGGATTTGGGGGGAGGGCAGATGGGGGCACTGTTCTCTCTGTGTAAGATTTCTCATGTCCCTTCTCTCTGCTGCTCTGTTTAGTGTCCACATAAGCAGTTGCACCAAGGGCAGGGCAGCCTATGGGTAAAGTGCCCACCTAGAATCCAATCCATCTAAGTTCTTATTCTATTTTTTCAGAGACTTCCTAGGTAGCTTTAGACAAAACACTTTATCTCCTCTGAAGCACCAGTCTCTGTACAGGTGCCGAAGTTCCCTCTCCTGCTGACATGACTGTCCAGGAGCAGACCTGCAGATGCCCACCAGGTTTATCTGAGTACGGAGCATCCTGCATGTTCCAGAGCACATGCTCTGGCTAGGAGAGGTGCACTGTGGGCATCTTCACAGACGTGTAGAGACCATGCAAAGACCATGAACCCTTACAGCTACTAAAAAGCCACTATCGTTACCCATAGAGGTAGTTTCCCCAGGATTATTTAGAATAGCAGGTTCACTACAAGTGCTCCCAAGGCCAGGTTTAGAGGACCATATCCTATGAACAGAAGCTCCCTCTCCATTTTGCTTGCTATTTCTGTTGGATTTAGCTTACCCTCTGCACTGTGGAGAATGAGCACTCCTGAGCTCATTATCCTGTGGGGCAGGCATTTCTCATAATCTATTAAATATTTAGACCTTCATATACCAAGTAATGCTGCTAACTTGTTTGACTTAAATTATACCCCACTAGTAAATCAAATTAGAGAAGACTTGGGTAAATCTACCTTTTAAAATAAAACCTGATTTTCTCTATGTTCAGCCATTTGTGGGATTAATTTTTTTAATGGGTTCTTATGTGCACAGTGTTTTTTGTTTTCATGGATACTAGAAGATGAATTATTCATCAGGGGGAAAAAAATCTACAACTCGCATTTTCATAGCATATTTAGTCCCTTTTGTCCTATTCATAAATCAATCCTGATTACTACAAATGAATGTGTTATTCCTAATGGTTCACTGATGACTCACTTGGACCATTAATTCAGACCTCCTCACTGAGTGTATTAGGAAGCTGCCACTAGGAGTGGGAAACTGGGAGAAGATCCTTTGTAACCTCCCCTTTCCCTACAAAGAACAGACTCCATTTCCTGCTCCTTTCCTTATGTGTAACTTTACAGACACACAACATATTCTCCAGTAAAAAAATGCCATTTCCCCTCCTGCTCCAGTGATAAATTTGCATGGAGGGAAGGAAGAACATGGGTTTATTAATGTTCAGTAGGTTGTTTTTATGACCTAGGAGGACAGACAGAGAGCAATGGCTCATAGTATCTACATCAGAAGTGGGGGCAATTTAGGCCCAAACATATAGAGACATCACTGAACTAATATGGGAATGACTACCGCTATGTCACTGGTGACATAGATCGCAAGGTATTTGTCTCTGTTCCTGGGCTGCTGACGAGCTGTCATCGGTGAAGAACCATTGTCATCGAGGAACAATGCCTCACCATTTAGAGCAGAAGTAAATGGAACTTGCCAGTTCTTATCCAGGCAGTACAGCATTTATCAACTCCTTATTGCCCGTCTGGGAACAAAGAGAGGATTCTGCCCATTTCAAAATTATTATTATTATTTACTACTATATTGGCAACACAGTGCACTGAATAGTTTTAGAAGAAAAATTTATGCTCCAGAATTCCTAAGGGCCAACACTCAATCATTCTCAACACACACAATAAAACAGAGGATGAAAACACATTTATTTCCTTTCCAGTCCAATTGCTACTGTGCCACAATGGTTAGTATTGAATACCATTCTGTTTCATGTGTTGGAGCTCTATGCTAAACTCTAATTACCAATATCAAAAGGGAAGCATTCCCCAGAATGATACCATAGTTATTCTTTGCAGTTTCCAGCGCTGTGGTTGTTGCTGAATATCTGTTGAGTATTTCTGGGTACCGGACTGAAAGAAGCGCAGTATGTCCCACTGCAATTCTGTGCTCTTTTATCCCATAAAGTTCTCACAGATCCCAGACCATTAACAGTTTGGAAAAGAGTACGTTCACACCAGCCACTAAAAAACTTTTATAGTCTAGAATGTAACTGAATGAGCAATTACAAAGTTAGTTTTTTCTTGTTATTGCTCTTAAGAATCCATATAACAGTAATGCTCATTAAGAATACCCTTTAACCTCAATTTTGGAGTTGTGTTGTCCAGCATGGAAACAGCGTTGGCATGTTATAAGCCAGATATGGTGTAATGTGTCTGACATTGACTATGACAGAAGGGAGTCACAGAAACTCTTCCCAGCAAACCTCCAGCACCTACATCCAACTCATCAATAAGCCAGCCCCTATAGTCAGGAATCGGGACTTTCCTGGCCCAATACAAGCACACCAACACAATCCCAGAGCTGAAACAACCTCCAGATCTTGAATCACAGTGATGCTGATGAATGTTGCTTTAAATTTAGTTACTTAAGTAATCACCATTCGTGACAAAACAGAAATTGTTGAGCTGCTGTCATCCAAAGCCAGTTTCAATTAGACTCAAACTGAGGGAAAAATCTACTAGTTCACTTTTGCACTCTGGTTCACTAGAAACTTCCTCCCATCCGCAACACTCTCTGGTTTGGCATGTGCATTGGATGAAGACAAAAGTTATGCTGGTATGCTGCCACTGATACAGAAGGAGACTAAGGCACCAGTGCCGCTTTTGCCATGTGAATCATTTCTTGACATTTCTTTCCAACAGTAAAGCCTTCTTCTCAACCAGGAAACAGTCCCCAAATAGATACACAGTGTCTGAAAAAAAGTAGAATAAGCATCTCTCTTCCAAAATTATTTCCACAGACAACTTCTGCCATGGAAGAAAAAAACTTTATGACAGATGTCCACGAACTCATCACATCCTGCTGCCCTGTCTGTAGCACACTTCCAGTATTTGGGGTTATTCAATGCCTACCTATGCAGGTTGAGACCTCTGGGGCGGCACTAGAGTCTGAGGGTTGAACACTGGTGAGGTCTTTATTATGACACAGAAACACTGGATAAAATAAAAGCTACTGTTACTTAGAAGACCACTTTGTCTCTCTGAGATCTTTGTCTTATTTTCAGTTCAAGTACTGCAATCGTACATTCAAAAAATCAACTCTGCATGCTTTTAATTCACAGGTTACAAAATACAATAATTAATGAAACAATAATTGAACCAACCATTTAGTATTCTAAATGGGTAGGTTCATACAGGCTTCCACTGCTTTATTCAGAACCTGTGTTGATAATCTCTGAGCACAACTTCTGTATAAAATGGACCAAGTTATCCGAGTTCCAGCATGTGTTTGTAAGAATGTAGAGAAAGAGCTAGTATCGTGCAGAAGCAAAACACAGACAGAAAAATGGGGTTTCCTCGCCTGGAATACAGATCAGGCAAGACCCTTCATGACATTTACAAATGGCTTCATGCTCTCTCTTTTACTAAGTTACTTTATTTTTAGAGCAAATACCAGCTAAAATCTGAAATATTTTCTGCATATCTATCTAGAAGAGCAGTTAGATCACCACACTGTGAACTACCAATATTTTTTTTAACTGCTTAACAGAGTGGATAATTAAAAATAAATAAATAAATGTTTTGGCATATCTTTTTTTTCCTCTAGATTCTATATTGCATTGTTTTCATCATTTTAAACATCATCAGTTGCACTGATCCAGTGAACAGATGGCATTATCAACCCACAAGAATCTGCACAGGACAATTAGAAAATTCAGAGGCAAGATTAATACAAGGAAATTAATTATCAATTATATCAGTCCAGCACTGTGTACAAAAATTTTCTTGTTTTCCTCTGACTCTAGAGAGACATGTTAATAGGTCTACTGATGCTTCCCACTTTACCAAGTGATGCATTCAAAGCCTCCAAGAATTGCCTATAATTTTAAACCTTTATTACATCAGGTTTATACTATTCTCATCCCCTTTTTCTTGGTTTCAGTAGAGGGAGTTTAGTTAAGAATGAAAAAAAAAAAAGAACAGCAGCCCATGTCTCTTAAAGACACTTTACTGAAAGCAGAAAGAAAATGTTCATGCAGATCTAACAGTTCTTTTCTCTTTTGCACCCTTCCTTTCTGCACAAACCCAGAAGAGACATGTCCATCGAGAACCACATCATACAGACCATGCGAATGTGGCCCTTGTATCAGTAAGACAGCAGCAGTCTGAAAAAGTAAATGCTACAGGACCAGAATATCTTTTCCCCTATTATGGGGGTGGAAAAACCCAGTAAAGTCCTTTATTTAAAACAAACAAAAAAAAAAGCATAGCAGGTTACCTGGTGCCCTATATGAACAGCCCACTCCCTTGAACACTTGGTAGGACTCCAGAGGCTGATAGGCTAAGGGAAAGCAGATGCATATAGAGAGTTTCGGTCATGTTTGATGCTGGCATATATACCTGCAGTTCTGTGTTTCTCCCATTCTCATCTCTTTCAGAGTAGGGAGGAGGGTAAGACAGTAGTTCAAGTTTGCCAAGTGAGCTGAAGCCTATCACATCTATAGAAAATGCATTTTGGGGGCTAAAAATAAATAAATGCCATCCTACACCCCCACTGCCTTACGATTTTTATTCATTTCAGTATTAAGCTATCCAAACTCCACTTGCTTCAAATAGCAGCAGAGAAAGGGGAGGGAGGGGAAGAGAAAATGGGGACTTATCCACAGATTTAGAAATTATTACAAATAGCAGGGCATATGTTCATATATGAATATGATCTAACAACAGAGCATAGGACAGGATCGCACCATATGGGATTAACTCAATTGACCCCAAAGGACTTATTTTTGATACTTAACTGTGCAATCAGTGAGACTCTATCTCCAGGCTTGCTTATGACACACTGCCTCAGTTTCCCATTGGTAAAAGAATGATTACAGTGATTAAAAAACATTCACCAGTCCTACACTCACTGGGGTGCTGGCAGAAGCCTGTATATGCCATGTGCTGGGAGAGCTTCACAAGTGTGATGTTCTTCCCAGAATCTCCATATTTTCCACTTGAAGTCTATACTTTGTGCAAGTGTACCAAGCACATTTGAAAACAATTTGTTCTTGCTGTTAATTTATACAAAATATCCTGCTGCATTTGCATGACATTAAGGGGAAAAAAATGGAAAAAAAAAAGTCCAAGCAGACAATGTATTTGATACTGAGACAATAATAACCCTGGATAGGTTCCTGTGGGCTGGCAGTGCCATCTGCCCAGTGGATGCAGAATCCAAAGACCACTGTAGTCTGTGGAAAGACCGTCTTTAAGACTGATTCAAAGCCAGGGAGTGCTAGTTGAGTCAAACTGATTGAAAGCTAGATAACGACAGACTTGCATGAGAGGCATTCATCAGCAGTAGGGCATTCACAGCTTTCCTCTCAGGAAGTCTCATTATTCTGTACCATTTCTTCGTTGTTGCATCTGAAGGCATGAAAAAGCTAATAATTGTATTGTTTTTCTCCCTGTATGGAACTAAAAGGAGGAAAGCATGTCTGAATACCAGGCTCTTGTAAAGAATACTCAAGTACTGAAGCCAGAGGAAAAGCCAGAGATGTGTGTCTGATCCCTTTTACTCAGGCTGCAAGCAAATGAACCGCAAACTGAGATCAGATGATCAATATTCTACCTATTTCAGCAGATCTCTTCAAAACTTAGCATTTCTGACCACACGGATAGAAAGGTCACTGTTTAAGAGACCTCTCGCCTTTACCACTGTTGACCTGACAGGTCTCATTTGTGCTGTTACAAGTCCCAGATATACCTACTGATCTTGATGGCCTCAAGTATCCAGAGTCAAATATTCTCCTGTAAGTTTTCACTTACAGTTGTCTGACTCCTGCACAGTTACTATCAATTTGGATCACTGCAGAGGAAGACTAAAACCACAGTGAACACTTTTGGTGCCTAAAAAATAAGTCTCCTCGTCCAAGAAAATGTGTGTTTTCTTTTTTTTTTTTTTTGTATTTCAAAATAAATAGAAAGACAGACACACACTACCTCCCTTTTAACTGAATAAAATTATTAAAGACAGTTTCCTGTAAGGCCATATCTAAATCTGCTGCAGAGTAGTGGACCATACATTGACCCTATATTTTAATAAGAAGTTCAATAGGTGATCTGATTGTACCACACATTAAATTTCTGCAGCTTCAACTGATGGTTATGACTGGATTTAAGTGAATGGTTTGAAAGTCTCATGGTCAGGTAATAAGTGCTACTGAACTGGGATAACAAATGCCAGTCATTCTGTGGGAGGAAGAGGAGGCTGTGTTCAGGAACGGAAACATGTAATCATTTCTGAGGATAACTGTTGCAACAGGAGTTAGAAGGTGCCACTTCTCCAGCAGGTGTTTTGACCTGCTACATGTTTCTGGCCATGTGGGAAAAAGTCAGTCAAGAAAGGTATAGAGGGAGGAAGCCATTGTAAAATAACAATAGGAAAAATTTCTAAGACACACGATGGTCACAAACCAGGAACGCTCCTGCGATTCTTTTCTGCAGCTACAGACTAGCCCTGAACTGCGATGTCAAAGTGTTTGGGGAAAACATAAGTTCATTTCCCTTTTCATATTTTCACTATTTCTGCCTCCCTCCAACTTTAAAAAGGAAAAAGAAAAAAAAAGACAAAACAAATTGCACTCAACAACTGGAAATCTAGACTTACCAAAGCTACTACTGTTTCCAGACCACAGAACATGCTGCTAAAGGGCAAATAATTTGTTACATAACAGGCAAGGCTTTGTGCCTCCTTCCCTACCTGATAAATGTAGAAGTTGCCGTTCCCCCAGATATCACATGCAACACATTTCCAATGTTACGTACATAGCTATTCATTCATTTTCTAGTAATTAGTATCCTGGGGAGAAATCTTATTGCCGCTCTATTTACCTAAGTAATAAATTATTGGAAAAAGCAAAGTGGGAGGAATTTCTTATGTTTTATTGGCATTTGGTAATTTTGATCTTTCTGATGATGTCCGCTGACCCCTAGCCTGTAGCTGTGTTTCAAAGCAGTTTCTTTAGCAATTCTTTCTTTAATTAAAAACTATTACCAAAGATTAAATTAGAATCAAATATCTCAGTGGTGGGGAACATATTGACTTACTCAGGATTTTTACTTTACAGAAACTAAGTAAGTGAGCAGAGAATCATTTTTAAGAGTTTCCTAATTTAGAAGCGAGGAGGGGAAAAATTAGATTAATGCCACGTTAGGTGGCATTCCTTGTTAGGAAGAAAACTAAATAAGTTACATTCTTCCTCCCAGAAGCATACTCCTTTTCCACTGTAAATGCTGCCTCCAGTTCTATTCTAGTTCACAAAACCTGTCAGAAACAAGCCTGTTGAAGCCATTGTAAATATACCAGTATAGGCCTCTGGGTGCGATTCCTTTGGCCAAACTGTTCAAATGGAGGAAGGCACAGAAGAATGATTTTCCATTTGCACTTTGGCTTTCAAACAGAAGCACCTCAGCTCCTGACAGTGGCCCACGCTGAAGCTTCCCATTTGTGGAATTTGGTAAATTCTTTTGGAAAGTTTACGGGGTGCCTGGGAGCTCAGTAATCCTTAAAAGCAATGGCACTTTTATGCAGCTATTTAAATGTAGTTCAGGATACTACTTACAGGCACATAACGTTCAGATTTTTTGCCCATATATAAGCTTTCTTGGCCCAAAAGTGAGGAGGGGAGCACAGCCTCCCTGAGCTCCAACGTACAGAGATGATTTATTTAAGAAAGTGATGAATTTTCATACTGCATGCAATTATTGAGATCCGTGCGCACACACAGATATTTTCACATGCGGATCTAACAAGGTTTCTAGGGAACTTGTAGCTATTACAGATTCACAGGCTCCTTCACTCAGCTCCTGGGAAAGCACTTACAGCTGATTCCATGCTAATTCATTGCTCAATGAATAAGTAAAATCTGTACAGTATAATAAAACCATTGATCATTATGCTTTAAAAAGATTGACTCCTAAATATTTAGGAAGCAGTGTGTATTCAATGGAAATGTTTATTGGCACTGGGAAATTAAACTGTCACCCGTGAAATAGTAAAACTCATTAACGCAGAGATTCTTTTTAAGTGTTAGGAATTAACTTTATGACTGCATCAGTAATGGCAAGCCTCAGCCTTAAATCGCCTGCCATTTAGTATTCGTGAACATTATTAAAACATATTAACCGTAATTTAATTGACTGAAAATTAAAAAAGGGGAAAGAAAGGAGAAAAAAAAAAAAAGGGGAGGGGAAACGAAAGAAGTTCCCCGCCTGCAGCACGGCAGGTCCTTTGGACGCGTCCCCCAGCGGGGAGGAGGGGAAGGCAGCGCCGGCCGCCCACCGCAACGGGGCCGCCGCTCCGCACCGCACCGCGCCGCGCCCGGCCCA
>JANZLQ010000001.1:38393330-38408202 GCA_026212715.1 Elanus axillaris
GAAAACTACTTCTTAAACTTTCTAGGTTAGAACATCCTCTGACGGAACTGTACTTAGCTCCACCTAATTTTAATGCCTTACATCAGCTGGACGTCATAGGGTGCTGAAATAAAATGTAGAAGCTAAATTCTAAAGGTTTTACATCATTTTAAGCTACCTGGAGAAATCAGGAGTGTATAGCTCTGGAGATCTTGTGTTAGCTTGTCTCACACTGATACAAAAGAACATAAAATCAAATTAAGAGGACATGGAGCAAATGGATTTTTTTAATTCTGTGCTAACCTTCACAGTTGTTTTCCTGTTGTTGGGGTTTTGTGTTTGAGTTTTGGTTGTTCTGTTGTTTGGTTTTTTTTCTTTCATAAGCTCTTCTTAAAGTGTAAATCATAGGATATTTACTGGGAATAATCCTGGTAGGAGGATAGTGCTGTATACACACATCTCTCTATATATCTCATTCTATCAGGGCACCAACATTTGAAATCAAAAAGTGATTCCTAGCCCTATTTTTCTTAGACATCTCACCTTTATTACACTCCATAATCTGTATCTGTGATGTTAAATCATAAAGCATAAGCCATAAAGCAGAGTTGAGAAAGACACTTAAAAAAGAAAAGTTTTTTTCTTTTCGATATCAAGAGACTTAGGGTGAGAGGCCATTATGCAACATCCTCAGTAAGTGTTGAACAAGGAATCCCCTGCATGTCAGAGGGGTCTGAAAGATCCTTAACTAAACCCTACCAAAGACATTAAAAATCATTGCTTTGATTTTAATGGCTTTTTTTGATGGCTTGTTTAATGAGCTTCTTTCTCACCCAAGTATGGGTCCCCATTTTCTCACACCAGTGTGACAGGCAACAAACATCCCCCAATTCCAGAATACCCTGAATGCAAGAAAGATCAGCATCTGGCCATAAGCTCTTTACTATTTGACCTTTTGTCTGCCAAATGACTAAATTATATTTTCCTTCTGTATTATCTGCTTTTCTGAAGATAAACAGTTATTTTAATGTAACAGGAGATTGCATAATCATTGCAAAGTCCTTGAGCTTTCTGCTGGCTGGGGATTTCTCTGTTCAAGTCCAGATGAGCTATACAATACGAAAATATAACTGGTAAGTTTTTCATTGACATTATTAGGAAGGTGCAATGACTGTCGGTCTGATGTCAGCGGGAGGTGCTGTCAAGAAGGGGAAGGAAAAAAAAACCTCAAAACCCCCTGCAGACATTCAAGAAGAAATCTTGTACTGTTGAATAATTACAATTCTCAAAGAAAAAAATAGACTTGGATAAACCTGGAGGCACCTTTATGTTTCTCCTTTTGAAATCTTCCATCTCCCCTGACACAACGCTTTGCCGTTCTGTCATTTCTGTCACCATGCCATGCTGAGCTAGCTATTTTTTCGGGGGGAGGGAGTATTTTTGGTACTTAGAGACCCCACTGTGCAAATATTTAAAACAAACAAAGTCTTTGCTGAGATTTTTTAAAGGTCTTTTAATCAGCAAACAGATATATGCTTTGTCTGTTGGAAAAGAAGTTGCAATTATCAGGGGAATTTAATTTCAAATGGCACGTATGTTCTTCGTGTGGGTGGTAAGGTAGGCAGGCATCTCAGTGGTAGGTTATAGTCATGTTTATTATATACTTTGAATGTTACTTTGCTGATATCAGTATGGTGCTTTTTTCTGAGTTGCACAGGAAGCCCAGAGCAGTAAAGAGCCTCCCTTCCATGCCGTTTTCCCACTTGTAAAGAAATCATGACTGAGATTGTAATTATTAAGGCATGCAGTCACAGAAATTGCATTCCGGGGAGGTGTTGTGTCTTGCTGCAAGTTATTGCTGTCCCTTTGTCTAGACAGAAAATGGCTGAACTTCTTTTTTTGCATTACACAATTTCTTCCCATTTTTTCCTGTGTGAATCCTTTTCACTGCTTTCTTTCTCATTCACTTTCTTCTCACCAGTCTATCAACACCCTTTTTCTTCCCAAGTAGTTCACGGACCAGTCAGGTCATGTGCCATCAAATTACACCCTTCCTCATGATCTCTTTGGCTCTCCTACAGTTCCTAAAATCATCAATGATGTGGTCTGGGTTTGCATTTTTTTGTTTGTTTGGGTTTGGTTTTTTCAGTATTTTGGGTTTTTTTTTCTGATTGTAACTGTTGTTCCCTTTAACTGCTTCTTTCTCCCTTGAAAGTCTATTGTGCTTTCCACATTGTTTCTATCTCCGCTTTCTGACTCTTCCATTAGTGCTCCTTGAGGCTTAGAGAGCTCCAGTGAGGGCTCTGCTATCTTTAGTTTTGCTTCCTGTTCTCCAGTTTGGGAGAAACACTTCTATCCCACTATGGGTAATTTTCCTACTCACTCTTTTTCATTGCTTTACATGTTGTTTTGTTATTACTATCTTTACAAACCTATCTTCACCTGTCACTGCCTGCCCTTGATTTAAAAAATGGAGGGCAGGCTATATATCTTGCTGCAAGGAGGAAATATTGTTGATAGAAAGCTGCAGGGCTAAAGCCAATGGCTAAAATGCTCAGAGTTTTCTATGCAAGATTTCCCTACAACCTCGTCTTCTTGATCTATGGCTGTTTTATGACAGTGGAGCAACCACAGATTAGATTCATCTGGCCTAGTGCTTTCATATTTCATCTGTATATATGTTGAAATGTATTTGCTATTTGCTGTGTGTATTTGCTATTGCTCTTTTCTATTTGATGAAGTGGGTTTTTTCCATCTCGTAAAGGCTCTTTGGGTGGGACTCAGCTGCCTAAGTATAGGCATATAGTGCTATTTTAAACATTGTAGGGTTTCCTGTTTGGCCGGTTACTACCTCTCCAGAAGGGTATGAGGCTTGCACAGGTTGTACTCCATGCAGATGTCTGATACCGCTGCGGTAGGCATTACCCTGGTGCACATACCCTACTGCATCTGTGTATTAAATGCCTGTGACTAAACAACATAGCATCTCTCTTCCTATCTTGCCATCTTAAGCTTCCTCTGGCAGCTTTTCAGGAAGTCATAGGAGTCACACTTCCGCAGAAACCAAATGGAGGCACAAATTAGAGCAAATGAGAAACAAACCCATACTACAGAGCAATACTTTCCTAATGCAAATACTGCTGAGTGAAAATGTAAAGTCAGACATAATAATAAAAGAGAAAAATAGAAAGAAGTAAAATAAAAATAAAAGAAAATAAACCATTAAGAGTAGCCTTGTCAGAAAGCCCTGTTAAATTCAGCCATTGCAGAGGTCAGACTGGACTGCCACATCCTTCTTTATGACTTTTGTTAGCTTAACACTCACCTTGAGAAATACCTGCTCACCACTGTGGATCTTCTGCACAATCTTCTAAAGGAAACTTTTTTTTTTTTCTTTTTTTTTTTTTTTCCTGAATGAGGTTGTAGTCTGTTCTGGAGTAACGTCTCTGTATGCATTAAATTGAGACTGGCACACATTTGTTTACTACTAGAGGGCAAAAGGATTTTTGCAGCAACTCTTTCAAAGATCTGAGACCCATTGTAATTCCACTGAATTAAGCTGATTAATATGAGGACCTTACACCTATTTCTGTCTCACAAAAAAAAAAAGATATTTCTGCTGGATAAATTAAATTGTGAAATATTTCCTGGCATATATATTCCCCTTCCTTTATGGACTTCATATCCCACATGAAAAAGACAAGACAGATTTTTTCCACCTATTATTTCTTAAAAACAAACCACCAACAAAATTCTCTGTAATTACAGAGTCTCAAAATGTTAGAGGTAATATTGAAATGTTGACAGGCATCTAAGTTCTACTGGGGAGGAATGAGCGATTTACTTAGGATGAGCTAATAATATATTTCCAGTGGTAAGTAACAGCTCTTCATTCTAGATAAAAATTATTATTTTAATAAGGCTTGAAATTGCAGGCATGATATGTGCTGTGATAGTATGTAGGATGAACCAGTAATGCAAAACCAAAACCACTAAATGGAGCTTGAGCAGGGATCCTCTGAGGGATTATTAAAGATTATAACAATAGTCTGTTAGCCATTGAAATTAGATTTATATGACTTTGCATAAAACAATTATATGCAATCTGGGGAAAAAAAACCCACCACCCAAAAGCCTTTTTCCCCTCATCTTTTTCTGTTTTTTAAAAATATTTTTCTTCTTAATATAAAGGCATTTTCACACTTTATTGTTTTTTCCTGTTTTCAAGGATGATACACAACTTAATTCTACTACTGTTTAAAGACTGCAGGGTATATCTCAGGGTATCATGATAATATTGGAGAAAAAGTCTAGCTTTTTCAGGGTGCAAGCTGGGGTTGCTGTTGATGTCCTTGTTATGTTTTGTCAGCAACAATAAGTCAGACAGTAACTAGCCTTGGAAGAGGCTCATGGGCTGCTATAAAGTAGTTCCTGTGGTAGCCCGCAGCTCCCCTGGTAGCCAGCTATGTTACTTAGGGCGTATCAACTTCTTCGCTGTCTCTGATTCTCTCCTCACCCCCCCTTATCTTCGAAAGCTAAAAGCTCTTTGGGGAGAAGCTAACAAAATCTACTACACAAGGCTGTGCTTGGCACAACAGGACAGGGATCTTGGCTGGATCTTTTTGGCAATGCAGTGATACAGATACTATACTAATAAAGTTTTCACACTGAAAGATCGATAGGCATAAGACGTTAGTTCTTTAAAGCCTCCTCTCTTTTATGATTAGTAGGGAGCAATTCATATACAATCCATCACCCTTATAAGAATTTTGTGAGTATTAGTTATATAATGATTGCACAGTGCTTTGAAGATGCAAAGGCAGTTCCCCAGCTGTGTTAAGAGTACAGATAGCACAAGGTAGCTGAACACAACCAAAGCAAAAAATCATCTACAGGATTTCTTGGCTAGTGGAGAGCAGCTGTAGAGGTTATTTCTCCATCTCTCCTAGCCTGGCTGTTAGGGTCAGAAGCCTCCTGCCTCTCTCTAGACTCACCACTCCTCAGCGACAGACTCATGATAAGCTCTTGGCAGAGAGGAGCCTGAGGATACTCAGTGCCTCTGAAAGCTCACCTTCATGTGATCTGGATACAGCAGGACATTAGAGCAAAGGACAAAACTCAGTCCAGCAGCTTATACCCAGGTCTGCATTAGCACAGCATTGGGCAGTGCACTTTACAGCAGGGCTGCAACTGTCAACGTGCACTGAAGATACAAAGTGCCAGACCCAAACGTCTTGAGCTTTCCTCACTCTTTCAGTGTAGACATAACTTCAGGGGCCTAAAATCTAGTGTAGACTTCAGGGCAACTGAGTCTATGCTGTGACCCCTCCTCCCCCACCTTATTTTCTCTTTCATCATTTTTGACACAGATCTAACTAATGAGTTTCAGACTCCGTGTCCTGGATATATATTAAACTATATTTCATTCCCAGAAAATTAACTCCAGGTTCGGCACGCATCCATGAGTTACATCTATGCCATTTGAAATTGATGGGCCTGGGATGGGGTTCAGTTAGGATGGAGAATGCTAGAAGGAAGGAGTTAACATTTTATGTACCAAATCTCATCTTGCTCAAGCCTTTTGTGTATGGAGGGAGCTTTAATTATGTCAAATCTCCATGTCATTTGTCACACTGTTGAAAATAAGTGTGAATGAAAAGAAAATAAATACATAAAGCAAAGTCTGACCAAAAGAATAGATGTTTAACAGGGAAGAAGATAGCCTTTTTTAATAATGTGCTCTTATCAAGGAAAAAAACTGAGGAAACCTTGCTTCTTTTTTTTTTTTGAAGCACAACAGAACTAAACAACTCATATACTTCTGTCCATTTAAGCTTTTTAATGGGTCTAGATGGACATCTTTCAAGACTTGCACAGAGCCGTAAAGAAAGGCCAATTCATGCCTTCCTGAAATCTCTTTTTTTTTTAACTGTAAACAAAAGCATTTCTCAGAAAGAGAGAGATTTCAATCTACTTTAGAATAAGTTACTGGAATAACCTACCTAGAGAACTGTACTTGGGGTCTTCTGATTGTATTTGGTGCCTTTCTAACAAAGGGGTTCAATGCCATCAGAAGTTATGAGTTTGGCATAACATTAATTTCACAAAAATCTATGGCTTGTATTATGCAAGATTAGAAGATTACATTTTCTGACTTAAATATATATATATGCATTAATTTCTTTACAGTAAATCACAGCTCATCACCTGCATTCGCCTGTTTATAGGGCAGAATGGGAAACAGCAATCCTGATGTCTTTTGGCCCTCTGTGCTGTTATTTTGGTGTAGTAGGCAATGGAAGAACCAGTTCATTCACCATCAAATGATGGGACTCAGTACACAAAAGTGATGGCAGTCAGGGTAGGAAGCTGTGATATTTTTTCCAGAAGCAGAAAAGATACTAGGAGAAGAGGAGTGGAAACCAAGCCCTCAAAACAGCATGTGTGAGTGCTTTTGATGCTCTGATTTTGACCAAGCATGAAAAAAAGTGAAGAGCTGCTTCACAAGCACTTCTTGTCCTCCTTTGACTTCCATTAAGAATCACAGTTCTTGCTAGTCTGGATAATACCTCTGTGTGTGTGCTTGTGTGTATGTGTATATACATAGGTACAAGCTTTCTCATCAGGGAGGATGGCAAGAGCTGATGCAGCCCTGCTTGTACCAGGTCTTACCTAGACTCTCTCCTTTCTCCAGAGCACCCTCATGTTTTTTCTTATTTAAAACCTAAACACTTCTAGAGAAGCTGCTTCTTCCCAGAAAGTCAAGAGGCTTTATTCTCAAGAAAATACTTTATAAAATACTAAAAAAAAAAAAAGCAAAAAAAAAAGCAAGCAAACAAAACACTTCTATGAATAATTACACAGAAATCATGAGTGTGAGAGAGCAAGGCACAAGCCTTGTTGTCCTGGGGTTGCTAAATAAGCTTTGATATTAAGTCTATCCCTTTTGCAGTTAGGATTCAGAACAGTCTTTGCCGTTCTAGATTTCTGTTTAAACTGCACATAGGAGTTGTTCTGAAAAATAATCAAACGAGAATGTTCCTCCTGCAGAACATATAATGATTTTTACTGCTTTCAATTTGTAAGTAAAAGGAAAATGAAAAATGCGGGTTTTTAGTATCAACACACAGAGATTGTACAGTTTTTAATTGATGATGTTAATATGGACTCTTTTGAGGATGTTTTCACACAGAAAAAATTGCTATTTCAAAACAATTTTCTTTTCCTTGAACTAAATTTATGAAATTTTAGAATGCTCTTTTCAAGTGAGTGTAAAGGAAGCAACACAGCATTTTTCAATAGGAAATGCTCTGACAAGTCAATAAAAGCCTATTAAGATCTACTGCAGATACTGAAGAGGTAGTGTGAGTGCAGCCAGCATCTGGAAAAGTGAGGGTGGCACAAGCTAATCCTGTTTAGGGTCATGGGCCCCATGGTGCTTTTCTCCAAGGAAGGAGTCAGCAACAGGGGAAAACCCAAAGGTCAGAGCAGCACACTGTAGCTTCTGCCTGCCAGGCACAACTTTCAAAAAACCTGAGCACTTCTCATGCCACTTCCAGTTGATATAACTGCAGATATTCAGCAACTGGAGAAATTGCTCTGTCTTGTTTGGGGCCAGTCTTATAGCTTTTCTCATTAGAAGTTTAACCGTTTGTACAGCAGAACTACTGATTACTTGCCTGCTGCACAGAGGCAGGTAGTAGATGGGAGAGGCAAATAATTTTGAAGGATTTTGTGTTCCTTTGCTGAAAGTTGTTCTAGAAGTGGGAAAATACTCTCACTGTTCTACTATCATTTTTAAACAGATTTTTCAAATGTCATTTTACATAGATGGAAATACGGGTTAAAAAGTCAGGAGACTAGTTTAATACTACAAAGCTAGCAGAAAAAAAAGTTATCCTCTCCTTTTTATGCTGATTATTTGAGTTTGGGCTGTATTTTTTGTTCATAGCTATTGTAAAAACAAAATGTAAATTGCACAATTAAACATTTGGAACAGCCTTCTTGTATAATGTATAATTCACAGTGTGTCAGGGACATCTAATAACATCCTATTACGGATCACTTATCAGATAGTTGTTAACTGCTATTATCTTCTTTGACGTCCCCCATAATTTGATGTGAATAGTTTCTGATACTTGCAGGGTGGTAATAATCTTCCTACATTGTTATGCAGCCTTTTTCTCTCATTTTTAGGACTTGTCTCCTGGCTCCTGTTCTTGTTTGGTTTGTGTTATCACCTGCAGGGAGCACTATATAGATTACACTGTTTCTTCATGCTTGCTATCTCCTTACACCCTTCACATTGGCCACTTCTGTAGACATTACGTTGGGCTAGACTGACTTAGTTCTGGTTTGATGGGGCTGCTATTATGTTTGCAATTGCTGCTGCTGATCTGTATGTTTTCTAATGCAGATGCAGATTTACCCAGGATGGCTAAGAGCACTGAAGCTCCTGCAGTGGACATTGTAATTGTCTTTGACACTCCTACCATCCTATTATTTAGGCAGCTGCCTGCGGCTGTCTTTAGTGCCTGTTGCTAACTAATGCTACATAGATGTGGGCGAGCACTAGTTTTGAGGACTCATTTCCCACT
This sequence comes from Elanus axillaris, assembly GCA_026212715.1. Taxonomy (NCBI): domain Eukaryota; kingdom Metazoa; phylum Chordata; class Aves; order Accipitriformes; family Accipitridae; genus Elanus; species Elanus axillaris. The sequence goes on from JANZLQ010000001.1 coordinate 38,401,907, forward strand.
CCCCTTCTACTCCCCTTTCACTAGCAAAAATCATAGCTTTTTGACTTACGAAATGGTGGGACCACTCTCTGCTGCTGCTCTTGGGGACACCCGACAGTGCAAAGGGGTGGGAGTGCTGGGGAATGGTGAGAGCATCTGACGTGAGGAAACAAACTCCACAATCACTGAGATTGTAAAGTAGATATGTTTATTCAGCACCGGGCAGCACGGAGGGTGGCCCCACCAAAGTCATGTGTGCCTGACACGGTAACTCACTTCAAATTTCAACAGTTAAGTGTTACATATACATGAGATTTCCCAATACACCTATACATATTCATGACCTGTCCCCGCTTCATATTAAAATTAGTCCCAAGAGGTCACTCCCCTAAGATTCTCCTGACTGCACCTGCGCAGTGCCCCTTCTTAGTGGTCTTCAGGGGTCGAGAAGATGAAGGCTGTATGTCTTCCTCACGGTAAACTTTCAACCTTCTCATCTTGCGCAGGCTCTGTTACTTCTTGACATTTATCCAAGCTGCGAAACTAGCCTTGGCTGGTTTTTGGGACCAATTCCTTGTTCCTTATCAGGAACTGTCCTTCTTGAGGAGTTACAGGACTTCCCGTTTCAGTGGGTTTGTACAATAATTCGTAATATATCAAATCCTATCTACTAACATAATCCTTTTATGCTACACAGCTATCTAGATCATCATTAAGCAGTATTTATCTACTAAAACTTCTTTAACCCCTCTCACATCTGTTTCACCCCAGAGGCCAGGCAGCCTTGTCTCCACCATGAGCAGCTTTTGCTCCTCTGCCCTCCCGAGCACCCTCCATGGAGCAATTGGCTCCCAGATTTGCTTGGAGAAGCTGTCTGCAGACAACATTCCACCACACGTGAGGAAGGAAGGTGGGAAGAGGCAGAAGCCATAGGATCCATGATCATTGGCCAGTCTCCAGCTGGGACAACAGTTCTGATCAGGAAACCCAGACCATGAGCTCTCTCTCACTGTTAGGAAAGAAGTTCTGTGCCTGTGCAGTCTCTGGCAGCAGTCAATGCAGGCAGCTTTCAGCAAGCTGATTGGGATCTTAAGAATTATAGTACAAACTTCTTATTTCTCATTTTTGCCTTTCAGTTCTGATTTTTAAGGACTCTAGTTCTCTGGTACATCAGTACTACAGTTTTTTCAGCACAGTATAGCGCATATTGTGTCAGTTATAATGTCCAAATATGCACCTGTTGGTTAAAGACACCTTTAATTTTTCCAGACTTCTTTACCTAGGAATTTAATTTTTAATCAAATGGCAAAGCTGACTAAGCAGTGATTTTATAATACCTTCTAACCAACTGACCTAAAGTTGGAATGCTTAATGCATAACAAAATAACAGAGTATCTTGTAGTGCATATCTTTTTTTTTTTTTTCTGTCCAAATACTAATTCAGCACTCGGCTCAAGTCACCATAAAGTACATGAATGCATTTCCTAATAAAAAGTGAAGTTTCCCTACAGGAGCAGTGAGCTGACAGCTATTTTCCTGCCTCCATTTATTTGTTTTTCTGCCTTTCCCTTTTGCTAGCTCTTGTCAAATTTCTCTGGAACATTTTTTCTCTCTTTGCTATTCTGCAAGAGCAGAAGAAGAGAAAACTGGGGGGGAAAAAAAAGCTAGGGGCTTTAAAGTTTAAAAAATAAACACAATTTGGGAACTGTAGAAGCAGCTGTTAGTTGCACAGGCCATAATTTACTAGAATACACAGGGTTGTAGTCAGCAAAATTAGTGTTTGCTTCGGTTTGCATTTCAGGCAACTCACCACTTTTGAAACTAGCATATAACAAAGACATCAAGGAAGGCAAAGAAAATGGGGCTTTTGTGTGATTTTTATTCTAGCACAGTTACTGTCTTATAAATTCCCCTTCTTCAAAAATTGTGTAATTTCTTTCATTTTATGATCACCATCATCATTCTCTGAATATAAGCAGTCTAGTTACCAACAGTATAGCCTCATGGAAGCCTGACTTCAGGATAAGAAATGACTATGGATGTGGAAGGCTTATGAATTAAGTGAAAAACTACAGTTGCTTGGCTTGACTACATTTCATTTACTTCCAGCAATGTGTCTAGCTAACATTAAAAGACCTTGGTGAGAAAAACCCCACTTGCAGGGTCCCAGCCCAAGGACGGTCTGCTCCTCTGCTTATTACTAGGAAAGACGAATCACATTTCAAATACTTGGAAATTCAGAGGTAAATGAGCTGATTCCTTCAGCTCAGTTCAAATCCACCACCTCACAAAAAGAAATATACCTCAGGTGTTTCTTAACCTGTTGCTTGATCAAAGTGCACCCAAAAGTGAGTCTGTGCATTCCTTCATTCGCCCATAGCATCCCTTGTGTATTGGTCTGCCACTCCATTTGAGGGGCTCTGTGAATCCCACAAGCTGTCACCAGGGTAGGGTAATTAGACCTGTAAAATCACAGGTCAGCTGTGATATTGTAAAGCTGAAATGCCAATGATATGTTAGCACTTAATATAGTTAGTGCAAAGCATACACAACTGAACATGGTCATTTGTTTATAGATCTGGAGCAAAAGGGGCAAGAAGAGGGAATGTAAAGTGTTCCTGGTAGAACAGAAACTGCTAAAAAGTTTAGTTCAAAACACAGTCTAACTTAAAAGAGGTTATGTCCAGGAATGGATACTTGATATGTTTCCAGTAATGGAAATCCTAATTCTGTAGAGGGCCCAAAGATGTAGCACGAGTCCCGTGACACACGGATGAGTTAGGTGATTTGGTTTGTCTCTGCTCTACCACAAATTCTTACTTAATCTTGGCAAAACTCTGAGGATAAAATTAAGGTTCTTAATTAAAGGCTGAAGGAAGTTAGGTCCCTTAATCATTAAAATACTTTTGGAAATGTTTACTCTTTGACCTTCTCTATTTTCAAAACATGCTTCAGAGTTCTTCTTGATAACCTTGCCAGCACAATGCTGTTAAAAATGTGATGCTCGCAAGCAAGAAGGCAAATAGCTGTGGTATCACAGTGGCAAAAGGAAAAAGAAAAAAAAACCAAAACCAACTCACCACTATTTTATGGTTCTTACTGCATTCTTAAACAAAATGAGTCACCATAAGAGACTATGAAATATGTGGCCCTGAAACAACTATCAGTACTGCAAATACTGCCTTTCTTTCTTTCACCGTAAACCGATTGTACTGAGTGAAAATTAACCCCATTTGCCCTTCAAGTTGCTGTTTGTTATGAGATTACCTATCAGTACCACACTACTACAGCAATATTTGATCAGATAGATATTCCACCAACAGAACTAAGCCCAAATAATAAAATAATGGGAAGAAACAACAACTAAAGACAATTTTTTCTGATTAAATATTGATGTAGAAATTATTATTTATGTTTCCTGGCTTTTCTACATTTAGTACTTGTTAGCAGTGTCCCTCATTCATGAAACATTAATGGTCTATTTTTATAGCTCACTTCTGTTCTTAATCTGAGTTATTTTACGAAATGACTCCTTTTTATGGTGCTGAGGATTCAGATTCTTTCTGCCTATTGAGCTGCACCATTATTGTCACCTCAAGTGTAGCAAATTTTTTTAAACTATTTTTAGAAGGAAGAAGAGTTTTTGTTACCCTGTACAGATTAGCCGTTGTGAGAGCTTTGAGTCTGCCTGTGTTCACAGGCTGCAGAACATCCTCCAGACATATTGCTTTAGATGTTATGCCCCTGTCAGAGAGGTAAATCTCATAAGCCTTGAAATATGTGAAGTACTGAATCAATGCAATCTCAAATGCATGTATTATTAGATATATGAGATCATAAACACCATAAACATCAGGACAGTCACAACCAGTCAAACTGTGGTCCATTTAGATCAGCATCCAGTGTCCAAGCAGGGCTAGTAACAGATACTTGAGAAGCATTATAACAAAGGACAAAGAGGTATAATCAAAAAAAGAATAATGATTTCTCACTATATCTTCCCAGATTTCTAATCTGCAGTTTAGAAACTTTCTGAGTCATAGAAAATGTCTTGGTGTTTGACAGCCTTTGTGTAGTTTTTTATTCGTGTGTTTGTCAAAATCAGTTTTTGGGATGCACAGCCTTCTGCAGCATGAGTTATGCAAACACATCCTGCAAAATACTGCATGCTCTTCTTTGTTTGGAACGCAGCACTTGAACATTTAATTAGATTCCTCCAAGTTTTGTCTTTTGAAAAGCAGTGAACAATCATTCCTCGCTGACCTTCCCTGATCTACTTGTGATCTTTCATCCAGTGTCTCTTTTTAAGGCCTGAGTCCTAGTCATTTTTGTCACTCCTCAAAAATAAACCATTCCCTATATTTGATCATCTTTAGAGCACTTTGAGCATTTCAGATTTTCCTGGGAAAAGAGAAAAGTAGCAAAGCAGGGACTACTGGCTATGATTTTTGCACATTTCTCCTCCTTTTCTCTACCAGTTCTGTTAATACTTCTCTACATAAAAGTCTATGGGAAAATTTCACTTCAAAATAACTTTAGAATAACTAATCAACAGCAAAGGAATTTGGATTTTTGAAGTCTTGAAAAAATTCTATGAGCTCCCTTAAGTTTCATCTTGCTCATGTGCAGATCTTATCCTGGTATAAGGCTAATGGCTCCCACAGCTGGTGTATATTGATGTAGCTCTATTGATTTAAAAAGTGCTACACTGATTTAATCAAGCAAAGATCTGGACCTCTGTGTCCCAGCAGAACCAGTGATAAACTTTGTTTTAAAACAAGTTAAGAGGAGTAATTCTGTGGAACCACATCCTTGTGCCAGGTACATAATCCTAATGAGAAATTTTTAAATGTTACTGGTCTCAGAAAGCCAACATCTGTGATAATAGCAGCATATCTCTGTTGCGGCCACAAGATGGCCATATTTCTGAATACAGTTTGTCAAGAGTGTTATAGCACAGGAAGTGAATTTATTCCTTTCAGATACAGAAGGCAGTCACCAGCAACAGTGACATAGTGTTTAAGGCATTTGCTGTGTCTCAGCTGCCTGTTCAATATCTCTGAATACAAAAACCTGCAGAAATCAGCAGATGCTGATATACTTTAATAGAGGAAAGCAGCCAGGAAGTTGCAAGAAGTGTGTGAACTGGATACCCCACAGATTAAAGACCACACTCTTAATTTAGCTGTGCCAGATTATTCATTGGTCTAAAGATGCCCACCATCAAATCTCTGCCTGTCAGGCATAGCAAAACTGCCCCATAAAATTTGTGGCATCAACAATAGGATGCTGAAGGAACGTACATGGTACATCGCTGACTGTCAAAAAGGATGGAGTCAAGACATAACCTGTATATAGTTTGGTCTTGAGTTTGAAAGCATGATGTGGCCAAGACAATGTTGATCTGTCCCAGGTTATTGGATCAGCAAATCAATTAACCAATGTGGCAAGCTGTTCATTGGGAAATCAGTGTGTCCTGATCAATAAAGCATAGCTTTCTGGTATGTACCACACAGCTAAGGTTCATCATTACAGTGGAGGAATGCCAGTAACTCTTTAGTCTTTAGGGATTTTTTTGGTAAAATAATTCCTCCATTTTATGATTAGTAACTGCAAATTACTCACTAGTCTCTCAGTGATTAATGTCTAAAGTTTATTCTTTGTTTTAAGCTATTATATCCATTTACATTTTATTAAGAACTTCAGAGCCTTATGTATCTATTTTTTTATGTGCCCACTGATTCATGCAACAGAGGAATAGAAGCAGGAGTGAGAATCTGGAAATTTAAGGGGTCACAGGTCTCCTAAAAAAGGTTTAACTGAATATGTCTTTGTCAGATCCTGCACCTATCCTTCACAGATAAACAGAGAACATCACTGCCTCTGTGTATACCTGCAGGGAACCAAAGCATATGGATAAAGTGGGCCTGATTCAGCTCACAATGGATTCATCTAAGGAAATCTCACTTTGACTTTGGTAGGAATAGGAGCAGAATGAAACAAGCAAGAACAGGGTTGCAGTAACAGCCTCTGTTCACAGAAGAAATTGGATAATGAACTTTTGACTCCTAGTCTAGTTCCTCAGCCACTTGGCTGCCTTACAAACTTCTCTTTAACCCCATTTTAAGGATATATACTTAACCACATGATAACTTCAGGAATGTGACTCACCAGGACAACTTATGAGTTTATACTTATGCATGTTCTCAGGTATTCTGCTAAAACTCCATTCACTCTTTGGATACACTGTCCTGGTTTCAGCTGGGATAGAGTTAATTGTCTTCCTAGTAGCTGGTACAGTGCTGTGTTTTGAGTTC
>JANZLQ010000001.1:38425778-38436767 GCA_026212715.1 Elanus axillaris
GGGGTGGGCAAGATCTTGGGTGGGGACATAGCCAGGACAGCTGACCCAAAATGACCAAAGGGATATTCCATACCATATGAGGTCTGCTCGGCAATAAAACTAAGAGAAAGGAGGAGGAGGGGCATTCATTATTATGACGTTTGTCTTCCAGAGCAACCACTACGTGTGCTGAATCCCTAATTCCTGGGAAGTAGCTGGACATCACCTGCTAGTGGGAAGTAGAGAATAAATCTTTTGTTTTGCTTTGCTTCCATGCACAGCCTTTTCTTTCGTTTTATTAAACTGCCTTTTTGTTGACCCACAAGGTTTTTTCCATCTTATTTTCCCCCCACTCTGTCTCACTCTGGAGTGAGTGATAGAGCAGCTTGGTGGGCATCTAGCAGCCAGCCAAGGTCAACCCACCACAGAGAAAGAGAAAGAAACTGTTATGGTGATCCTAGAAGGATTACCTCTGCCACTAAATAAATTTGGCATTACAGTTGGATGAGCACTGACAAAAGTTTGTATTTTATTTCGAATATTTATGTTTGATTTTTTTTTTTTTAATATAGGAAGAAACTGAGCAAATGTGTTAATTCTGTCATCACCAGTGAGACAAACTTTCCAGCCACATGAACAGGCTGAGCAGCTCATGCATCCTGTCCCCTCTTCAGTCATGTGCTATTTATAATTTACATTCACATTTATTTAAAGACATCTGAATTCTGTTTTCTATTCCTCAGGCATCACTGAATTAACAAATTTGCTCTGTTGCAAATCAAAAGCAATAAGCCTCACACATTGTGCCTGAAGCCAGCAAACTTGCTGTGCAAAGTGTACAATGAGTTGTTTAACACTAAACATATCTAGTGATTCTCCACCTTGGTCAAGAGTCCTAGATCACGTGTTTTTCGCCACAAGAGTTATGAAGGACTGGAGCCTCCTCTGACATGTGACAGGCTCCATTTAGGTTTACATGTGCTAATTTTTCCCAGAAGGAGAAAATGGTCTCCAGCCTGTTCACAATCCCAGTGAGCTTGATGTGCATTGCTGCATCATTAGGCTGAGATCAGCTCTCTTTTTCCATCATGTAATGATTTTGCAGTCAATGGTGACAACATATTCTCTCAGTGTCCAGTGGGAATCTTTCCATGGACTTGCAATGAAGCCAAGATTTTAAATGAAGTTGTCAGATGGAGAGGAAAGGAGGTATCACTTTGGCTTTCTGTGAAAATGAAGCAGAGCAAGTGTGATGCTGCCTCATGCTGTAACCTCGAAATGGCCCCGCATAGTGTGAAGTGGCTTCAGAGATGCTCATATACATGTGGGAGAAAATTTGGAAGTCATGGCAAGGAACTGTTTTGTCTGAAGACCAGGCTGTAAGCACTTAGAGCCTGACTGCACAGGAGGGCATGGCAGTAAGTGAGAACATTTTGAGGCAGGGACCTCTCAGGCATTGGCCTAACTCCCACCCCTGTCTAGGGACAGGATAATGTGACTTGCACACACCCTCAGGTCTGTCTGAGAAGTACACATAGGCTCTCCCACTTAGAAGGCTACTGTCTAGACTTCCCTCTCCCTCTTCCACCTGCTCTGTACTTCTACAGAAGCTGTGCAAAGTTATACCCAAAGATAATAAGTGTATTATTTGTAGTATTTGTGTATACCTGATGGCCTATGTAGTTGATAAATTTGCTGTTATGGACTCAGTGATGTAAAAAGACAGGTCACAGATGGTGCAAAAGGTCACTAGTATTTGAGTGTTTACACTATTTTCCCTGAAGTAGCCAAAATTCATCCTAGTACAGCATTTACCCTATCAGAACACAGTGTTCTTTGGCTTATTTAAATGTAAATGATGTTATATTTTTATCTCTAGGCTTCTGCATTCTTTACCCCAAACCTTTGGGATTGGACTTTTGTTTTGTGGTGGTTTGTTTTTTTTTTACTTTTGACTGATGTTTAATACATTTGATAGTTTAATTTAATTGGATTTGTAATAGAAGTGAGGCTGATAATCTAATGCTTGGCAAATAACTTCAAATTGCTATGTATTATTAAAAGAATAAGGATTTAAAATAGTGCCAACATGAAATACTAATATCATGAGAAAAATATTCCTGTTCCATGCCTTTGAAGAATCAGGCCTTGTCATCTCAGTATCCGTGTTATCATTCTTAAACATTTTTACTTTGTACAACTCATTTTATTATTTTTTAAGCATGTAAAAAACTGAGGCCTAAAGCAAGTGCATACTGTCCTATTAAGGGAAATCCTTGTATTACACTCTACAGCTTAGGTTTTGTCTTGGAAAAAAACATTTAATGAGTTTTTGTTTAATGGTAGATATTATTCATGCAGGTACAATAGGAGAAATGGTTTCTTACATAGTTTATAAGTAAAGAAGTTCACTTGTAGGCATGTAATTTCTGAGGAAAACACATTTATTATTCACTTAGTGGAAACCTGAAAGAAAATAGAAAAGGAAAAAAAAGGTAGACTAGAGCTTTTTGGAAATGCTGCTCTCATCCTGTTTTCAGAGGAAATTTAAATGAAATTAGAGCTAGCATATTTTCATACAGCATTTATTAGCATGTTGGTTTGGGGAAAAAATGATGATCTGTTTTGACTGATTATCAAAAACCACTTTAATTTTCACAACTATTCACAAAATTCAAGGTAGTCACACTCAGAGGTACCTCTGGGTAACTACCTCACCCAGTTCCCTGGATGACTCCACACCTGCATGTCACTGCTTACAGAGGCAACTAATCACTTCTTTGGACTATGTTAATCTTTGACCAGATCAGCTTCTGGAAAATACTCCAGTGCTAACACAAGAAGGAAGGGCAGAAAATGGCAGCTCAGATTTAAATTGGCTAAGTTGGCCCCTTACGCAGAGCAAAGCTGTAAAGTCTGGTGATCTGGCGACGTGCCTTGTGAGGGCTACAGAGGAGCTGGGCAGCCCCTGGAGGTAGAGAAGTCAGCTATTAGTATCAAGACAAGGAAGAGGAACAGGTCGGCTCCGTGAAGATCCAAAACCGGGAAAATTATATCAATTTACTGAGTGTAGTGTATGATCTTTCCATTTTGGAGAAGAGATTTAAAATATCAAAGGATAGAGAAATGCTAAAATTGAGGCCCTACCCAAAGAGTGTCCACAATCAGTGGAAGTATGCCCTGACTGCTGCAAGCCTTAGACCCATCATGGAGCCTTAGATTCCACCATAGAGTATAAATCTATTTGTTCTTAATCTTTCATTCTTTTTTCCTAAGCCTTAAATCCTATGCCTGAGCTGGCTGGAAGGTTTTTCCCACCTCACAATGCATGAAGTTAGCTCATTTCTCAAGAAGAGGGAATCATGAAGTTTCTATGGAAACTTCATAATTAATAGCTCAGTGTTAAGCCTTTTTCATATGCAGATTTCTAAGTATTTTCCACTGGAACTGCAGGCTCCTGTACAACAAATGCAAGCCTACTGTCCACAGTCTGGCCTTTCCTAGCTACAGACCACTTGGAAATATTACATGGAAAAAACACTGGCTTACTTCCTTCATGTCCTTGATTCCAACTCATTTAGGCTTTAGTTCAGTAAATGGCTTAGGTCCCAATGAATAAATATGCTATGTCCTATTAAATAAACATATTCAATGACTATGGTTTCAAATATAACTCCTGTTAAATGTCAGCACCTACTGATATGTGGTTATGGATTAAGGCCTCAGCTATTAAATCCTTTAAGGCATAACTGCTGTATTTTTACCACTTTCACACCCCAGTCTGCTGACACAAGAGAAAAAAAGAACGAAAAATGGTATTGGGCCTTCCTAACATTTCTATTTATAACTGGAGTATACTTGGATGCATGAACATCTCAGATTTCTACTTCAATAAATTAAGGAGATAATATTTATACAGAACACCACTGGAGAATTAATTACCTTCAGAGGTCTAATTAAGGTCTAAATTATTCCTGCTTGTCTGTGATATCAATGATCTTCATTTAGGTAGTAAATTTATTTTGTAATATTTAAAACCGTTGTGCTGGCATTTTTAAAAATGAGATGGTTAAATGCAGAAAAAATTATAGATGCCCTAAAAAATGTGCTCATTTATAAAACTAAGCTTATTAACCTTGATTAGATCCATTGCTTACATGGTGCGTCCATTTTTTCATACTGAATTCTTTCTTACAAGATTTGTGAGAAAGAGTGAGTATGCAGGGGAGAACTTAAGAATAGCTCCTGTGAGAAAGATGCCATTCTGTGAGTCTAAACCCCAAGGAACCCCCACTTACAGAGGACGATCCTCATGACAGATGTTGATAGGAATGCTCTCTTATTAGCCCTTTATTCCAGGACTACTTATTTTTAATTTCAAAAAAAAATATACATAACTACATAAATGATTTCTTGGTTTTTATTCTTTTTATCATGAAGCACCTCATGATAGATATAGGATAATTCAGTCTTATTTTGCAGGGTTTAGTGGAAGGTTTTATGTTTCTTTGTTTATCCCTGCATCCAATTAAAGAGTAGATGATAGGACACTGAATAACTGAGGAAGAGAAAAGCATTACAATGGAAAAGTGTTGGGCACATCCAACAGTGGAGTACAGAAAATAATAGCAGATTTTTCTTTCCTTTAATTCTTATTGCCATGGCACTTTAAGTAGGCACTACTTTTTTTCTGTCAAAGAAAATAAACTAAAAGTATTTCAAATCCTTTGAACCATCACTGAAATGCTAGAAGATGGCCTATAATACAAACGTAAAGACATTTGTTCAAGGGATCTCCAGTTCACAGCTACATCACTTCCATAGTGAGCTGTACATGATTTCCTTTTACCTTAGTAGTTGCTGTTGTATATAGATTTCAATTATTTTTAACTTTAATGATTCATTACAGTAATGGGAGAGTGTTTAAACAGAAGAATATTCTCCAAGTCAAATGCAGATTGCAAACCCGCACTCTGCAAAACTGGAGGGTTTTCAATGACCTCACATTCTGTCAGGCTCACCCACTTAGTTTAATCATACAAGTAAATAATGGTGTTAGTGTAAGAGGAAAATTCACGCAGAGTATCCAGAAGGGAAAAACAATAATCTGGACAGTGGACATGCACTGAGCCATGAAATTAGCCTCCCTGAGGGATGTGGAAGAAACAAGAAAATTCTAAAATACCAGAAAGTTGCTGTGAGGCAGGGAGGTAGATAGAGGGATCTGAGATCTCAGACAGGCACTCTCTGTCTCACTCCTGGAGTGATTTAACACATTATTGCGCTTGCTCTCCTGCCAGATAGGATCACCTCCAGAGCAGAATCAGAAGGCAAATGGGAGGTTTATCAACTTCAGTACCCAGCCTTACTTCCTAGGTTGAACAGCCAATAAAATGGGGTTAAGTTCCTGGGTCAGGCTGTCAGTCAGTGAATGTGATGTGTAGGCTCCTTCTGTATTATGTCAAGCCTTCTACATAGTGTGGGAGAGGGGACACAGAGGCAAGTTTAGGAAAAATAACATTTTAAATCTCCCTAGAAAGATTTGTTGGAGGACACCTGTCAGAGCTCTGACAGTTTTTGTTTTTCTTTTTTTTCTTCCATTTTTGAGTTCCACAATAGCTTAAAACTACAAAAAAGAGTAGCGAGGAAAAAAATAGGCTGAGACACACATCTCCAGAGATAGAGAAATAAAAATAGATTTAAATAAGCCAGGGTAAATAAAACTAAAGCAAATTCACACAAATTATCTTCCACTTACTTCTGAGTTTGTCTCCCCTATTTAAAGACTTTCCTCCAACCCAAGTGCTCTGGTGATGGCTAGAACAACTATTCTTGGCTCTATTTCCTTTCTTCACACACGCTATTGGGTAAGAAAAGCTGCCAAAAAGTGGGAGTTTTATGAAAGCAATCATAAAATGTTATGGGTAATGCTAAACAAATTATGTGTTACTATAAAAAAAATGTCCCTTTCTTTGGTTAAAAAACAACAGCTGCCTGAGAGAGATCAGGTTACCTGTCTCAAAGCAATGATAAACCTACTATCAAGGGCTATAGCTGGCAACTGTGGAGGCTGTGGACAGTCAGCGTTATTGAAGCTGTTTCCTGACAGTTCTGAAAAGCTAATAGTGATCTGATGTCTTGATGTCCCAACCTGCAACACATATTTCCACAGGTAAATGAAGACCAGTGTCCTACCCTGGGATTCAGAAGACCTCAGCTGAGGTCTAGAGTTACTTTTTCTTGTCCCATAGCTGCTGGGACATGTACTAAGACATTTTCTTCTTGGTCTATCAATTTTATTACTGCTTTACTAAGCAGGAACCACCCCTAGTCTCTCCCCTGTATACTGTCTGGCATGATGGGACCAATTATTCAAGACCACCTCACAGTTACTATAAAAGATGGTGTTAACAAGATTTGGGCTGCTGGGCGTTATGTTCTCCTCTGTTCCCCGTTCGGGGGGTGGTGGTGTTTGTTTGTTTTGGTGGTTTTGTTGTTGTTTGTTGTTTTGTTTTGTGTATGTTATTCAGGTCTACTGCAGGCAGTTTATAAAGCTCTGGAAAGTAGTTCAATAAAGTCCAGCTGCGACAGTCAGCATAAGCCCTTCCTATATGCAGCCTACCATTCTTCTACACCATAACTATGACACTACTATGGGCAGTTCTGAAGCATCATTTCTCTGAACACAATGGAATTTCAGAAATTGAAGTGAGACTTTTGCAGTTTTTAAAGTACCTGGGTGCACAAACTTAAAGACTTCCATTTAGCTGGCACCAAAATTTGGAGGTGAAGTGTTTTCATTGCCTCGAGTTCTGTTTCTCCGTATGCTAAGCTGAAAAATGCTTCCAAGTCTGACTGGCACAAGGAGTATCTACTTCCTCAGCCTTTTGTAGTCCACACATTATGCGTTTCTCCAAGTATCACACAGAGATACCCAATTCACCAAATGTTGTTGGGACACATCTACCACACAGCACTATGCACAATATGCACCTGTCTAAAGTATTCTCCAGTTACACCATGCAGCTGAAAAGGAGAGGACCTGGATTTAACTCTTCTTTTTGAGATGCAAATCCACTCTTCTTGCGATTGCAATAACTACTGATCAACTGGCTAATGCGAGTTGGCATTTTCAATTTCTCCAGTAAAAACCTATTCCACGTTGCACAAAAGAGTGGGAGAGAGTGCAGCAGAGCCTGACTCCATGTTCTCGTGATAGGCACTCACCTGGAAACAGAGAAATTTGGGTCTCTATCTTCTCTAAAAGTGCTGTTTATGCATTTCATTCCATGACTATTTAATGCAAAAGATATAAAATTAGGAGTCCATGAAGCATGCATTAATTTATAACCATTGTTCACTGGCTTTCCTTCTCTGAGAGTAGAATGTTTTGTGCTCTGGAATATTAATAACAAGTGCTGCTTCCTTACCTTCTCTCTTTTTCCTCTGCTTCCAGTTTCACCAGATCACAAGCTCTTTTACCTGCACTTAGACCTTCAGATTGCTTCAGTGCCAGCTTTTTTCAGGTTACCCTGTAAAAGCCAAGTCTGGAGAGCAAATAGTGCAATAGCATGGCAGATAAATAAGAGGAGTTTCCAAGGGCAAAGCTTCTGGCAAATGACTTTTTAAAGCACCATAAAAAAATTCACAGTTCATCTTAGCAAATTTAGCATCTACCTGTGAAGCTATTAATCTGTAACAAAGAACATCTCTGTGGTATTCTTTCCCTTCAAGGTAATACCTGCCATTGTTGCAAATTCTAAATTATTGAAATGATAAACATTCACAAATTCTGAAAAGGAGGATTCACCATGAAATTCCAGAGCAAAGTTATTTTTATTGGCATGATGTAAAGTGCAAAAATACACCTTGTTGTCAAGAAAAACAAACTGCTCAATTTTCTAAGCCTTTTCACCTTGCACTTACACCACCACATCTATTCAGTGTAATAGTCTGTCCTCCTTTTCTGGTAATCCTTTCTGGCATCTTCTAAGAAATGAAGAGACTTTTGTTATCTTTGCTCACTAGTTTGTATGTGTTCCTTTGTCATTATGAGGGGGGTTAGGAGTGTTAACCTCACGAAAGCCATATTTTAAGGTACAGACCAAGACTTTAAGCCACTGAGTGACTGCTGAGAGTTACACTTCTGCCTCTAAAAGTTACCTTTGTAGATGAAGGTGCAAAGACTATGGGAGGGACATGAATCCTTTAGTTTGCAAATATTAATACTATTTTGCTTTTATTGTGTAATCAAACTTTTAGCTTTTGCTGTCCATACAACGACTGGAAAAAGCAGTAAATGAATTAAACTCTTTGAAGTGTAGGAGCAAGGAAAAGTCAGGCATCATGGTATTTGCCTATAATATTCAGAAAGCCTCTATTTTATGAAATCACTCCTGTGGTGATTTTTTTCTGGTTTTCTAACTACATAGCATAAAGCAGCAGATGCTGTAGGTTTATCTGTATTTTAACTCTGGAAAAGTTCTTTTGAAATGTTCCTTTTTCTTACAATATAGGGAAGATATATTTAATTTTTCTTATTGCCTGCTTCATTTCTGTTTCAAGTTATTTGTTCTCCTATGTTAGTAATTCAACAGGAGCCTAGTTTGTGATGTTTAATGTCTTTTTTAATAGTATTTTTTTTCAGTTTTTTGCACATTTGTGAGGCCTGAATTTGTTGCATTTTAAGAAACCCTGCAAACAGCAACTGTGCTTATTCTTTGTTCAGTCTTGGCTCTGTTAAAAAGAAAATCTACTCCCTACTTTCCCCTCTATTAATTTCTCAGCAGCTATGAACAAACTTTCAATACTTTCACAAGGTATAGTTTACTTGTAGAATTAGTCAAACTTTCTGAGTGGGAATGGGAGTATTAATGACGCCTTGTGGCTGTTTTTTGCAGACAGTCAAAATTTGTAACAAATACATTATTTTGTTACTGAACAATAAAGGAAATGGCTCACAATGCAGCACATATATATTCACATGTGTATGCGTGTGTGTGTTGGTGTGAGCGTATAAAACTTGTGGTATTACTGATAACAGAATCAAATTCTAATCCAGACGGTAATGTTCTGCCTACCTGATTTCCCCTGCATTTTGAATTTGAAATGCTATTCTCCACTCACTTTCCCTACATAATCACATAATGTGGATATGTTCTTTTAAATAGGTGGTATTTCAATTGAAGTTAAAAGGTCATATGTATTTATTTTCAGAAAGCTTTTGTGTAGATAATCAAGCAGTAAAACCTTTTTTTTTCCTTTCCACCATCACTTGTGAGACTGATGTGATTTAAGTCTCTGAGGTCTGCAAACACTTTTGCATTTCTTAGGAAAAAAATTCCATTCAGCTTAGGGGAGGTAAGGAAGTTTTAAGGTGAAAGTCTTGTTTAACCACTGAAAAAAAAGTCTGCAAATGGAGAAAATGCTAATGTAGCCATTCAAGAGCCCCATAACACAATGTGTGTTGAGGAAGACCACCTAAGCACTTTCCAGAATACTCAATTGTGGGTCCTAACATCAGAGATTCATTGCAGCCATTTTTGTGGACAAAGTAACAAGAAAAAAATCTTAAGACAATTCATAGCTCTAACTCTCTTGTGTCTTTCACATTCCTACTTTTTTTTATCATGTTGGAATCAGACGCTTCATGTGAGATCTCAGCTGAGAATATAATCGAGACACATTCCCAGATTTGATTAACCTGCTGTCCAAATAGGATAATGATAGGAGTTGGGTCACTTGTCTCATTGTATATAGAAAATCAGAGTAAAAGATGGAAATAAAAGTCCATTTAAGTCCAAACCAGTTTATGTGGATAACCCATTGACAGTGCAGCTTCCCATGTTACCTAGTGCAAGAGAGGATATTGTGACACTTCAAGCTGATACTCTATGCCAAAGAGTTTAGTATTTGTTCATTTCAACATATTTCTTCTTTTATTGCCTCTTCTCCTTGTTACTTGTCACAGAGACTAGGGCATATGGCCAAGGTGTGTGCCTTTTGACATATTCCCTTCAGATGACACCCACTGCACATTAAGACAAAAGGCAACAGCCTGTGGAAATAATTTGAACCACTGCATTATTTGCAATGGCAAGCAAAGACCCTTGATCCTAAATGTAGCTGAGCACTGGACACAGGGGATATCAGTTCTGAGGATACTGACCAGGTATGAGGCTGTGGACAGTTATTTATTCCACTTATCAAGTTTGCATTCATCAGAAGGTAAAGTAGGAACTTTTTCTTACAGTAGTGTTTTAAGGAATGATCCCTGAGCTAACTATACTGATGTTTATCAACTGCTGGGCCGGAAAAGATCATCAGAGTCATAAGGCATTGGAAATATTATGAATCTATAACAGAAAGAAAATCTCATTCTCAAAGTATTCATACCCTTCAGGGCCAAGTGTTCTCTGTAACCTCTCATAAACAGAGTTATCATTGTTACCACGGACACTTTCTATTCTTCCCTTAATAAGAAATAAGTAAATCTGGAAAAGAGTAGAAACAGAACTACATGATGCTATTTTCCCCTGTTCTTTCTGTTGTGTTTTTTTTAAATTCATTGCCAGCATTTCTATGTGAAACATGAAATACTTTCCCTCCCACCTTTTCCCATCAAATATAAATGAATACTAGTTAAAAAAGGTAATTATATTAACACAGCCTCAGTAGTTTAGTGAAAGAAAAATCTCTCACCCATGTTGAGCAGCACTTCTAAAATCTCCATATGCAACAGGTTAGAAGACTAAAAGCAAGAGGAAAAGAATTCTGTGTTTGCAAATTCTTTTTCTGTGATGGCAAAAGCCAGGCAAAAAAGAATGTTTGCTACATAAAAGCAACTTATTCATTTATAATGAAGAAGAGGAAACAACCATAGGAACAAACAAAACCAAAACAAATAAACATGCAAATTCCTAACTTTGTCTTCAAAATATATTCAATTTTAAAACTGTTTATCCTTTAGACCAGCTGAAGAAACAGGACGGGGGGGGGGGGGTGAAATAA
>JANZLQ010000001.1:38436783-38454134 GCA_026212715.1 Elanus axillaris
AAAGAACGTAATCTCGAGCTTATGGAAAAAGCTTAAACTGATGAGACTATTGAGTGAACAAGATGATTTCATAATACAGTTTGTGCATCTTTGGTAATGACACTAAAGATGTAGAATAAAAAAAAGACCAATCATTCAGCAATTCAAGCAAAGTCAAGGCTTACTTATTTATCTTTTTAATGCTGTTTTGTTGGTGCCAGACTTCCTCCAGAAATTAGGTAGATTGAATGAAGTTGGACAGTGCAGAGTTTTAGTCTAAGAAACATTCACACTTACATCCTTTTCCAGTGGGTGCTCAATTTTTTTTCAAGTTTGGAGGAAAAATTTTCTGAGGTGTTTTCAAAAGAAAGCAGTGAACCAGGCTACAGACTGCTTTGCTCCTGGGAGCTATGAAGTTACCTTGGCTGCTGCATGAGATACTAGGCAGAAGCTGAGAAAGAGAATATGATCTTTAAGTATGTATTGAAATAATGAAGTTAGAGCCAATTGTACTTCTTAAAGGCTACAGAGAAAGTTAAGTGTCAAATCTTTCTTTTAGCTGTTCAATGGGGGACCTCTGCTTTATGATATAGATATCTCCAAAGGATAGAGAGAGTCAGCTCAAGCACTTTTTGTTGTTGGTTTGTTGTTTTTTTTTTCCAAATTCTGAAGTCTTTTGTGGTATGGCAAAAATTTCAGTAGGAATTCACCCCATCTAGATGCAACTGGTTAAGGAAAAAAGCCACTTTCTGCTAACTGAGAGTGAGTTGAGACATAGTGGGACAGTCTTTCCACTGAAGGTAGACATCTACTTTAATATGTGATAGTTCATTTTCTGTAATGCCTTTCTCCTTCCACTGACTACAACAGGAGCTGGTTTGACAGGCTCGAACTGGATGTCTTTCAGGAAGACGAGATGAATCCCCCCACTCTTTGGCTCAGGCTGGATGAAAATTATACCCTCTTGGACTTGGTCAATGGCTCCAATGATTGATGCAGAAGAGAGATTACTATTGCTACGGTCTCAGGAAAGGCTCAGAGCACAGCTATAGGGTCCTTTATAAGTCTGTCAAGTTGAGGTAGAATCACAAAATTTATCTAGACTTTCTTGTGCCTAGCAGCAGGTGACTTCTGGGCAAAACAAGCTGATACTGGAGGTAAATAAAATAACATACTGGTTATCATTGTAAGCACTCAAGTGATGCCACTTAGAATCCTGAGTAAGAAAAACTGCAGCCAAGAAAAGTTGTAAGACCAATTCTTAACTGTTAAGCACTAATACAGATAATATGGCCAGATCTTTCCTCGGTATTCCCTGAGGCCAGCATTCCAAACTAAACTGTTCGCACTCCACGGAATATGTAGAGCTGAATCATTTGAAAGGATAGATACAGTAGCTATCTACTTCAATATTTTATAATAGCTTTTCTATTAAAAGATAAGTAGTGAGGTCTGTGAGAAAGAATATAAAAGCAGAAATCATGCAGTCCTGATTTTTAGACCTGATTCTTCCACTGACTTTTTTTTCTTTGGTTTTGGGCAAATCACTTCAATTGCATCTCTTAATATCCCTAATTATAAAGTCTAAAACTCACAAAAATAAATGTTATCCTGCCTTCTTTGTTTCAAATATCAGTTACTGACTGTCCAGTGCATTGAACTTAGAATGTTAACTATTATCTTCTCATAAAAACCATAATACTGATTCAATGAAATGGTTACTTTACAGCTGTTATAAAAGTTAGTTTTATTAGCTGATCTTATATCTCTGCTTTTTGTTTTTGTGTATTTTCTTTCAATACCTGAAGTTCATTCAGTTACATTTAAATTACTTCATTTCTGTGTCTGCAAGCAGTTATTCAAAAGGTAGATTATGTTTGAGTTTACTGAATAAATATGCTTAATATATTGCTGACAAGGCTCGACTCTTAAATTCTGTTTTTTTAAGTTTTACATTTTTCTGCAGTATTGAAGTCCTTGCAACAATCCAGCAAATACAGATTTCTGGGTTTGTTTTGACCAGACAATGTATTTTAAAGGCGGTTTATACTTAAATCTGCTATTCAGACTACGAGCATCTTAATGGATTGTTGACAGAGAGTGTAGAGCTCAAGCAGGATGTGATAATACCAGTGTTTTCTCACTTTTATAAAGTTTATATAAATTTTATTTTCATTTCATTCCTGGCTGTCACTTAGCACACTGCAGCAACAATGACCTTCATAGTAAAGACTAGAATTAGAAGAGGAAAAAAAAGAGAAAGAAATTGTAGAATCAGCACATACATCAGAAATAACATGCTTCTTGTGGCCAAAGGAGGTTAGATGTCTGGGACCAATTGCAATATGAAAGAAGTTCAGATGATGATTTATACTGCTTTCAGTCCCCAGGCCTGCAAAGAAGCTTTTTCATGTCAATAGTTAAGAATCAACTTTGGTTTAATAACTGAAGTTATTAATTTTGAAATTTACCTTATGAAATTCCAGAAGATGCTCTCTACAGGAAGAACAGCTGTATGCCTGGGCTAGATAGGGACATTCTCAGAGATTAGACTGGTTTCTTGTCATAAGTCTGCTAGAGTTGTCTTCTTGCATTTATTTTTCCCCTTTTTGTTTTGTCACACTATGGCTCCAGTAGATCAATTCAGAGGAAAATTCCTAAGCCAGCAGAGTCATCATTAAGCAGGCAACGTTTATTTTGTGGACAGCTGCATCTGCATATGTATCTGCATATTGCATGCTGCCACCTTCCAACACACTTCACTCCTGTTACCCTCCACCAAGCCCTGTAAGGATATGGTGGCTGAACTGCAAAGCTATCCATACTCTTAGATTCATGCAGACTGTCTCCTCAGATGATGCCCAAGGAAAAGGCCTGTAAATTATCTAAAGAAACCCCTCACAATTCTTTTTCTTTGACTAAGGCAAGACAAAAGAATAGAGAAAATCTGCCTGTCTACCTTCTTATGACCTTTGCTCTCAACAATGATTTTTAAACTTTGTGGTCATTTCTCCATGCATTTGCCAGGTTTGTTCATACTAAATCATAATTACCTGAAATTGCCACAAGAGACACTCTAATACCACTAGAAAAATTATCTTCTTACACAGCAAGAGGAGTCCTGCAGCTGTAGTACAGAAACAGTTTTTCTTTGCTTACTTATTTGATTTTGGGTAAAGATGAGGCAGCATTTTTAGGAACTGATTATTGATCAGCTTTAAAGTCAGGTGAGTCTATATTTCTATATATATTTAGTGGCCATTTTGTGTTTATTTACCTCAGGTAGCAAACACCTGACAGCATATCTTGTACTCATTTTCTGTTTCTTTGAAAGCCAAACTAACAGCTTACACCCTGTGCAATCAAATCAGTGCCTGTTAAAAAAGGAACTGCGCTGTCTATACACTACCCTTGGCAAGCAAGAAAATGCATCCAATCCCACAAAGAATCAAAGACATTTTTTGTCAAAATATTTAGCATGACACTGGAAATTAATGTAATAACAAAAGTTATCAGTCACAGAAAGCTGCAAGCCCATAGCTGGAAATCAGAGTTTGGTTTAAGAGAAAAAAGTTAGCTAGAGACTAACAATGGCCTCTCTTGGGTTATAATTTTTTTCAAGTGTATTTGGATACCAGAAAGTGAGTTCTACTAAAAACTGAGTGAAGAAGACACCACAAGGGGCAGGTTTGCAGCCATTCCAGTTAGAGAAAAGACCTATTTATCTATCAGTTATGAAAATGGACTGAAATCCTAAGTTTTCATAGTAAAATTAGTCTACTGCATCCAAAGTGGTCTTGAATTGACATCCAGGCCCAAATTCACAACCGCTCACAGCCATGAGCAGAGTCCCTAAATTCGTCATACCTTATGGTCACTTCGATGATGGAGGTCCTCTAGTGACACCAAATCAATACAAGGCACATTGCTGGCTGAACTGTACAGCTTGCATTTAGGACTTATTAGCATGGTCATTCTGATTTCTACATTGGTCTATTGGGTTCACTTGCAGCTGGTATGATGCTGACGTTTTTAACACTAGCTGGCGCTGAAAGGATGTTGAGAATTCAAGCCCACTCACATGGGTTTATAAGTATCTGCAGTCACAGACTGTACTGTATAGACATCAAGTTTTTTTCTATTATCACTTTTCTCACTAAGGTTCAACTAAAGCCAACTTGTATTAATAGCTCTGCAAGCAATCAGCACTATCTAGATATATCACTGGTAAATATGGGTGAAAATTTCACACAGTGGAGAGGTAAATTACAGGCAGCTATTTTTTTTTTTTTTAAATCCTGCTAGAAGATCTGTGAGAAATTACATTTTCATTCTTGGATCTTTAGGTTATTTCAAAGAGACCTGAGAAAAGAGTGGAAGGAGGCATCTATAAATTATCTGGTTTTAAGGCAGAGTCCTTGCAGCCTGGAAGCAAGATGAAGACAAGGAGAGAAGGAATTCCAACCTTGCAGATGATTTGGAAGACAGATCAAGTTGCTGACATCATGTCAGCAGAAAACAATGCAAGACAAATGACAAATCTTTTCTTTGCTGGTAAATTCCTCATTTGTTATCGCTATCTTAGCCACTGGGAACCTCTGACTGGGAAAGCACTTCAGTGATGATTACTTGTATCTATCTCTCTATAGAAATGTACCTTTCCTCTGCTCCATAGAGCAGTTCTGAAGCAACTTGTAGTAAAAGATAATGTGCCCAGAATTTCCAGCTAATATTTATCCTCACTTCTACATGTCAAATGGAGTTAGATAATTGAGATGCAAAAGATATAATTAAAATATAGGCGGAATACAGTCAAGGTCATGAAATCTCATACTTTGGAGATTTCAGGTATGCAACCTGTGATGTCAGAAAGCAACTGTCTTCCTAATGTAAAATCAACCAAAGTGCTTATGACTATATTTTCCTGGATTTCTTGATATGTTATCAAGTGCTGCCAAGCTTTCTTTTATTAGCCTTCATCTGGGTGCAAGACTCTCAGAGGCCTCAGGGACCAGATGTGGTATTTGCAATTGTGTTTTGAACAATCTGGCTGTTTTGAAAATATTCATGGGAAAACACCAGCCACAACACCAGATGTGAATATAGCAAAGCAGCATCTTGTGTTTACATTTTAATTTCTCCAGCTAGGAAGGCTAGAGTGCTTATACACTGGGAACACATAGTACAGGCTGCATGCTCTAATAATCTATTACATTTATGTGGTGCCATTCACTTCAGAGTACTCTGCAAGCCTTCTGTGCAGACGACCCACCCACTCCAAAACTGTGTCCCCCACAGGTCTGTGATACAGCAGCTGTATATTAATTCTAAATAGTAATAACCTTAGCGTAGGAGTAAAGGGTAAACGAGAGCTGTATCTAGCAGCAGCTGCTGAGAGGGCTCTAAGTTGACAGGTCTCTAGGTGCTTCTGCGTGTGAGTGTGATTTTTACAGCTTTTGAACATCTGCAAGATTCGCTACTTTATAGTGCTGCTGCAAACACCTCTAAATAACCAGGTCCCAGGAATCTAAATTCAAGGCACACAGAGTGGAAATCCCAGCTCATATTTTGCTGTGGAAATGGTATTTTTCTGTTCTGTATGTTTGAGGGAGCAAGTAATACCAAAAGAAGAAACAAACCCACCTGGCATTGTGGGTTTACTTGCAGCATTTACTTGCTGCAGGCAGTAGCCAGGAAAAGGATCTGACTCTGAAATTCATGCCAGTTTTGAAGTGTGGCAGAGATGCTGCTCTCTATGACAGAAGGAAGGGATGACATCGCACAGAGCTCATATCTCTGTAATTCCTAACAGCAGTTTCAGGTGCTTAGTGTCTTCAGCAACCACAAACCTAGGAAGTCAAAACAGAAAACTCAAGTTCCTTTTAATGGGATGTAGTGAAGGCAGAGGTATGTGCTAATGGACAAAAGAACCAGGAAACAAGATTATATGCACTGCCAGGAGGTCTCAGCAAGTCACCATGTTTGTCCTTTTATGTTTGTGTAATTAGATGGGAAAGGATTCAGCTTTGGGGACTTACAAGTAGCATGTGGCTAGTAAAGCCAATGGCAGTACAGTCAAAGATATAGAAGAGCTACTTAATCCGAAAAACCTTCTGGCAGCTGTAATAGAGCCCTGGACATGACAGCTCCTGGTCTGAAACCCAAATGTACCACCAGGCTGGGGAAGGAGTGCAGTGCCCAGCAGAGGAAAGACTTACAGGAAAGAATAGAGATGTAACTGCAAAAGCAGTATCCCTGCAAAGCCAATCTCTTAAATGCAGAGCAGGCCAACAACATCCTCCTCTCACCCTACTCTGTTCCACCTCAGTCTTGAGACAAAGTTTTTCCCTTTTAGTGAAGACCTCTAATGACAAGGAGGGGCAAATTGAAACCCCTTCCTTCTGATTAAATCAATGAATTCTCACTGTGGCTGTTAGAATAAATGTTCAAGAAGCCATAGAGCACTACGTCATTGAAAACAGGCCAAGTTTACATGGAACTGATTTGAGCCTGGGATTTTATGTGTCCCAAGTGAAGCTGATGTGGCCAAATTGGCTCTCTCTTAGGACACTTTATCAAGGAGTTATATCTTTTGTCTAATTAACGGGACTCAGGGCTAAAAGACAGGGCTGTATAGAGGATTTAATGTACAGGCTGCAGTGGCAATGGATCACTTTACAATGTACTGCTATTCAAGCAAAAGGGAGTGGTGGTTTTAAAAAAACCTCTAAGGGAAAAAAAGAAAAAAAAGATCCTATACTGTTTTTCCCAATATCATATCTATGTTTGGAAAGTTCCTCCCTAAATCTTTAATGAAGGCAGAATAGGGTTTGAAAAACAGCTGGAGGACATTGATCTACACATTCCAATTTGTTTATGTATAAAACATGCATAAAGGATTAAATGCTGCTTAACAGTTTGTCTGCTGTCAGCTGCTTTCATGCCTCTGCTTTGCTATAGCACCAATCCATGCCAGAAGATACCGTAGGGGGCTTTTAAAAAATAAATAGGTTCTTTTGAGGGATGTCTTTTTTTTTTTTTAATGTAATATTAATTGGCACACAAAATAGTAATTCTACCTACTCTAGAAATACGTTGTTCCACTCATTCTTCCCTGGTCGATGGCATTTGCCCTGTCTCACAGTAGCTGTAAGTGTATGGGAGACCAGAACTTGGCTGGAGAGTGACATCAGACTAAATTAAGTGCTCGTGCATTTATGTATCAGCATGAAGTGATGCAAATGCTTTTATAAGGTATGACTGATTTATCAGGAAGTTGTTTTGATGCTTTTCTGTTGCATGTGGCTAATATGGTGAACAAGTCAGTTCATTGATTCCAGGATCCTAGTCTGTCTGTCATTATGAAGGGGCTGTTTCAAAAGCCTGAATTTTAAGTACTTTTCTTTTTCTTTATTTTTTTTTTTTGGCTCACAGAGGTTGGCTCACCTTTATCAGTCTGAATGATTTGTTAAGAAATATGACTGGCTCTGCTAACAAGCTAAATGCTTAAAATTGTGTCTCCAAAATAATACATTGCATTTCCTGCCCATCTAATCCTATTTTACACAGAGGCACACAAAACAGATTGCAGAGTCTGGTAATTTTAAAAGATAGGCAGCTGTCCATGCTATGGGTGGTCACAAGCACAAGCTGTGTAGAAAGAACCAGAAAAGTCACCTGTCACTCAGCTAAGCAGTGGCAAAATTCTAATTCACAATGGCCTAAAATCCAAAACTTCAGCTTTTCTGCAGATACACCACTGACAACTGACAGCTCTGTAGCATAACTAGGGATAAGTTTGTAGATAAGATCAAAACAGTTCTAGCAGAGATATGAGCTTCAGTATTGTGTTGGATATGCAAGATTTCTTATCTCCCAATGATATATCTGTCTCCTGCATTCTTGGTTCACAAAGAGAGCTATGCCAAGTTTCACAATTGCATCCTGTAACACAGAAAAGCACCATATGGTCACATTCTTTATTCTTATCCCAACTGTCATCATGACTCCAGGTTCTTTTAGGATCCAGTATCAGGCAGTAAGATCAGCAGAGTTAAAAACAAGCACTCTAATATCTCTGACAGGATATGCGCTGGCAACATAGTGGTAGTTCCAGATTCTTATCATCCATCGTAACTTGCACCAGCACACTCCTAGAGAAACTTCCAAGGAATCAAGAGCATAAATAGTTAAAAATCCATTAATCTGCATACTGTATTACCTTTCTATTGAGGACAGACAATTTAGTCTGTCCTCTTTTAGTTTCTACTGCTGTTAGAAACAGTCACAGAATACTTTAGGAGAAAGAATCCAGGTCTTCTGGGAGATATCCCCCAAGGTATAAATGTAAGAATGGAAAACCAGTGAAAACCATGGAATGCAAGAAGGATTTGCTAATGAAATCCCCAGAAAATCCCAGCACAGGCCAGACTTCGATTAACTCAAGGCTAAACTAACTCAATTGATCAGATGTGCTGTCAAGCATTCAAGTTGCCCACACAGTGGAAACAAATGCTTACCACTGATCAGGTGACTGTAGCTTACAGTACAAATCTTGTCTCTTCAACTCTTTTTGTTATTTCCAGTTTAATGTTATTCCTGGCCAGCTTAAGCCAAAATTGTCTTTGCTTTCATTAATTAGCAGAAGAAATGCACATACATCCTGCCAAACTCTGTGACCAAAGTAGATTTAAGGGACACAAAGGAATAAAAAGGAAATCTAAAACACCAAAGGGACAAGAATGTTGGGTCATTCACTTGGTAAATGTAAATTGGCGTATTGACTCCACTACAATTACAGGGACATATGAAAGAAAGATATTGGTTCAAGCTATGCAACTTTTAAAAGCTTTATCGGGCCTTTCTCCTCCCTCTACCAAATGCCACCTAAAAAACTTGGCATAGAGAAGTGAAATTATTTATCCAATGTCAACAGAAAGTTTGTAGAGGAACTTGGAGCTTAGGTCTTCCTACACTCACAGTCCATCACCTAGTTACATAAAGGATTTGCCTATCTAGAAAATAGCTAACAGGATTATGTCTGGGTCAGAAAAGCAGCTGAGTATTTTGGGTTTCATTTTCTATGAAGTGTTTAAATGAAAACAGGTGCTAGCTCTTCTCGAAAAGGAGATGACAGCTGTCTTTGCTTTCTCATTTATATGATGAGATAATAGTTGTCTTAATCTTAGTCAAGATACATATATAACTAAGCTACAAAGAGATATTTTGGTGACCAGGGTGCATTCTTTCTCACCCTTCCAACCGTCTGCACCCAACTCTTGCAAAATAATAGCCCTATAGCAATTCCTGCCTGAGAATCCTCCAACCCTGTAGTTTTCTAGCCTCCAACCAAGCACATTTCTCACACTCCACCTGCAGAGTGTCTGAATTCAGTGCTGTTGCACACAACCTGATATAGCTAATATTCCTTGACTCTAGCCCTCACTACTCTTGGGCACAGTTCCCATAGGTCTTTTATTGTACCTGCCAACCTTCAGCAGCTGCTTAGGTCATCTAGGCACATATGTTTAGGAACCTGAATCCATCATATGAAAAAATTCTTAAAGGCACTTAGGATTGTTTCATTGATATTAGTTTTTGAGGAATATCAGGTGCTTACACAAAAATCATTGCAAATCTTGCCCGGAGATCTGTCCCAGCCCAAGTTTTCTACTCTGGTAGGCTTTGGATCTTTTCCTAGGTTCATTTGAAAAAGAAAGCAAAATCATTATCTTTTTTTTCTTCTTTTCAATGTACTAAATATAGATATAAACAAAATCCTCAGCTAGATAAAGATAGCAGCACACAGATGGTATAAAAAAGAAAGCATTTAGCAAGCTCTGAGACAGGCTGTAACCATATATACTTCATATTACAGTTTGTTGCCAGCTAATATATTTCCACAGCAGTTAAAATCTCACTCAACCTTGTAAATTGTCTCACTTTACTAGTGAATAAATATTACAAATAGGTCTCTGTGACTCTATGAAATCTGAGTGGGCTTTTGTCCTAAAATATTTACATTTTATTTTGTGGGCAAGTAGTTTCCTGCTTTCAAAACACTTTGCTGAATGCCTCCCCTTCCAGACGCATGAATTCATCCAGTATGCACACTTGTTAGGCCAATGAATGTGGGGACTAAGGTTGCTGAGGTAGCAGATGTTTTTCAGTCTGATTTTCTCCTGCCAGACAAATACCGTTATCCAGAGTACATCTGGGATTAGATGAGGGAGAGAGCATTCCTTCTAGGCTTTCCAGAACTGCTGAGCTAAATTCTCCTATTCACCAACTAAACTAGCTATGCTTTTCTTTGTGCAAGGCAGACAAAAATGGTGTTCAGAGAAGGGCCTAGTTTTCTAGGTCTGTATTAATAAAAACAAACTTGACATTTTAAAGCCAAATTTTTGATTAAAAAAAATTATAATCACATTGTGAATATTTTATAATTTAACTTTCCAGATTTTATTTAATGGAATTTAAAAGCAGAGCACTCAAAATCTTTATAAAGAAAAATAAATATTTATCAGATCTTTTTTTAATATACATATTACAGGTTTTGCTGTTTCCTGCTTATTCTCTTCCCAGAACATTCTCTGTGGTAAATTGGGAAACATTTCAGTAAAACAGGAAGGAAAAAAAAAGCAGGAAAGGGGTAAGGAGAACTGAAAGCCAAAAAGGGAGAAACAGAAAAATTGGAAATATACTTGGTATATTTGATATACAAAAATATTAACATTTGTTTTTAAAAAGTTACAGAAAAAATGAGACATCCATATTTTTTTAACATCTCTTTTTTTCTCAGGAAGCTCCAGGAGCTTATAAAAAGGTGGTAGGATGCCATTATTTTAAAATTGTAAATGGTATTGCATAATTTCAGGTCTGTCAGGTTCACATTGATCCTGAGCAAAATACTGGAACAGTGGTATAGGACTCAATTAAGAATTAACAAAAGTTGAAATAATTAATGTCAATGAACAGTTTTATGAAAACAGACGTGATATGTTTCTATGATATTATGAGTTCTACTAATAAAAGTAGGATATTTGGGTAAGGCTTGGTAACATGCACTTGGTACCATGCAAGCACTTAGTTAAGAACAATGTACAATCAACACACTATGTGTTCAGTGGATATACAATGTGCTAATTTATATTCCTGAATGAATATAAGCATTCATCATTAAATGGTGTAAAATAACATAAAAAAAGATTGGGAATGCTGGGTCAGCCCAGCAGTCCATACAGCCCTGCATTTTCTTCCCAGCACTGGTCAGGAGCAAATAGCCCAGCTCCTCCTGGGTATGCATGACTCTACAGGACTCATTTTTGGATCAGTACAAATGACATTTTTTTCTACAGTTACTTGTGAGAAAACATAGACCTATCACTGACACAGTGCAGATCATACGAAGATTAAGGGATTGGTGAACTGTTCAGCAGGTATGTTTTTAATACATGAGGTTTAGAAAAGGAGTACACCAAATTCTGTGTTTCAGTATAGCCAGATCTGAAATCACACATGTGGTTTAACCCTAGCTGGCAACTAAGCATCACACAGCCACTCACTCACTCCCCCCCCCGCACCAAGTGGGATGAGGAAGAGAATCGGAAAAGAAAAGTAAAACTTCTGGCTTGAGGTAAGAACAGTTTAATAGAACAGAAAAGAAGAAAAGATTATAATGGTAACACTAATAAAATGACAATAATAATAAAAGGATTGGAATATACAAAACAAGTGATGCACAGTGCAATTGCTGATAGACACCCAGCTAGTCCCTGAGCGATGAGCCCTCCCAGCCCCATTCCCCTCAACTTATACACTGGACATGACATCCCATTGTATGGAATACCCCTTTGACCAGTTTGGGTCAACTGCCCTGGCTGTGTCCCCTCCCAGCTTCTTGGGCACCTCCAAGTTTCGTGATGGCTGGGCATCAGAAGCTGAAAAATCCTTGACTTTAGACTAGACAACTGAAAACATCGATGTTACCAACACACTTCTCATACCTAGCTCAAAAACATAGCACTATACCAGCTACTAGGAAGACAATTAACGCTATCACAGCTAAACCAGGACAACACATC
The DNA here is from genome assembly GCA_026212715.1 of Elanus axillaris. NCBI lineage: Eukaryota > Metazoa > Chordata > Aves > Accipitriformes > Accipitridae > Elanus > Elanus axillaris. Next base: position 38,448,846 of record JANZLQ010000001.1, read on the forward strand.
TAAGAACTAAGGTGTTTGTGTTCGTGGGACTGCAAGATTTGTCTCAGAAAAAAATTTTCTGGGACATGCTTTCAGTTTTGGTGGCAATGAAATGAACATGAGGTTATCAATGAAATGCCATGACCAAAAGGTATAGAGTGTCCTGAAGCTAAGGACAAAACATGAGTTGAGAAAAAGTAGGATATCCATACTGTTCTGTAAAAGGAATCCTATGACAAATTTGGAGATAGAATTCAAGGATGATATTGAAAAATTGAAGAATTAGTTCACTGGAAGATGAGCTTTACAGTGAAAAATGCAAAGAGCTCAGTAGTATATTTAAGAGTGGATTGAGAGGATTTGTAATGGATTCACTATCACTGATAATTTTAAAGTCTAGATTGGATTTTTTTCCCCTGAAAGTTATATTCTTCTACAGATAGGAGTTAAATCTGGGTGCCTCGTCAGTGTTAAAGCAAGATAAACTCAGTATGTCAGTGAGTATGTTTTATGAAATGGATGTAGGACTTTAGAAACCAAACCTACAGTTTTAAAATTCTGTTATATTTCTTCACTTTGTTCTAATAATTAGCTGATACCCTGAAGCAGAAAGGAAAGGAGTGAAAAAGAAAAGTAATGGAGGTGATATTGTAAATTGAGAAGTGGGCCAGAAAGGAAGGGAAAGGGATGAAACTTAACTTTTTTTTCCCCAAGTCTTACCTAAACTGTACAATTGTACGCTGGATTTTTTTTGACATTTACATAGTAAAAGCCAATTACACAGATCTAACTTTCCCAAGCATGCATTCGCTGCCTTCTTCAGGACTAAAGTGCTCCTCATTAATCTCTAGCTTTTTTGGAGGTTATAATTTTATCTTTTTTTTTGTTTATCTTCATTCTGGAACACAATTATAATGACCACATTGGCCTGCCATGACTTATGCAGGCAAAACACAAATCAATGTAACGGGTACACTTAGTTATACTGGATGTTACAGAGAATAATTCTCGTGGAAAATCCATTAACAACTTCCAAAAAGAGGGCAGGAACAAGAGAGAGAGTCATATTTTCCTTCTAGAGACCTTTTTCCATTATGGGAAATTACTGTAATAAACTTTTCTCAGGCTTGAGATTAAACTATATTCCTTTACAGTATATTGCCTAGGGATGGCTTTTGATGCCAAATAGAACAACAACAATAATAATAATAAATAATAATAATTTAATTATTGGATGGGATTGATTTCAGATTAGATAGCAGAATTCAAGTCCCAAATCAAAAATGTCCTTGAACTGCTGCTCAATATTAAGTACACCTACAGTCACTTTGGATAGCATTGGTGCCGTGAAGATGATTCAAGGTACAAAAGCATTTCAGGATCAATTACTACTGGCTGAGAGATGAACTCAAAGAACTACTTAACATTAAGATCACAATTTGTCCCTTCACTGGAATGCTTCTGAACAGCCTCAGTGAAGTTGATAATATAATCCTCCAGCATAAGGCCATGCTTTATTACTTTACTGAGCTGCTGACAGTATTAGTGGAAGAGAAGTATGATTTTCAAAGGAAAGCTGTTTATTAAATAGATAAGTTATTTTTCTTTTTATTCTTTCACCTGCTGGAACAGCGAGGGAGTTTCTGAGCAAAAATTGTTGTCATTTTTACTTTTACTTGTAAAAAGTGAGTTGTAAATCTTTTCATTTGAGTGATAAAAAAAAAAAAAATAATCCCTCTGCACACTAAGAAACCCAGCCTAACTTTTCCAAGAATCAGTCAAACACTTTTATTACATTCCTCAAGTCTCCTTTAAAATAATTGATTAGACAATAAACATAAAAAGTACATTAATTATAATCTGAGAGAAATTTTACCTCAACCTCCAACTTGATACATTTTTCTTCCACAAAAGCTGCTAATTTGCTATGAAGTAATTTGAAACTGCTTGTAATAAATTTCTAAATTTAAGCTGTACAGATATAAAATGACAAATTTAACTGCCTTCATATTAAAGCAATTTTTTGCCCATCAGAGACATGAGAAAATTAATATGTAAACCAGTAACTTATAGTCAGAAACACTGTGCGCTGCAAATGAAATGAGGATTTTTTTGGATGTTATCACTTACATTTTATGGCTTTCTCAAAAGGAAAATGCTTACCAAAAATTACAATCACTGCATTTAAAGGAGGCTCATTAGAAGAATATATAATTCGAGGGAAATCATCCATGAATTATGGGGCAGTCATGTTTACAAACCTTTAATCTTTTTTTTTAAATTATTATTTGTTTCAGTAGCCTGCAAGCAGCTCAGTGCATTTTCAGTGCAGCAGTCAGCAAACACTGGTACACAGCGTAGTATTAATGCTCTGTTGTGACCCTTGCTGTTGACCAAAATAAATCTGACTTTGAGAAATTAAAGATACTATTTTATAAGCTTGATGTGTTCATCTTTTCTGCATAAAAAGCAGGCTTGTTCCTTCTCTGTGCTAACCCGCCCTCTGTCTTCATCCTTTCTCCATGCCATGGCATTCTTGTGGGCCTTAGCTTTCTCTTACGTCTCATGTATGCAGCACCACCTTCCTTGGGAGCTTGACATGACTCTTAATGAATTAGAAGTCCCTTACTCTGAGCATCCACCAGCCTTGCTTAGGTCCCAGGGCTGCAACTGTAGATCATTATGGCTTCCTCACCCTGTTTCACTCATAAGGAATGATCCAGCCTTTCCTGGCCTTGCTCACTATGCACTTTCCTTCTTCAAGTTCTTGCCACTTCAGCCTGGTGGCAGTGAAGCAAGACACCTATCTGGGAGGTAGGCAGGGTACTCCATCCTTCCCAGGAACCAATTTTAAACTGGTCCCATCTGTGTTAAAGCTGCCCCTAGGTCTACTGCAACTTAATCCAATCAGAAATCTAGAGCCAGAATGACATCCCTGAACTCTGGTTATCTTCTCTGTGAAGACAACTTCTCATCCTCAGGTCTCGCCTGCTCTGTCAGTGCTGACTTTTTTTCTATCCCTTGTGGAAAGTCCACCTCACCCCGGACAACTGCTGTCTTGTCTGTCCAAACCAGAAAGGAAAAGGATGTTTTTAAATCTTTGGGATCACAGTCACTGCTCTGCCACAAAGCATGCTTGCAGCTAGTCAGCATTAATCTGTCTTCATTGCCAAGTGTCTTCCCTTCTCCACCTCTGCTTTGTTTATTCCACATACTAGTCCCTGCATTTTAACTACAAACGCTCTAAGACAGAAGGAGTCACTAGCTGCAGAATAGATGGCAACCTACAATACTAAGGGACAATATGTCACTGAATAGCTTCAAAGGTATAAGAACAAGTTGCAACAAATCTTCTCAGTTCCCCCCAGGAGGATGTTGCTTCTTTGTGGAGAAGGTTATTTTCCCTCAATACCCCAGCCAGATATTCCTCAGAGCAGGAGAATCATAGAATGATAGGAAGATTTGAGTTGGAATAGATCTTTAAAGATCAGCTAGAACAACCCCTCTGCAATGGGCAGGGACATCTTTCACTAGATCAGTTTGCTCAAAGCCCCATCCAACTTGAATTTGAACAATTCCAATGATGGGGCACCCACAACTTCTCTGGGCAACCTATTCCAGTGTCTCACCACCCGTGTAATGAAAAATGTCTTCCTATCTAATCTAAATCTACCCTCTTTCAGTTTTAAACCTTTTCCCCTTGACCTGTCACTGCAGACCCTGGTTAAAGAGCCTTTCATCATCTTTCTTATAAGCCCCCTTGATATGTTGGAAAGGCTGCAATAAGGTCTCCAAGGAGTAAGAGGTCCTCATGGCCAATCTTTTTGCAACTGATGGCCAGAGAGAATATACAGCAAGAAGATATAACCCCCTCCTCTCATCTACTATGGCTGAGGTTTGAGATCAGTCTGTACAGGGAAACCTTTTCACATGAAACAAGACCAGGCTTGAAAAAGGTGGATAGGTGGAAATCTAGGCACTATCATGGAATAACAGCTCATTTGCTTTTAAGTAATTTCTTGTGTCACATCTGGGTGTTTTTGCCTTTCTTGCAATAATACATAACTTCTATCTCAATCTAGGAAATCAGACTAAGGAATAGCACTGTCAGGTAAGATGTTGTATACTATTCCTTAGTCTGATACTATTTACATTGTGTTTTCTTAGCTATAAAACATGCAAAATACACCACATATTTTAAAAAAGCTTTAATTCTAAAACATACAGGCATAGGCTGAGTCCCACCTTCTCACTGTTACCAGCCTGATTAATGAACTTCGGGTTTTCCATTTACAGATGATAAAGCCACTGCACTGTCCAAGTGTGTGCATTCCTTATTGAAGCATTCAAGGGAAAAAAATCCTGCAACATGATATATTTGGGTCTGTCACAAAGGCCACTTTGACCCACTCACTTTGTCCTGACAAATACCCCTTAACACAAAGGTAAATTAGCAAGCCCAGATATACTTGTGAGAAGTGTTTCTTACACTGGTCAGCTGGGGCATTGTCATACCTTGGGGTGAGAGGAATGAGAATTCCAGCTGGATTAAGTGAAACTTTTTTTTTTTTTTCTGGATGAACTGGACAGAAGAATATGAATAGACAAAGGATTATAAATATGTATTGTCCTGTTCCTCAAGACTTTGAAATACTGCAGCTATGTCAAAATCTAAGTTCTTTTCTGTTATAATGCATGAACGCTTAAAAGCAGTAACCAGAAAGGTCTTTTTTGTTTTCTTTTTTTTTCTGAGTGCTTGGGGGTACACAGACTTGGACAAGCCCTCAGAAAGATGGAAATCTCCTGGGATTCACATGTTTTTCCTGTTCTTAGGGCATTTTCTTGGATCCATTGTTTGCGGTACACATTACCTGTACCTTTGAGGTTCTCCTGAGTCTATTTCAATACACCTAAAGCAAAAGTAATGGGATTTTCTCTTATTTTGCTGCTATTGCTGCAATTGAGCTCTTTTATTCTCATTAACTAAATTGAATACAAAATCACAGAAGTGCAAATTTTGTATCAGTCAAACAACATTGCTTGGATTACAACCTGCTGATCTGATGATCCTGGCTCTCTTCACTTAATTGCCAACTTCAGCCATCCTGGAAGGTATTTCTCTGACTTTCCTATCAGATTCCACTGCAGCACTTCTCTGCAAGTCACAAGATTTTGGTAATTTCCATATTATTTTTTTTTTAGTTCAAGGCTGTTTGCAACTGAAAAGATATCACAGCATTTATTGCAAATGCATTAACTAAAATTATGTATCACAAATTACTTTAGTTCCTCATAGAGAAGGCTTGTGTT
>JANZLQ010000001.1:38465045-38524445 GCA_026212715.1 Elanus axillaris
TCCACCCTCCATCAGACTTTTGCACTGGCCATATAGGACTATTAAAAGGTGAATGAGTCTTGCTGATGACTCCTTGGTTCTCCAGTTGATGAATCAGCTCATGGATGGGAGCCAGGGAGTCTCGGTTTGTGCGATATTGCCGCCGGGGAGTAAGAACATGTAAGAGAAACAACTGCCGGTGCACTGTTCTGGTAGCAATATCACCCATCACAATTACAAAGGCACGAATCCAGTGCAATCACTCTAGAGAGGGGACCTCAATATAGAAGACTACATAGAAAAACAGATAAACTTCTTTTATAAGACTTACACAAACCTGCAATAAAACAAGTAGTAACAATACAATCGATATTTTTATTAGCTTTTGTTTTATTTTCTTCCAGGAATTGTTTTAAATTTGAATCACAATCATTTATACCACGGCTCAAAAAGGAATGTTATCATGTTGACTGAGAACTGACTAAAAGATCAGAAACAGGAGGCAAGAATAAATAATCATACATTAAAATGAGATGCTGTATTCAGCAGGAGGAAAGGGACTGCTGTTAGGCCTGCTTTTACTTAACAGTATTAATCATAGTCTTGAAGAGGAAACAAAGAGGACATTAATTAAAGTCTGTGGATCCAATTGAATTGAGGTGTTTTATAAACACCACTAAGAAAGGGAAAATTATACAAAGGGAACAAGACAGTTTAGAAAAATGAGCAGGGATCAGCACAGGCTTCACCTTGACGAAATGAAGGTAATGGGATGAGGGAAAGCATATTTACACATACATATTCAATGGATGGAAATTTCCAGAAAGAAAATATCAACCTAGACATCATAAATAACATGAAATAGAAACAAAAATACATTGCAACAGGACAATAAGAAGCAAAACAACAAGACAATCTGCTAAAAGAATGTGGCAGTAAGTTAGTGACTTGGGAAAACATCCAACCTTAGCCACAGCTATCAGCAGAGGGAAAAACTCTGGCCTGAATCCAGAGTTGCCTGCTTTGCATGAACAAGAGCTATCATATGACAGAGCAAAGGAACACACCTGAGACTGACTCTGGAATAATACTAGTTACAGATGCTAGAGATACACTGAGTAAACAACCAGAAGGGTATTTGTGGGAAAATATAAAATTAGTCCCTAGCTCTTATTTTTAAAAGAGGTTAAATCATAGAGCTGTCAGTGCTTATTTTTAATCTCAGATCAGCGTGCAACAGGTACAGCACATTCCTTTAGATAATGTATCATCTTGATTGGCTTATCATTACGATTGATAGTTCCTGATAGTACCTGATAGACATAGAGCCTTCATGTGAATAACAAAGAAACTAGACTAATTCCTCACCTCATACCACAAAGAGGAAATACCTACAAAACATGGGAAGATTTAGAAATAGAAAAATTCCAAGATCTTACAACAACTATAAGGAGTTAATTGCAAAGTAAAAAAGACATTAAAGCCCCAAACCAAGTAGGTAACTTTGTAATTTCGACTTTGCTAGTAAATCCTTCTGAGGTTTTCATTAACCGTTACTGAACAACTCACTGACTCAGCTCAGAGATCCGTCTCAGAGCTATGGCCCCATGAGGTTAAGCATTAAATATCCAAGTAAGAACGAATGTTTGCATATGAGCAGTGCGAAATCTGTGGAACACTGAAAGGCAATTTTTAATGAACTTTTTAGCTGTTCTAGCACTAAAACCAAACCAAGCCTTTCCTGTAGGCCTGCACTGCCTTTTCCATGTTCACTGCAGGCTTCTTTCTCTAGGACAGATTGGCTGATGTAGATGTTCATAGGTCCATTGCTATTTCTTTAAATTATGTCATTATACACTAAGTGAAAAAGATGGTGTGGACAGTGAGGCAAAGCTGGTGTATGGCATGCTTCACAAGCTCTGTCTCCTTGATCAGCAAAGTGACACATACACACCAACTACATAACAGGGACAGAGATCCTTGAACCTGCACTGTCAATATAGTGCAAATGAATCTGGATAAGCCACAAATGTTTTGCACACCCACAGCTGAATTAGTAGATCAGAACCTGCATTTTTGTGCACCTTTGGTAATTCAAAATTTATCTATGAAGTTCAAGAATAATTAATGGTTGTTTATTTGGCACTACTGAAAACCAGGCCACATCCTAGTCAATAGAATTGGAATTACATTCACTGTGGTGTCTAGGCAATCCACATAAAAGTTAGGAATGGAATTAATGGAATATAGATACAGAAAAAAAGCATTTAAGATAAGTAACAAGAAAACTCACAGGTAGCAGAGCTATTAGACTGGAGAGCAGTCTCTATTCTGCAGGGAATGGAAGGAACCTTCATCTCATGGGTCATTTAAAACTACTCTCAACAAGGTATAGGGAAATATTCATGAAGCAGCAATCAATATTTACTTGGAGACATGACAGTGAAAGAAGTGGTCTAACTGGTTTCTTCTTTCTATGGTTTTTAGGATTGGCTGATTTCTCTACATGTTGTTAGTTTCTGATTTTTTAAATTCTATCAGATGGTTACATTTGTTAATAACCATACAACACAAAATCAATACATACAGAAGACAAGAAAAAAACAAGAATGAAGAGAATTGCTTAAAACGGTTAAAAGAACTGAATAAAACCTAAAGGATTTTATTTTTTACCATTACAGGTGAACGCCTTTACTTTCATAAATCACAACTGGCAACTAGTTTAACAGCAAAACCATATTGTGACTGACCATAAATGTGCTGGTAAGAGTACCACATGAATATACAGAAAGTAAATATGCATTAGATAGATACCTCTGTTTAACAGCTAGTAACTCCAAGTGGCATCATAATCATTGTGGGAGACTGAATCACATTCTTTCTGTGCCTTCCTGATGTAAACCTGGAATAAGTCCACGCAACTCACTGCAAGGCCCCTCTATTTAGTGTGGTACAAGTGTTGAACTTGTAAAACTCTGCTGTGAAGGGCTGAAGTTTTCCAGTTTCTCAGATGAGCACAGAAAAAAAAGTATTTGTTTAAATGCAGGTCACGATAGATTTACAGATGGAGGAAATGAGAATTAGCTTTGAGAGTTACACAAAACAGAAAAAAAAATCCAAAGGTAAATTTAAAACAAGAATACAGACAGATGGATCTTTTGTCTGAACAAACATTTCTGTTCTTATGTTCTAGAGTCATATAAAAATGGTTTTGCCCATAGACAAAAGCTGAAAGATGGAAATTACTGGCTTTTTTTTTTCTGCTGTTTTGGCATGTGATAATTTTATTTATTTAATGCCTAGTAGAGAATTCCATATCATTGCCCAGCAAAGCATTTAAGCACACACTAATTTAAGCCACAGGAATCTTCTGAGTTTTTATTCAGAAGAATATGCATGTAAAGGAGAATACATACAGATTAAAATCTTGGACAAGAATGTTTAAAGAACATCTTTTTACTTGGGAGACTTCAACTACAGCTTGCTCAGAAAAAAGGGGAATTGAGGATGGCACAGGTTCTTTTTCATATGTGAAGGCAATCAAAACCTGAAGCATTTGATCAACCCCCTTCCCCCCAAGATATTAGAAAACACCTTCATTATCTTTAAAAAACACAGGATCAGATAGATTTGGATAATACATTTGTTGATGACTTTTGCTCTGAATAATACCAGGTTAAAGGTCTCCCAGGAGCTCAAGTAGTCTGCTGGGATATTATGGTAGAAGCAAGGCAATTTCTTTTGTGGGTTGACCCTATGCAAGAGGTCAGATCACCCCATTAGATTCAGTATTAATCACTTACCTCAGACAGGGGATAAGATTCTCATTTAAAACATTGCCAGCTGGAGGAAGCTCTCCACATAAGTTCAAGCGGGCTGAAACTCAAATCTCTAGGCTTGTAACTAGATACCTTAATTTTTTGCCTGCCTGGGCCTTTAGAAGAAAAGATTAAATATAACATTTTAAGGAGATCATAAAATGCACCAAGGTGTGTAGCTGTTACAAGATAATTACATACTCTAGGGGTATAATGAGGGCCACGTACCTTGAAGATATAAGAAATGTAGGCACTTCAGCCGAGTACATTCCCTGGCGTATATAATTCTCTGCTGAATATGGTATAATGGACTCTTAAGTGGACAAACCCAGAAAGGCTAAGTGGTTCTGAGCTAAGTATTGTCCCATCATCACACAGATTGGGCTCTTAATTAGTCAGTTAAATTACTTTCTCCCTCCTTTTCATTGGCTTCTGTTAGATATTGTTTCAATTTTCATTTTGCTAAGGTTGATCATAACCACAGAAGTGTAGAAGAGCTCACAGTAGTCTAATGTAACCCCCTAATTACCTGAGCACATTAACAAAAGGAATAAAATGTTACTTTGCATCAACATCACTAAAGTAATAAAAGCAACATCTCACCAGAAAAAATAAAAAAGAAAGCAAAGATGAAATAGACATTATCTGCAATGTCAGAGTCATGCATCCATGATAATAAAAAAAAATCTCTAATGATCTCAACTATCAGATACCATAATTATTCTTTCCAGGTAGGACATCCCATTTGACAGTTCTTTTAATTCTCTTCAAGATTCTAAAAGAGTCAAATGCTGATCTCACATGTGCCAGTACAATACACAATATGGCACCACTAGTCTTACACCAGCAGAAAGCAGAAGTAAAACACAAAGTACAATTCCCATTGCTTCTCCTGCCACCAGCTGTCTCCTATCATCCATTCCCTCATTCTGTAAAGGCCTTTGAAAAAGGCCTCTGAGATCTTCATAGCATTCTGGTTATTAAGGTATTCAATTTGCTTGGATGGTTTAGTCATCCCTTCAAGCACTCTGGCATCTAGGTTTTTAGTCTTATATTGTTCCTACAGTCTGATTAACTTTGACCAAATATTTAACGAAAATAATCCTATTGGTGGGGGCACATGCTTTTTATTCTACATTTTGCTAATGCAGATATGTGCACAACCCAAACTTACCATGCTGCATCAGATTATGAAGATGCAGAGCAATGTATTATACAAATTACATTTGCAAAATTCATTATCAATTCTGTTACCAATAATAATTTTTATGTTAGTGTAAATGACATTGTCCAGGTCAAACACCAAAACTTTATGACATGAGGTCTTGTGTAAAAACAAATGCTCTCTGATTCTGGGAGTTAACACTATACAAATAAGAGCAATTTGCTTTGAGCCTTTGGTGGGATCTTTCTCATGTAATATCACATTCATTCTAGACCTTAATACCATTTGGTGTGCTCAACCAATGGATTCAACACATCTAACACATATCTAGTTTGGGAATATATGTCTGGTTTGTGCCTCTCTATTGACAAATGGAAGAAGGATCCTAGACAACCAGCTCAAACTAAATGTCTAGACAGTATGTAACTAGAAGTTAGTGACTTATCCTATGATCAAATCCATACGTTATTATTTGACAAAGACCATCAGCTTCTTGGGCCTTTCCAACCATTAAGCTTTAATGAAAATGCTCAACTGTGCAACTGCATGCATTCTCACATACTTAGAGACCAAACTGAGCTCACAGTGCCAGCATGCACTCAAAACTGAATTGACAGAGAAAGCAATATTCCCAAGTTGTACTAGATTGTAACTATTCTTTTATAACTAGATACAAATCAGTACATTTTCTAACAGGGCTCCTGGAGCAGTCTTCCAAGCTTAGCCATGTCAATAACATGACTTGAGATGGATTAAGCGCTTAAGTGTAATAACATAAAAAACCTCTTTTTCTTTCTTCAAAGATGTAAAAAGAAGATTTGCTTTTGCATTTTTGTATCTAATTCTATGCTTATTTCTGTACCACATTACATGTAAGATGCACTTTTTCAGGAGGGAAAATAAGTCCCCATGTTATCTAGAAATAATTTCCTATCAGTCTGGAGGAACAAAGAATAATACCTGATTTGTTTCATTGCCTGGGCTGGGAGGAAATATTAATTTGACTCATAAGGAAGTAATAATACATGCTAGAAATTTTTAAGGCATAATTGGCATGTTTGGACATATGAAATGGTGAAATCATGATCCTATTCCTACTGAACTATCCATTAAGGAGCACATCTGCACCTGCAGACCCAAAGGGGTTTCCTTAGATCTCAAATTTTAATGTTGTCTCTCTCTTTTCCAGGAATTGTCTCCAGCCCACTGAGTCATCAACAAATATTCTTGAAGTATACAGATCTGAAGCATTGACGAAACACTCAAAAGCTTGGCTTGGCTCTCTTTTCAACTCTACTGTTTCTCTTACTGAAAAGGGAGGATTTGTTCCATTCTCGACAGAATAAATTCATAAGTAACAGTGGGTAGCATTGTTTTATTAAATAAGTGTAGAAAAATCCCTCATAACCATACAATTATTTTCATTTTCTCAAAAGAAAAGGTCTATACAACTCTTACAATACAGGAACAGATGTTGAGGTAGCTCCAGTGAAGTTGCTGTGATACCTACCAAGAAAGTGGCCTCCAAAGGATTTCTGATTAAGAAAAAAAAAGTTGCATTTCAAGAAAAAAATAATGCTTTTCAATCCAGGATGATTAAAACTGAGACATTGCTTATCTAGGGGCTGAATAAACATGACATATTTATACAGTAATAAATTTAATTGTGTCTCTCTCTTTCCTCCTGATCCAAGGAAGTGGAAATTGTAGTATCTCATAATATGATTAATATTGTTCTTACTGTTCTAATCACAGAAGGCTCATCTACTACAATATTGCATTTCTGTCTACAGATAATTGCCTTCCTTCAGAGAGTGGTCTGAATAATAAGCTGGAGTAATTAAAATAAACTGGCATAATTTCAGAGTGTCTTGCTACAGTACAAAAGTAACCAGCAGGCACATTTTGGGGAAGTAAACTTCAGTATGACTTATTTACTAACAGATGGCAAAGGCATTTTATGGCATCATAGTTTAATTCCTAGCAGTTGAGAATTCTGCAAAAGTTTGCCTCAATATGTAGAGTTTGAAGAATGCGAAAGAGGAATGTGAGTTTTTAAGTAGATGGCTGCATGGATGCATACAGAAAGTACCCTCTGCTCCAACACAGAATTATCTGGACCTTAAGCTGTCAAAAAGCTGTGCAGCCATGTGAAAGGCATCTTTTTTTCTCTAACTGTGGCAGTGTGTTCCCCCCCACCCCCAACCTGACCTGTATTTCCTGTAACCCTGCTCAAGTGATAACCACCAGTGTTGACCATAATGGACGCATCTGGTCATGACGGCTGTATCTGGCTCAAAAGGGATTCAGGGGAGACAGATAACAACACAATAGCCAAGGGGTAATTTGAACAATGCGCCCACCTAACCATGGTGCTTGCTAGTCGATATCTGACTCAAGCCAAATTTGGAAGAAACTAACATCTGTAGTTGGTATGTAAATATGACTATAAGTCAATTATCTTACTCCATAAATAGTTGAACTCTCCTGCACGGCAGCAGGCTGCACACAGGATCTTCCCCTGAGTAGGGACGCCTCTCAAGGTTACTCCCTGAGGTTGAGAGAGTCTTGCCAAAACAAGTTCTAGGTAAGTGATTAATAGCATGCTAATCTTTGGAACCCTAATAAATGATATAAAGGATTAATTGTGCACATATAGTCATTCAGACATAAATCATTGACCAAGTCTGGGACTAAGTCTGGATCCAACTGCACCTAAAATCCCCTTTGAGAAAAAGTTTAGAAAGCAAGGAGGTTCTTTCTGAACTTTGTGACTCAACAGGAGGGTCTTCCTGAAGTTTTGTCTGATACTATCTTTTATGTAGTAAATATCAAGTGAACCTTGCCATTGAATGTCGCTAAATCACTGTCTCGTTTATTACCAAACGTTGTTAAATTGCTGTCTTATACCAGTAAACATATTGCTATTTCTTTCTTATGAATTAAGTGCATGACTTCATCTGCAACGCTAACATACCCAGGCTCTCAGCTAGGGTTACAACTACATGAATAACTAATACAGATCCATGATTCCTCAACCAGTTTTGGCATAAATACAGAATGAATGATAGGCTTTAGGCTTATGCTTTCTCACAGTCAAGAGAACTACAGGTGAAATTCTTTCTATCTAATTTTAGCCTTCTAAAACTTAAGCATCTAGTTACCCTGGTTCTCTGTAACCCATGGAGCATGGAGTATACAAAGAGAATGAAGCAAGCCTAACCTAAACTATTGCATCAGATGGATGGATGAGTCGTCTTGGAAAAGTGCCAGTATCTTCCCATTGTCTGTGGGAAAGAACCTAGAGAAATAGCATAGTCTGGACTTCAGATTTTTACAGGTTTAATATTAAGAAAAGCAAGTTTCTGAACCACATTGCAATACCCAAGGTACATTTTTATTCACACCTTCCAGTTAGCATCCTGTCCCTCTATCCAATCATTCCCATTGATGCTGGGCATCCTTTGTAGAATGGCTGTACTCTGAACCAGGTGCTAACTCAAGGTCCATAAAGCTTTTTCATTTTAAGACATTTTCTTCTCTATAAAATTTTATTATTTCCTACATCTGCTCCAGTTTTGCAACAACCTGCTAAAAATATGACCAGAAGTAGACAGTTTTAATTTATCAGTCTTTTGGTATGATATATAAACCTAAAAATCACCTCCTTATAGATACTGCTTCCCAGTTTATAAATTGAAAGATCATATTGTACTTTTATTTATGGCTCAGCATCATGTCAGAAATGGAAGGAGAGTTTCTTGTTTACAGATTTTTTTTTCCCAGGACTCTTTCCACACACTCTATAGAATGGCTTCCAGTTATGGTGACAAGGTGTGAAACTCTGATTTGTGTTAACTAAAATGTATTTTATCTTTCCCATCTTTACCATCGCTTGACATTCTGCCACCCTTCATCTCAGGTCCCAGTGTTAGCAGCAGTAATATTATACATAACTTACTGACAAAATTACTAATAAGATCGGGCCTACTGCTATTTCCAGCAATGAGACAATTCAATTAGCCAATTCTTAATCAATTCAACATGTACCATTTTAACATTTTATAGTGCCTTTTTTTTTTTTTGAGGATATTTTGCAGTACTTAATCAAATGTCTCAGAAAAGTTTAAAGTAGTTTATCTATTCTATTATTCCTCAATCTTCTGAAGTCATCAGAGAAAACAAATTGTTTGAGAAGATTTATTTTCCATAAAATAACTTTGGTATTAATTACATTCTGAGGCCCTAGTTGTTTTTTAATTGAATACTGTATCAGTTTTCCATTATTTTACATAGGATTGCTGGTAGACTAACAGTCCACAGCTACTCACATTGGTTACATTCCCATCCAGGCTTTTGGCTTTTCTGCAGGGATCAAATTTAGTTCCTAGCCAAAGATTTTCTCAAAAACACCTCCTGGAATTCCTGAGTGAATTCATCTGAGATTGCTCTTTTAAAATATATTTTTCTTGTAGAGAAAGTTTGGTTTATTTTAAAGTTCTTTATTACTAGTGGACTTGTTTTATTATTTTCACCTGCTAATAGTACATCCTCCTTCCCAGATACGGTACACAAATATTTATTGAGCACTTTTTCTTTTACTCTATTAATAACTACTTTATTAACTGCAGGTGTAACAATCTTATGCAAGGTTTAATATTTTCCCCAATGTGTTAAAAAAATCCTCTTTGTGTTTCTAGTTCAACCAGCTCAAAACTATTTTCCTGGTATCTTTATCTTCCCTTATTAATGCCTTTAATTGCTCTGCCAGTTCAAGTAGATAATTTCCTCTTCCTTGCCCTTTCTGGGCCAAATTAAAGTGTTCTGTTACATGGGTAGCCGAGACTCCTTTTTGAGGTTATCTGCCACTGAAACCCCACCTCATTGTTCATCTTTCTAATATTTCATTTGGGATACAAAGTTAACATGAAGTTAAAAGTATCTCCCAAATAACATTTCCATTTAAAATTATCACTTTGTTACAGTATTTCAGGAGCAAAATCAGCCATGATCCTAACAGGCAGTGAAAAGGGCATTAGAGCCATGTGGATGCTGCTGTAGACCTCAGGACAGAGAACACCGGACACCAGGTGGAACTGATAAGGCTGGCAAATGAGAAAACTCCCTTAGCTTTGCCAGCACCTTACTAAAAAAATATGCCTGATTCAACACAGGATGAAAATCTGAACACACTAGCTAAATTCAGTGGATAATTTTTAATTAATATCAGGTTTTCCTCCTGAACATGACATATCATGTCAAATTTCCATGTCATATTCCCTAGCATCTTGCTGTTATATTTCCATGCTGTAAACCCCACATATGGTCTGTAAATTTTCTTGAGTTTCTCACTCAAATGTTTTTTCTCATCTTCCTGTCTTCTACTCTTGTACCACATTGGGCAAGACCTGTATTTTATAATTCCAAGAAAACTGCAGTTATCTTCAGAAGTCAAACTATTTTTTGCTTTAGTTGTTTTTGCAATATAGTTTTTAACAGTTTCTGTGTATAATCCCACAAATCTCTTTGTAATTTAAATGGGTTTACTTCTCTCTGCCTGGAATGGATTTCTGCTTCAAGATGGTCCTTTAGCAACTCATAGTTCACCTTCCATGTTCCAAACACTGCTTTAATCTGTTTTTATTGACTACATATGTTCTTTGCATTTGTTTTGAGATGCATCCAAAAAAGCTTTCATATGATCTTTTAATTCCTTTTAGTAGTCTTTAACCTGGCATTCATAGATGGCAAATTGCCAGTGAAGATTCTTTCTATCACTCACTTATAAGAATTTTGAAACCTACAACTGAAGCCAACAGCAAGAGCACAATCCAGTACCGTCACTCTACATTACTTGTTCAGCATAGTTGAAAGTTTGGATCACTGCTTATAGAAAGCTTCCAAATACTTTTCTGATTAGTGATGACCACTCCTACTTTCTGCCAGCTACTTAATCTATATTACCCATCTCTTTGTGATTTACTCTGGGTATTTTTTCTTCAGCCATAGCAGAAAAGGAAGGGTTTGATTTTTGCATAGTTTATAAAGTATGCTGTTTTCATTGCCTTTTAAGGTAATGTGATCTATTTGCTCTCTGATTTTGGAACCCTAATCTGTTTACTTAAATCTAGAACAAACTGTGATTGCAGGTTGTAAATTAATTTTTATATTATGTGGACACCTGTAAAATGCTCATGATAATTGAAATAAGCTGGAATCCATACATAGACAAAAATGAAAACAACCCAAGGGACAACTGTATATTGTGAAGTCACATCAAGCATGTTTGGTAAATCATGTTTAAGCTACAATACACAGATACTCTCAAAAGAGAAAGATAAAACAAATCTGCTTCTTTCTAACCTCTGTTAGGTACAGATGAAATAAAATCTTTTGTGAGCTTAACTAATTCTATGCCTTCAGGTAGCAAATTTGAAAAGAGAAATGATAGAAATATTAGATGTTCCTAAAATAAATTGCATCTTTGGCAAATCTAAACCACTAAACTGCTCATTGTTATTGCAAATGATCTGAGGTGGCTTTTCCATTTCACAAACAGTTGACTCTATCCAATAAAGGCAGTCTTTGTTTAAATCTGGGGGCACTCAGAAACACAGAATTATTTAATAAATATTAATTCTCATTGCATCTGCTAATGAATTAGAAAGAAAGGGAAAGATCGAGTCTTCATTTTGTTCCTCCAACTTTGCAATGTAGTTGAATGCTGTAAGCAGTGGTGTAACACTGAATTAATCTTAATAAAGCAAGCCAAAAAGGAAAACACTTAGTTTCTGAGGGTTTTGTTATTCTTAATTATAACTATTATTAAACTTAGTTTTGAATAAAGATAAACAACTTTGAAAATATTTATTCAGGAAACAAGCATATATGTACTGTAAGATCAGTAGCTGCTCAGTGGAATTAATGATTTTCTCATGATCAGTACAATGGTTTGCAGTTTTGGTTCAACCCAGGATTCCAGGGCTTCCTAAATCCTGACTTCATATACAAGAGCCCAGAGGCCTATGTCTGTCTGCTTGCTCCAAGATGAATGCATTCTTAGTTTCAAACAGATCTGCAAAACTGCCTCAGGTTGGTAAGACACCTGAAAGGCAAAGTTGTCTCAAAAAATTCTCACACTTTCACTTTTGCTAGAAAACATCTCACTAAGTGCTCTGGTGAATGACATAGATTAATAACTTTCATGTAAGCTTCAGTTTAGATTCAGTTCTGTCTTAAGGAAAAAATATGTAATTAAAAAATACAGTTGCTGATAAATGTATATGTAATGTAAAAAACACACAGATGAGAATTAGTAAAAAATAGCATGAATTTATGTGTGAAATGTCAGCAGGAACAATATTTTTAAAAACTTTTCAATCTTTCCGCAGAAATTTCTCAGTTTCTGTACACCCCCACAAAATAAGCAACCAAAATATAATAATATGCATGTATTTGTTGAATTAAAATTTGAATTTGTTGAACTAAATCAGGAAATACAAAGCAGAACCAAAATTTTTCTATGGATAATTAACTATATAGAAATGCATTTTTAAATAATAAATAAAAAAACTTCAGTCCAGAACTCCTACTAGCTCTCAGATGATCATCACCTTTTTACTTTTGAAATACCCACTATGGGATAGGATCTTAGCAGTGCCAAATCCAGAGAAAAGAAAGATGCCTGTGAGTTACTTCTTCAGTCCCATAATCTAGTCTTTAGAAAGTGAAATGTCACAAGCATTTGTGGTAGAGATTCTTAGAGAAACCACTCGATTGTGCAAGGGACCAGCTGAATTACAGTGCACTCTGACTCTATTTTTAGCAATGAGGAAAAGGAAGCCCCAATGCAGATACTGCAATTCTGGCTTATTTTTTCATTATTGTTTTTGAAACAGCTTCAAATACTGCTGAGTGATTGGGTAGGACTACAGCAGCACTTCTCCCTTTTTGGTTCACAAATCCGTGCATCCATGTGCTGCCAAGAGATCTCTCACTACAGAGTCTCTCAAGGACAGCAACAGCCAAAGCTAAAATAATTCAAGGCCCTCCTCTGGAAGTCAGGTCTTCTTCAGATACCAAAGAACTCTGTATTTTGGCCATTGCAAGCTCCACAGCTTTCACTGTGGCTTTTGAAAGCCTCGTGTATTTTTCATTTTAACTAGACCAAGGGCAGTATTCTAATTCAGAGGTCATCATCTAGTGGACCTGATAGTGTCTCTTCTGGCCATCCTCTGCCTCCAGAGCATATAAATATGAAGTTGTGAAGAGTCAAGTGCTTCCTTCGTGTCAGATGAGTGCATGTCAAGGTTCCAGCTGGGATAGAATTAATTGTTGTCTTAGTAGCTGGTACAGTGCTATGTTCTGAGTTCAGTATCAGAAGAATGTTGATAACACTCTGATGTTTTCAGCTGCTGCTAAGTAATATTGAGACTAAAGTCAAGGATTTTTCAGCTTCTTATGCCCAGCCAGCAAGAAAGCTGGAGGGGCACAAGAAGTTGGCACAGAACACAGCCAGAGCAGCTGACCCAAACTGGTGAACAAGGTATTCGATACCATGGGATGTCACATCCAGGAAATAAACTGGGGGGAGTGGGGGCAGGGGATCGCGGCTTGGGGACTAACTGGTTGTTGATTGGTGGGTGGTGAGCAATTGCACTGTGCATCATTTGTACATTCCAATCCTTTTATTATTACTGTTGTCATTTTATTAGTGTTGTTATCATCATAATTACTTTCTTCTGTTCTATTAAACCATTCTTATCTCAACCCACAAGTTTTACTTCTTTTCCCAATTTTCTCCCCTATCCCACTGGGTGGGTGGGGGGAGTGAGTGAGTGGCTGTGTGGTGTTCAGTTGCTGCTGGGGTTAAACCCTGACAGTGCATGACTTGGAACAAGGTGGCCTAAGAGCAGAGGCTTGAAGGCTAACCTTGTGGTTGGTGGGTGAATCCAGTCTTGAAAGTAAGTCCACTCCTGCCGGGCTTACACAGCATGAAAGATAGTGGTAGAGTCCCGGACGGCGTCTGCACCTCAACACAGCTGGCTGCAGAGAACCAGATGTGATCAAAATAGGACAGAGTAGGAAAATCCTGGCATGTTTCAGCACTGTGCCTCTGAGGTGCTCTAAGAGAGGAAGAGGAAATGGGAACTTTTGATACATGATCCCTTGCTCAGGGCTGCACCTGGGGTTGCAATCTAGCTCTCAGAGCAGCAGCTACAAAATGTAGTGATGACTCCTGCCAGGATAATTACATAGCTCCACTGTCACATCTTTCAAAAAGCAAAGTAATACAGAGGAACTGGGAAACTTAATGTTCAATATCATGTCATTGCTTCTTTAGGAAGACAGGAGGGGATAAATGAGGGGAAGATTGTATTTCAGACATACAGTATGTGCACAAAGGCTACAAGGTCCTGCAGGGAATCCTGCAAAACAATTTTCTTTTGTCTGAAAAGCTCAGGGGTCTGGTTAGACCTCAATGACATTTTCATTTTCCTGGTGGGAAAATAAAATGTCCCCAGCAGCGTAAAATCACACTTTTAATAAGTAACAGGCTTTTTAAAGCACAATGTCATATGATGACATTTTAGGCAGAGATCTAATTCATAAACTCAGAGAGCAAAGAAGGATAAAGAAAATGACAGCATATGTTAATATCTGCAGCAGTAAAAATCACAAAGGATGGATTTGCCCCTTACACACAGGGGTGAACATGGAAAAACTCTGTTGCAACCAGTAGGGGTATGCCAGTTTAGTGCTGGTGGGAAATGAGGTCTGAATCCAGCCTCAGTAGCTCAAAACTTACTTGTCCATAAACACTATTGTTTAATACAATGGCAAGGAAAATGTCTGAATAGCTGTAAACATATGCTATTCAGCTGCTATGATCAATGCAGTCATTAGCAATTTAAGCAGTTCTTGCTCTCAATGTAAAATCATTTATCCTTGCTACATATATACCACCTGGAGATCTAAAAGAGAGCTGGGTGAAGGCAGGTAGCAAGGATTCAAAAAAATCTATAAGGAAAAGTCCCTGTAAACATTTTAAACAAGAAAGCACTAGACTGCAATCCTCGGCTTAGCTCTATTTCTCTTCAGGCTAATACAGCTATGTTATACTCAAAATCAGTATGAGCGTGTATAATGAAGACCTTAGCTGTGTAGTGAATAGCACATCTAACTATCATCCCCTTGTACTGGTTTGAATTGCAAGATTCTAGTTCAATTTGGGGACTGGGTGTTTTCACATAGCTAAAACCATAATATATATGCAGAGATGTGTGTGTTTATATGTATGATATGTATCACACACACGTATATTTAAAAAAAAATGTACATCTAAGTAAACTCATTTAACTTTGAATCTAACACCGGAGTTCATCTCAACACACCCTAGCCTGCTTAAAGCAGGGCCAGCTTTTCAGCTTCCTACCTGATTTATTTAGTGGATCTATGATATCTCTCTCTCTAAATATATAATTTCATATATGCATATTTGTATGTATGTAATACAAATACAATATGCTGCCTTTAAAGGACAGATCTGGCCTGGATCTTGGAAATGTAGCACTAAGACAGAGAATCAAAATGTGTAACAGGTCTCTGGAAAGACTCTGGAGGAAGAACCACATGTCAGCACAGCAATGGTTGGACACTGCTTCTGTTCACTGGTGACAAGTAGAAGGAAACTGTCCTATTGCAAGATCAAAAAATCTCTTGATGTTTTCACATCTACAATTAAAATGTAACTTGGAGAAGATGCTGATTATTCTTAAACCATGGGACAAATACAAAAATTAGTTCATAAGCTTAGAAGACTAGAAGTGGACAAGGCAAAGAGAGACAATTGAAAAGTTTCTTGTGCACCAGAAGACCCTCTCTGATCCACAGCTCCTCACCTTGTTCAAGTTATTCAAAAAACAGGAATAGCAGAACAACATCTCTCTCTTGGTCAACATTATGTTTAAATGAACAATATCCATTTAGCTCTGACTGTGAAGTCACTAGGACTTTTAAATGCATCAGCAGCCCTCACCTTCTGCAACTAACCCTGGCAGTAGCACTCAGATCTGAAGCTTTAATACTGAAGCAAGATAAAAGTTTTAATTTCCAGTACTCATCCTGCAGTGCCTATATCCTGTGAGCTGGGCAGACACACTCTATCCTCCAACATAGTGTAAGTCAGATGGTGTTAATTTCTTTAACTATTAGGTAACAGTCCAGGTTTTAACTTTTCTGTTGAATATTCACATTTCATTTGATTTCATTTTAGTATAATGTGGTATCAAAAAATAACTATGTCTTTGAATATTTTGCTGAATCACAGCTTCAAATGCTGTTGTAATAATGCATTCGCTTGCAGCCTACCATGCAGTTACTGGATATGTGTTACTGATACAGGAAATCCAGGACTTCAAGTGTTCAAGTGTTTTGTTGTATACTTTCCAAGAATTTCTTCTCCTCACTTGGTTTCCTCCTTTCTTCCCATTTTTAGTGACGCCTTTTAAAGGGCATTTGCAGACGGCTGTATTTTATTTCTTTTTATGTATAGTCATGATTCCAAGGGCATTTTTCATAAGAGCATTTCACACCCATCCTGTGCCATCTTCTCTCCAACTTTATGTACATTTATTCTTACCCCTGTACCATCCTTTCTTTATTCTGTTATATACATATTATATAGATGTTTTTGGAGGCTGGCAGGGAACCACTCTAAAAGACTTATCCATGTTAAAAATACTCTTTCCTTTTTTTTTGTCTTTTTTTTTAAGGCTTAGTTTTTTTCTTTGGTCAATTCCATGATTCACTTCTCTGCCTGGACCAATACAAAGTTGCTGCGGCATAGCTGAAGAGGAGGTGTGGGAACAGGAACACAGGGTAGCTGAGGACTACTGCGATTACAACTACATTCCAGGGACATGTCCATAAACCCAATCCTAGGAGACAGTCCCTTCTCTTCCTTGTTTCTGAAGGTGGTTCTGATCCAGAACTGAATGATTAGGGGTACACTTGTAACTGACTGAGACGAGACGATCAAGGTCAGGCCCAAATATGACTTTTTAAGTTTACAACACATCAGGAACTGAGGATGTGAATGTGGTTGCAATGGAAGTGAATCAATTGACAGAGTGGTGGAGACAACCCACTCATCATCCATGGAAGGCAGGTGATCCACAGAGCAGGCAGAGCAGGAATGATTACCCTGAAGGATTTATTGTGCCTTCTAGACTTTGGCCTGGAGAGGGTAGAACTAGCTCAAATATCAGAGAAAGGGTTTTTTTACATCATTATTTGTTCTTGTCACCCAAGGACATCAAGGGAAGGATTGGCAGACAATCAGGAGAGGTTTTTGACAGGCAAAAAGACAGATGATGGTTGGAGAGGCCTAATATGGATGTTCTTTGCAATAAACTTAAAATAAACTACAGGAGAAGGATAGTCTAGATGAATTCTGACATCCTGGAATGGCCACACATTCTCACTGTATACACATGTCAACTTTTGATTTGCTTCAGATTAACAAGCACTTTAAATACTGTGTAGCTTTTTTAGGGACAAAATGAAGGATGCTCCTAATTTTGTTATTAAGCCACTGCAAATTCCTCTGCGCTAAATGATAAGGCATGCAGTGTTTACAATATCAGAAGGCTCAAAGTGCATGCAAGGAAACAGATGGGAAAATACACACTGAGTTTTTTGCAAATTTACTCATAAATAAATGATTCTGATAGAATCATTATGACTTGAATGTTTAATCCTTCCATCTATTTTTGTTTGGGAGAAATTCTTGATCAAGCTGTGGGTGAGAATATCAAGGTTTGAGTCTAAGAATGCTAAGATTTTCTCACCTCACTCAGACTTTTAAAAAGGTAATTATTTGTTGCAGGTTTGGCTGGATTCATTGCATATATCTGTTGAGAATTGCCTTTTTCACAACTTCAGGAGTCATAAATTTCTTATGCTGGTGTGACAGTGGTGCAAATGCAGTGATTGTAAGGGAGTGATTTCTGGGCTGTGTCACTGTAAGACCTCACTTCATCTCAGAGTTTGCTCAAGAATTCTTATTTCAAGTTTTTTGCTATTATTTTCTACAAAAAAATGGAATACACTAGAAGCCTAGTGGCTTGTTTTCATCCTTTTAATAACAAATGCATTCTCCTGTGTTACCTACAGAACTGCAACATAGCAATTAAACTATTCTATTTATATCAAATTATCATAAGCATGCTTTCCATTCTTTTGTTGATGTTGCTGGTGCAATTGTCTATAGTGAACTTACACTCCTTTGGCTAAAAAGCCCCTGAATTCCTGTAAGTTATAGATGTATGGTATTGCAGCTATCCCATTTAGTTTCAATGTTGGATTAGGTGTATAAACCAAAGGGCCAGGTTTACAGTCCTAGCTACAATTTATATACATATCATCTGGCAGGCAGATAGGCTGACCTATGCAAAAGATAAAACACTAATAAGCAGAATGCACATGTATGTGTTCATGCATGTTATATATAAAGACAGGATAATAGGAATCTTTGTTTGCAGCAGGCTAAACAAATTTATTTAACTGTGAATGCAAACTTTTAAAACTTATTCTATTTCTAAACTGCAGGCAAAATGTTCTATTTAGCCCTACAGCCCTTGTCCCACTGGACTTCAATTAGCAGAACCATTACAATACACAGCTAAAAAAGCTTTAGAAAAAGCCCTTATCTGGTAGTACTTCCTCTATCAAGAACCTTCTTACCCACTACACAGATTATGGGAAAAATGACTTCTCAGTTCTACCACATTTGTCTTCTATTCACTGTCTTTCTAAAATAGTGGTGATTTCAGCTGACACCAGCACGCATTTCTTAGGAGAACTGCATTCTCTCCTGCCACATGAAACTCAGAATCCTTAAATAACACAGAACAAATAGCAATTTCTGCTATAAACTGCAAACAAGAGTCCTGGGAATACACCACAAGGTGCATTTGTACAGTTTATAAAGCCACTATTAGGTGGAGAGGGAAATTAAGAAGTACAAGCAGAGAAAAATGATATTTTATAACTGGGATTTGAAAAATATTGAGATTAAATGAAGTGGAGAAATGTTGCTTGAAGTACCATAGTTTGTTTAATTTACTGAACACATTCTCCTTCTAGGGCTGCTGTGAAAATGTGTGCACATTGATGCTCACACATACCCTTGAGTGTGTGTGCACAAATACACAGCAGTACATACAAATACTTCACAAATATAAACACACATGTACATAGAAAGTGAAAGCAAACTGTAACCCCATCACCAAGCCATAAAATGTCAGAGATATTACATAACATTAATGATCCATGTTCTGAAGCCCTCACCCCGCAAAAGGTGTTTTAACTAAATAAGAATATCACGGTTTCATGCCAACTGCTTAATACTGATACTTGCAAAGTAATTTGAAAACCTTGATAGGAGAGCATAGAGAAGGTTACAGTGTCTTTTGAAAGTGCTTCTGTTAATTTATCGATGGGAAAACTGAATAACTCAGAATCTTCAGAATGTTCATCTTCTCAATAGCTTCTAACAAGAGGGGTGCAGATTCACCACATACAAATAAAAGAAGCAGCAGAGGCCACAGCCAGGTCTAAATTGATTACATGAGTCAAGTTTCAGGTCACCTACAAGCCACCAAAGCCTGTAAGCAGTATCCCCTAATCAAAACAATTAGCTGAGCTTCTGGGGAGGAAGTTTGCTTTCCCACCACACTCCATCGTTTTTCAAACTTAATGTCATGCTTCAAACTTCCAAGTGAAGCAATTCTGCCCACAGCAATTTTGGGTGAGAAAGCCCGTAACACCTTTCTGACTTCCAGAGCACAGGCCTCTTCCTCTAGTTGTCCCTAAGCACAGACAGCCCCAAAAGGACAAACAACACATCTGCAAGACTTTTCATTTTACACATTCCAACAGAGCCTTGATACATCCTAATGTGCTCAAGAAATGAGTAACTGAAGATGGGCAGCCTCAGCAGGGACTGATTAATATGATGGCATGGTGAAAGTATAGTAGAAATGAGCACTGTTACTTGATTCATTTTTTATTGCGGTCTGGTTGGCTGAAAGCAGTGCACTGCTTTTAGTTATTCCAGATGTTGTATACCATCTTGGCAACTGAGGACAGTGAAGGGACACAATATTACACCCAGGCATCTATTTTGGCCTGAATAGCCGAAAGGCAGATTATATTTCTATGCTTCTTTATATACATTTTGTATTGAGCAGATAGTCTTTTTTTTCTCCCCCATATGACTCTACTTTCTCACTGCTAGCACAGACAGAACAAGCAAGAAAATAAAGGTTTCATTATGACTCTTTCTAAGTCACAACTGGATGTACTGATTCCTGGCACTCTGTGGGCAGTTGGTGCTGCCTCTTCATCAGGGCATGTCAAACTGTTACTGTGTAGCCAAATAAGAGCCTCATATTAAAAAACTCTCATTGGTTTAGTAAGCTAGATAAAACATAAGGATAATTTTTACCATATACCTGTTTGGTGCTCCACAAAAGCTCGTTGTAAAACCTACACTGCTTAGATAACTGGCTATCAGTTTTGACCTTCAGAAGTGAGATTACAGAAAACTGTATAAATATTAAAATTAGAGGTGAGGCTGAACTGCAAAGTTCATACTCAGATCTCATATCAAACTCGCCCAACACTTCAGTGCATTGGGAATGACTGATTTGGTTTGAGACCATCTCTAATTAAAAAAATATATGTATCTAATAATCTCACATCATTCCCACTGCTATTTTTGCTATGTACCTTGCCCTAGGTCTCTCACTTATTTCAGAAGCCTGAGTCATACTTTTGGGCTTTGGAGAATTGAGAGTTACAGTACGAGTAACTCTAGCTTGTAATGAATATATAGTATCCTTAGGAGAGTCCATGAACAAGCAAAGAGTGAGAGAGAAGAAAAATACAGCTTGCAGTGAAAATCTACACAAAAGCTGGCAGACAAAAAATACAACTAAAGTAAGCAACTCTCTCTGTAACTAGGAGGCAGAGAAAATGCAACCCAGATGTGTTCATGGATAAGCAGTGGAAGAAACAAAAATAAGCTGGAAAGGGGCATCAGAGAGGCATGAATGAGATGACTAATTTATTCAAGACAGGAGAGAATGTTACCTCTTTCTACCCATATGAATTTGCTGTGGGACTGTCACTTTGGATCTGTATGCTTCTTCCCACCCTTTGAAACAAGAACTACCTCCTTTAGCACAGGCCTGCAGCAAGGCTCCAACTTCTTCTGGGCCTGAAATATTTTGATAACACTGAATAAAACAAAACAAAACAAAATCTGGCATATATAATGCAAGTCCAGAGTTATGATCCAAAGCGATAGCACAGAGTAACACCATTTGAGTCAGTGGAATTAGTTAGGAAGCTGAACCACCACATAATGTAAAACCCTATGAGAATGAAATCAATTGAGTTCATTAGAAACATTGTGTCTCACCAATCTTTGTTCATGATAAATCATCTTCTGTCTGTCAATAGCCAGAGACCAAGCTTGGTAACGGAATCCAAGACAGAGTAATTTTTCTTATCACCTGACAGTTCATCTAGATTTGAAGAAACAATTCCAATAATATGTGGAGATTAACAAACATACTGAAGGCTTCAGTTAAGAGTTTAATCTTTAGCCATCATGGTTAATTATTTTCTTTTCTACCCTACAGCCAATAGTTACATATATATCATGAGCGTCCTGGATTCAGCTGGCATAGAGTTAATTGTCTTCCTAGTAGCTGGTACGGTGCTATGTTCTGAGTTTAGTATGAGAAGAATGTTGATAACACTCTGATGTTTTCAGCTACTGCTAAGTAATGTTTATACCAAGTCAAGGATTTTTCAGCTTCTCAGGCCCAGCCAGCGAGAAGGCTGGAGGGGCACAAGAAGTTGGGAGGGAACACAGCCAGGGCAGCTGACCCAAACTGGCCAGCGAGCTATTCCATACCATGGGACGTCACATTCAGGAAATAACTGGGTGGTGGGGGGTTGGAGATGGCCACTCAGGGTCTAAATGGGTGTCGATCAGCGGGTGGTGAGCAGTTGCACTGTGCGTAATTTGTACATTCCAATCCTTTTATTATTACTGTTGTCATTTTATTAGTGTTATCATTATCATTTCTGTATCATTATTTCTTTTCTGTTCTATTAAACTATTCTTATTTCTACCCACAAGTTTTACTTCTTTTCCCAATTTTCTCCCCCATCCCACTGGGTGTGTGGGGGGGTGAGTGAGCGGCTGTGTGGTGCTTAGTTGCTGGCTGGGGTTAAACCACGACAATGAGACAGAATATGAAAATCAGTCTAGCCTAAAATGATAATATGCGCAGTTAGGATTACCAAAAGCCAGACCCCTCCCTAATCAAAAAACTTCATTTATTTAACAGAACAGATTCACACCAGGTCAAGATCTTCCCTGGTAATTATTTTTATGTTACCTGAAAAGCTGAAAATATCACTAAAAACATTCTCAATAGGGATACTTTTGTGTCTTTAGGAAAAGGAGGAGAGTAAATTGGTCAGAAAATTTATTTATTTTTCCTCCAATGTTGAGATTTTTGGTTTACATTTCCTATGGCTCACCGATTTTCTTTGTGTAAACTACTCCAGAAGGATTTCAGTATTCTAAGAGAAAACAAAAACTTCCTAAATTATGTGCTTTGTGAAAACACATCATAATTTTTTTAAAAAAACACTTCCCCTTAAAGAAATTGATAAGACTTTTCAAACCAACCGTACTACTATGTAAAGAGAGACAGTAATACGTAGGCAGATTCTTGGAGTTTTTTTCTCTACACAGTGCAGTGTGTAAATGATCAGAAAGAATTGTAAAAGAGAGAGGCGATTCATGATTAGCTTACTGTAACACAAATTAATGATAGATGCAAGGAGGAAAATGTATGGTATAAGTAATAGTGGCCATAAAAAGAGTAAAAAATAATAATAAATACACTGAATTTCAGTGGTGGTAATTTGTGTAGACATGCAAGAAGTGTTCATTGAAATCAATGGAATGAGGCAACAGAGGTAAAGGACACAGAGGAGAAATGGAAAGTGTTGCTAGGTAAATTAATGTATACCGAAAGGGCCATGAGCTACCTAGCAATAAATACGTTTAGAGTGGGGGGAAAGAAGAAAATGCATGACCTATTCAGTGAAAGGAATAATCAAATGTAAAGAAGAGGCACACACAAGGAATAAAATAACAAATCCAGAGGAAGGAGAAGATGATTATAAATGTTCAGGACTTCTACTGACTAAAATTATTAAAAGATGGTGGGGAACATGCTAATAGTTACATATGCATAGTAAGGTAGGAAAGGGGAAACAAGGAGGAGGAGGAGAAAAGCATTGATCTGAGTGAGAAGAATGGTTCAAGTGACTTAAATGTGCCCAATGTTTGCTGCCAGCTTATTTTTGCTGCAGTATTTTGGTTTTTAATATTGTTAATGGTGTAAAAGCCAGAATTCAATTCCTACTGAAACTGATCTTGCTTAGAACAGATTTTAAAAGTGGCAAACTGTTATTTTGTCCTGTAAAATATAAAAGACCCTCAAAAACATACCACAGACTTTGGTGTGCTGTTAGCAACAATTTTAACAGGAAGACAATTCTGCATATCCCCTTTCTGCTCTGTCATTCCTGCACAGTTTCAGCAATGGCTGGGAGGCAAGTGAGAGAGGGAAATCAAAGGGAAAAGTCATGTCGTTTTCAGTGAGGTTGGGATTGTAAACATCAACAGTTAATATTTTCCAGTCATGCCAGTTTATGCTGAGGTTTTTTACACTAAAATTCTAATGATGCTTCTGCATAGAAAACTTCTGCCATACTAAATATAATGGCATGGGAGCCATGTAACTCCACGTAACTTGTTACGGATGCACAAATAACCAAATCCAACAAAAGTTAAAGCTCGGATTTATTCTTCAGTGAGAGTTGGTTAGAAGTCCAGTAACGTTTTATAAGACTACAGGCAGGATGGTGTAAGAGGAATTAGTACTGCACAGGCAACTTAAGAATCCTTGAGATTTAAAGTGAAGGCTCAAAATGCGCGTATCCCTCCCCTACAAGCTGAGGGCTCTTCTCTCCCTCAGGAGTTACTGGTCGGTGCCGGCCCGAGGGGGAGTCCCCGACCGCAGACCCACTGCTCACAGGAGGACCGATCCCCAAAACGTCCTCCGGGACCCTGGAGGGGTCTGACTGGGGTCATTAACCCCTCTTGGCCCAGACAGTCACCTCCGTGCACCTGGCACGTCTCCATTGGCCAGTTCAAATTTCAACCTGCGGCCTCCAGGGTTTAGGCTTTTTTTTCTCCTTCCCCTTCTCCCTGCCTGGAGGAGTTTTGTTTCCTGATAGCAGGATGGGGGGGCAGGGTGGACGTACTGCCCCAATACTGAAAAAAAATAGCAGAGATTATAACTTAGATAAATGATAGAAGTTTACTGAGCTGAACACCATTCAGAGTTTGAGAGGACATTGCTGCGATAAACAAGCAAGTGTGAGACTGAACACCATCCACGTTCATAAGAAATGATGAATTAAACTAAATATGGTCTCTAAGAGCTGGCTGTACAGTACAGATTTCATTATAGGTCTGACAAGGTTGCACAAAATGTCATTGATAAAATAGCAGATGTTCAGCTTCTCTGCATCCTGTTAGCTACAAGTCCAACAAGAAGCTTACACAGGTTTTGGGTCAGTATCTCTCCAGTATCATGCACATCCCAGAGCACTTCAAGGCACAGTATGTGAACTGCTCTCCTATGCACAACTCTCCTGCCCTGACTTCACCTGTCCAGCAAGACTTTTCTTTTCCTCTCATCCACTCACTCTCATTGTTCCTGGTCATTCAGTGCTATGGAGGAGACTGCTACCTACTCCACAGATCTTGCCCTCAAAACCAGCTTTTTAATCCTACTTTCACATCTCCCACCTTATCTTTTCTGCAATGGCATCTGAAACCACTTCTCCTTCTGATTGGTTCCCAGGCTGTTCAGCCATCTGTGTTTGTTTCATTCTTTTAAACGTTGCAGGCTCTTTAGTGATGAGTTTTACAAGTTGTTTGCAGGTTCACCAACTTTCCTCCTTCCTCATTTTCAAGTCAGTGTTTTGGATTCCCTCCCAAGGGGAATTTTACCACATTGTTTATTTATTTCCTCATTTATCTTTTAAGAAAACAATAAATAGCTTTGGCTGTTAGGGGTAGAACAATCCCTTGATTTATGACCTGGATTAAGGGATATTTTGTAACCAATATATATTGCATGTAGTCAGAAGGGAGAAAAAAGAAGTGTGAATACTTGCAAATATATATTAACAATGCTTTTCAAAGCCAGTTCTGAATATTATTTTTTTTTCCAGGTTCCAATGTGTAATGCCTTGAAGAAAGGGTTATAGAGGACAAACAAGTGAGGGGAGGGATATAGATCCAACTGTCACTTTGGTGATTATTTTCAATCTTCATTAGAAAACAGAAAGAAACTAAACTAAAAAAAAAGCAAAACTGTTATGAGGTCAAAAATCTCCAAAGTGTCAAGTGAGGGTAACCACAATCCAGGTTGCAGAAAGACTGATACCATGTATTAAAGAGAAAAAAAATCCCATTCAGTTAAATGGAGGATTCCAGAATTCAGTGATAATATCCACTAAACCTTCCTTCATTAAAGCAGGCGTGGAAGAGGAGATTGCAGTTTATCATTCAAATTAATGGCTTCTTGCGTTTCTCAAAACTGAGAGTAAGACGAAGCTGCAAAATATGACATGTTACAGAATGACCTGTAAAGCAGCATGGGAAATCTCATAAGAAACCACATCATAGCTAAAGGAAAAGCAACTTACATTTCGTACTCCTAAGCAGGATATTCAATTCCCTAAAAAGTTGTGCATCCAGCTTCTCTATCGCACCAAAGAGCATATATTCATACCTTATTGCCCTACTGCAGAAGGACTTCCTATGTAGCTCTCATCATGCCATAAGCTCTCTCTTATATGGAAAATTAGTTTTCCCCCCTCTGTTGATACTAAGGAGTATAATGCTTACATTGTTGATACTAAGGAGTATAATGCTTACATTGTTTAATTCATGGTTTTGGAGGAATTTAATATTTTGTTGAAGTGTTCCCTAGAAGTTCATAACTGTGAAGAGATCAATCACTCATTCTCTGCTAGCTCTTCAGGGTAGGCTTCGGGGGGGGGGGGGAGGAAGAAAATAAAAGACAAAATCAACATCCACTAATTCAATGGCTGCAAAAATATTGATCAGCTGGGTCATTCTCCAAGCTCATTTCATTCTCTGTGTGAAAGAAAACAGCAGTCTTCTACGAATAAAATATACTCTAAAGGCAGCATCTTAATGCATTTCAACAAAGGGGCCTGATTTAAATCCTTAAGGAGCACTTTAAGTCCTCATTTTTTAAGCCATCATTTTAATACAGCTTTTGCATAGGCACATAATTATTGCTTTATACTGCTGTACCAGCTAGAAACAAGTTCAGCTTGTCTAGGTCCTGTGCTAACGTTAAGACATAGTCTGGCTTCCCACTGAGGGACTGTCAGTCTAAATAGCCAAAACAGGATAAAAAGAGAGGACATGTTTGGGAAGCCATTTCACAGACATGGAGCAGACCCACTGAGAGCTGAATAACCTGCTCAGGGTAACACTAGGGACTTGAATACAGACAAGAATACAAAGCAGATTTCCCAAGCCAGTGACTAACACAGAAAACATCCTTCCTTTCACTTGCAGCTATGCTCACATTTCCTGTAACACTTCAAAAAAGACTGTTTTAGTGGCAGGCACTTCTATATCTTAAGAGTTAATGGCAAGTTGGATTCATAAATACCAGGCTGGACTATAAAAGTCCCATCTCTCTTATGTTTCACAGAAAAAAACAGAGACATCTTCAATCCAACTTTGTCAGATGGTGTCACCTGCCACTGTGGAGCAGGCAGAGACTGCGTGACTCAACACTGAAGCACAGAAGAACACCTGGCAGTTCATGAAAAGAGGTAAGAATCTGGAGAGAGGAAGACACTTCACTTTAAAAGAACCTTAATATAAGCTTTTGCTTCTGGAAGAATCCATTATATGCCTTTCCACAAAAGTCATCTGACTCCCTCAATCCCCGCAAAAGCACCCTTCTGCACAGCTGGAGTGCTAATTAGAGTAGTGCTTTCAGGTCCTAACTAACCACATGTGTTGTGGCTCTGCCCCAGGAATAAGACATAATCAAGAGCTAACTAATGCTTTTGAAATGTTACAGTCTACATTAATGAGACTGAGCCATGAAGCATTAGCAAGAAGCGTCAGGAATTAGCTTTGGGTCATGCAGTTGCTTTCAGAGGAAAAATCTCCTGGCCTTCAGGAAAATCCTGACCTGCTTAATCATTTTGGCTGGGGAACCTGAAGGGAGAAATGTGACAGTGAGGTATCTCTGTTTCCAGTGGTGCTTCACAGAGTTTTCAGCGGCACCATGGTATAATATAAGTGCTGAACTGGAACATGAACTCCATGGTCATAGGAGTGCACTCTTTGAAAGTGGAAAGACAGGAAGCAACATTTGTTAATATGCGTGGGAGGAAACCCTTCCTGACTGTAATGGGCTCTCAGCTCTTCCTATTAGAAGCAGACCAGTGTCCAAAAATATGCATCAAAGCACCAAGTTCAGGGAAGTGTATCTATTTCACAGAGGAGGAGAGGAAACAGGAGGAAGCAGATTAAATGTGAAATTCCCCTTCCCTCTCAAGCTGCTCCCTGCAGCCATTAGTAGGGACAGGAACTCAAACCCAATCTCTCTTTCACGTCCTTGTTAGGCAAGATCACTGCTCCTTGCTTGACTTTGAGAAACCATCTTTTAAAATCACAGCTAGAGAGAAAAGACATGATGTGATCTGTCCATCATAGCAAGTCATTCAGGAAGAAACTGCAGCTTTTCACATTTCAGCCACTAGTTAGATATTCTGATGCCTTGTGGCTCACATTGGTGGGTCAAAAGGTTATGAGATACTACATTTTTGGTAGGTTTCTTGGCTATTCAGTCCATCCACAATCCTAAATCTCTGGTTCTTATTGAAATGGAGGAACACTATTACTATCACTCATGGCTCTGTCAGGGATAGAGAGAAGTAGGTGTCTACCTATGCTGCAGTTCAGCACTGCAATTTACAGGAGACACAATTTCCATCATTTAGTTTGTAGCAGTAGCTATGACAATAGAGCAGCATAGGATGTGGTGTGATAGCAAGCCAAGAAAGTACCCAGAATCCCAATGCTGACTTTCAGACTCTGTGCAGCTCTTCTTTCATTTTTCTTGCTACTTGCACTTGCTAAATTAGATCTAAAGCAAATATAACTCTACATGAGCTGCAAAAATACCTTGGGAATGTGGAACGAGCATACCCTCAGGCAGAGGAATGTTGGGAATGAGAACAACCTTTGGTAGCAATGTCTGTTTCTAAAAATAAATGTACCACAGCTGACAATAAGCATTTTTGAAAAGTATTGCTTTCAGATCCTAGATTGGAACAGGTGGATGCTCACTCTTTTTGCTTATAGAGTCAGTCTTTGAATTTCCAGAAACACCTATCCTAAACCCCATCAGCTACTGGAAAAAATGGCTGTTAACATTTTTAATATTTGGAAGAAAAGTTTGCAAATTCATTCATTCAAAAAGAATTTTATCCCTCCAAACAGAGATAAGTGAACTTTATTCTGAATGTGTTTGTGTATATCTATTCAGATTAAACCTGTGAAATTTTGCAAATCTGGCATTTTTTGCTTGCTTGTTTCCTTCTGAGGTTTTCAGTGTTTGCTGCTTTTTTTTTCTGAACCACTTGGAAATATAGATAAAGAGAGAAAATACCAGAAGTTTTTCAGCCATGGATAATACTGCATTTCAGGCCTGAGGTGAAAATTTAGGTCAGTTCTCATTGCATCTGAATCCAGAGAGTTCATCCACCTCTATCAACAACCCAGGGCAGGGTAAGCTGCAATAGCCAGTATACATAGGAAAGGGAAATTACTATTGTTACAAACAAGGATTGTATCATAGAAGCGCTGGTTTTAGAGCTAAGAGTGGCAGTGTTTCTTTGTATATGTGCTTGCACAGTTGCACTTTTGATTGGTAAGAGAATTACATCTATAGTCCTTGTTTGCTTGGTGCTGGATTGTGGGTTTCTTATTATTTCTCGAGCTTTGCTTGCACTCACAGACCACAATTCAGCTAGCAGTGATGATTAGCAATATCCAATTACACAAGAGCTAAAGTGCTACAGACAAAACCAAAGTCTGTGTTACAAAGTAAAGGAAAATATAATTGTTACTACCGTGTGTTGATTTATCTCCTTCACTTCCTTTATCTTTTATTTTGCTGAGAAAGTTAAAAACAAGATTTTAAAAGGGTAAAAAAAATAAAATAAAAACTGAAATTCTGTGCTTATATATAAACATAACCAAAGGCACACATATATTTCTTAAATATGCCAATATCCTTGGCACATCTGCATATGGTATTCTGGAGATACTATCTTTATACATTCAGAAATAGAAGGAAATTAATTTTTCTGGCCATATTTTTAATCTGTGATGTTAACTAAGATACCTTATTTATGTTTTTCTACAATCTTTTGTTTCATTTTTCTCACACCAAATCTACATGTAGCAATATTAAGCAGAGATTTTCAACACAGGTCTCAGAGTAAAACCCTGGGACAGCTGATGCACTAAGCTCTTGTTTCTGTGTAGAGGCTGACACTGGGGCAAGCTATGCAGGCTGAAAAATCGCTTCCATAGGCAAAGTCCTTCTGCTCCTAAGATGGTTGGCCTGGCAGGATAGGAAGGATTTCATCAGCGTTGTCTGTGGGAAGCAAGTCCTCTGTTGTGGAACAGGCTTTGGTCTGCACAACTAACAGCTAAGAGAGTTTGTGTAATCAATATTCTATAATTTAAAAACCTCATATTTATGCAGTGGTGAAAATGCTATAATCTGTGACAGTCCTCCATGCTAGCACTTTGCCAGACATCAGACACATTCTGGTACATGTGTAATGTCTACAGAACAAAGAGATTTCAACCTGAAATTCTACAGCTTGATTTCAAGTAGTGTGCATATATATATATATATATATATATGCTTGTATAATTAGCCTTGTTCATTATTGTTCTTATTAAGAAGTAATTTTTTTTGAGCAAAACAAACTAAGACATTACATCCTTGCACCAAATTGCACTATTGCTCTCCAGTCCAAGAGGTTTTCCTTGGCATATTGCGTATCCATTTCAGAAACAAAACTTTCTTTGATTTTAAGAAAGCACAGCTTATGCCACAGATGACTTCACTGTAGATGGGTGAGAAGAATCTGGTCCTTAATTTGTTCAAGCTTGGCTGCAGGTAGGATGCTATACTACTTTGGATGAGTGGTGTAGATAGAAGAAAAACAGTTTTCAAATTCCGTATGATCCATGTGAGTGCTGAAAGAGCACTCAGAGGCCATTTGCTGTAGACTAGGACAGGACAAGCAGTACCTGGATCTGTGACTCCAGACCTTACTGTGGCTACCAGCTCTACTGCATGGTCATATCAGAAGTATTTTGACAGCCCTTAAAAATGTGTAGAAGCCTCTGTTTTCTCCTAAGCTCCCAGCAGTCACTGAAGGAATTTTGCTCAGTGTCTCCATGTTCTTCATAAGAAAGCACAGTTCTTGCAACAAAATTACTTTTCTTAGAGGTCTAGTGTGCTCTTATTCAACTCTTAGCAAATCAGTGTCAGGGAAAAAATACAGGAAATTCTTTTTTATGCTTTGATTATTCATGTTTTCTGTAGGATCAGAATGATAAAGCAAGACAATGCCCATGTATTTTGGCAATGCTCTCTTGATTGGTGTCCAAATATTTGTAAAGCATATGAATTTTCTTAGGCAGAGGTCCCTGACAAAACTTATTTCCATGAGTCAGAGCAATGCTGTGATTATGTCTTCTGTCACTTTTTTGTTGTTTTGAATGACTGCTTTGAATTTTGAGTCACTGAGAGCCACTGCACAACTATTCAGCTACATCTAACAACAATGTAATGTCTACTACTCCTATGCCATCTTAGTTCTCCAGTAAGAGCTGGAAGTTTAAATGGTGTGATGGGTGAAATGTATCCAGTGAATCCATTCCCACTTTATATATGTATTTTCTCTGAAATAAAAATAGCTGAAAAAGCACACTTGGTGTTATTTAGTGGTGG
Source organism: Elanus axillaris (assembly GCA_026212715.1). Classification (NCBI taxonomy): domain Eukaryota; kingdom Metazoa; phylum Chordata; class Aves; order Accipitriformes; family Accipitridae; genus Elanus; species Elanus axillaris. Next base: position 38,496,278 of record JANZLQ010000001.1, read on the forward strand.
TTTCTTTACATTGTCACAATGCAGGTTAATACTTTGCTTCAAGGACAGGAAATAGCAATAACAATGTGCCATCACATGGTCTTTGCATCAAATAAATTGGCGTCCCATTGTATTAATTTAAAACATGCATATATCACTGTGTAGGGCTCACTTAGCATACCAAAGTTCTGTTGTTCATTTGTTTCAAATTACCATTTTTGAAACATAATATTTTTCTTTTGCTACTTAAAAAAAAGAAATCCCAGGCCAATGTATCTGTGAAGGTTGAGGCATGGAGATGTGGACTGAAATCCCAGTAAACATTGTAGGTAATTTTTTATTGCCATTCATATAGGCTTTGGATCAGTTTCAATTTGGGTTTCAAGGTATATTACTTTGTTCAGAAACATTCTAGTGTAATCCACAGCTAGAGGCAAAAATGACCATTATGAACAAATGTAAAGTCATGAAACTGATTTCCTGGTGTATTTTTAATGACATCTTTTGCAATTGCAGCCAGTAGCCTGAACCATAGGGGCCACTGGTGTATTAGGTATTAAGCAAAGCCACGGAAAAAGCATATGCTAAAATACTCAGGCTCCAAATAAACAAGGCAGACATAAAGCCAGAAAGCTTAAAAAGTATCTTCTGTGTTCTTTAACCTCAAGCAATTAATACATAATAGTGACTCAACGATTTCAGACCCTGAAAATACATACTATTGAAGTGGATCCTTCATTTCTATTAATGTCTAAAACACTTTTTCAAAGTTTTACTTTAGCAAGTTTGTATAAATTCACACTAGAATTTAGATCCAGGTAGAGCTGCAGAGATAGAGAGAGACAATATGCTTGATAGTTTCAAAAAGCTACTGGGCCACTGGTAAAAAGATATGGGTCTTGTGTCTCAGAGCACAGCTAATAAACTAATTCAGGAATGTTGCCACTATTCTATAAACTGCCTATATGTGTATTTGAGGTCTTTCAGCCTAACTTGTACCTAACACTAGCCCAGAGGCCTGTAAAACTTACTCGTCTCATAAATAACACTCGAAAGACTTCTTTGTTTATAACAATTTTTAAAAGATCATTATTGCCTTAATAATGCTGTTTATTTACAACAGGTTTTTTAATCATTGCATTGTATTTAAGATTTAAAAACATTTTTAGAGTGCACTCCACTGATAAATATACATATATCTTTACCTTTGCCTTGAAATAACAGGCTGTTTTGTTTTAGTACAAAGCACCATAGAAGTGCCAAGAGAACACAATATGAATAAAATTGCTATTTGCATTTCTTTGGTTATTGTGATAATTTCTTTTAACAAGTTTTCTTGTGTGATATTGATTAGATTACTCCCTGCCCCTTGCTAGTCATTAAAATGAAAGATGGTGATATGTAGTCACTACAAAGAAAGATTTCACAACAAAACTTTGAATTGTTTCCTGGTAGAGTTCTGTCTTAGGCAGGTCCCTTTCTATCATGGTGCCTGACTTGAAGTCCAGATTCCCTTTAGGAAAGGAGTTGGTGTGCCATTACTATGACTGATCAAATCTAGTGAACAAAGAAGTTTCCTGGAAAGATGGAGGAATTTTTTAAATCACTGTTTTCTTGTCAAAAGGAAAAAGTCAACATCAAAAGTACATGCACACAGATAAATAGATATACAAATATATGTATATTAAATGTGCAAACCTGAGACTAAACTGAAACCTTTCAAATGATGTTTTCAAATGCTGAAAGAATAGTTATTTCAAAATGAAATATTTGTTCTTCATTTCAGCATTCATGAATAAATATTACCATGACAATTGCTGATATTTTAACCTTTCTAATTCCATTTTGGGAAGAAAACATATGTCAAAATATCAACATTTCCCATGGGACATGGATTTTGAACAGCTGTAATCAGTGTCATTTTCAGAAGCTTTTGGTCTGATGTTTGTATCTCTCTTCAAAGTAACTGCTGTTGGTTTTCTGTCATTCAGAAAAAAAAAGCATGGAATTGGGAGATAAGGAAGGGACCTTATGAGTTAATCTAATCTGTTCTCCTCCACATCATGTAAACCTGACATATGTGTTTTGTTATCAAAAATTACTCTTTGCAACAGTCTACTTTTTCCCAGACTGGGAAGAGTCATTGTGTATCATCCTAAATTTATACTTGCTCTTTCATCATCAAGTAAGGATTCACCTCACCTTATCTGTTGTGATCTGAAAGTTAGGCACGTAGTTGAAATGAATCAGCCATTCTCTGTCAATAATTACAGCAGAGAAAGAGTTGTCTATCTTTCCTCAATATCAATAGGCACTGACAGAGAAAGACTTATCCATTGTAGGAACACCAGAAGGAGTCCCCTTCCCAGTGCTAGTTCTCTCTTCTGCTTATCATTGGAAAAGTAGATGAGATTAAATGCTTACCTTGAGATTAATTCTCACTTAGGCCTTTCCCTCGACATGCTCATTTTATGTACTAAAGAATGATGTGATTTTTACTGTGGGGTTCAGTATTAGCATCTTTTATCTTTCTGTATCTCCTTTCACATGAGAACTTCTTAGTCCTTCATAACTGCTAACTCGGATTAAGATATGACCTTATAGTTAATCAGACCAAATATTAAATAGAAATGGCATCACAAAAATTTACATTCACTTTTTTTGCTAGTGATGTTATCAGAGTAAGGGACAATTGAGGGAGGAGACAATGGGATTAAAATATTTTGCATCACTTCTTACATAAGAAGATATTAGCAAGATGTCCATCCACAAGCAAGTCTCCTTAAGTAATAGAATTAACACTTTAAAAGAGAATGTTCATGAATCCTGAAGGGCAAAAAGTGAGCAGCATCAGTCAATATTAAGCGGTGAAACAATAACTGAAGGATGACATAGGATGTGAAAGGGAGAAGTAAACCTGAATTCATAAAAGAAAGTTAGATCAATTCTTTATGAACATCAACATGAAGTAAGTGAACTGACAACTCATTGTGCTTTTGAACATCATTTTCCCTACCATCCTGAGTCATAGAGGAAAAGATCTACCTCAATGTTGCAAACTACAGCTGCTTTTTACCCTTTGGCTCTGTTCAATGCTAAACATATAAGTAGCTCCAATGAGATCAAACAACCTTTAACAAATTAGGACTTTAGGACATGTGTTGTTTAGTATACTACAGAAGAGTCTGGACTGTAGGAAAACCATGAATTAATCAACTTTTTTTTCAGATGAGGCAGAAGAAAGACTAAAAGAGAATGAAGACATTCCAGAATATTGAACTGTACATGAGGGAATAGTTTAAAGAAATTCAGTGTTGATGGACCTGTATAAGAAGAATCGATCCTTGTCTACCATGTGGATCCTAAATTCACACTACACTAGTTATAACATATAAGAATGTGTGAAGAACAGAGTGCTGTCATTTGATAAAGAAGTGGTGCAAATTGACCTGTGAATCATCTCAATTGCTCTACCTCACAAGCAAAATAAAAATATATAGATACTGGCAGCAGAGATTCCTAGATATTTGGTTTTTATCAGAGAAAAGATGGACAAAATGACTACTGGAAAGCTAAAGGTAAGAGGAAAAGACAGAATAGACCTCTATGTACTAATAGGTGGTATGCTCAGATTTCATTGAGCTGGCTTTTTTTATTTCTTTCTTTCTAGTAACATAAACATGTGTAGAAAACCAGTAAATATGAGAAACTGCGTATTTTAAAACTGTTAAAATTGGATTAACCTTCCATGCTAAAACTAGTCTTCATGCATTTCTGCAATATGAAAGCTTCTATATATTTGAGTTTTTCAAGTTTCAGGTAACATTTGGTCATTTATTTGGTCAATGAAACAGCAACAGTTAGAGATGCTGAGACAGAAACAAAGATCCATGCTTCGTGGCCTAAGCCAAACACTAACCAGGTCTGAAATGAAAAAAGAAAAGAATGATATTTTAAAACAGTTTGGAGATGCTTAGATTCCTATATAAGTTATACATGTACCACCCTAAAATATATGAACAAGTATCTTGATGGTGGTGGATGCACAGGTTTCTCTATCATTCTCTATCTCAGCCTGAAACTTAAGAAAAAGCATTTAAAAGGACCTCCATTTAAGAGCACACCCCTTTGATGAATTTCACTCAAGTGCTGTTGATGGAAAGACATGTACTTTGTTCTTTCTGGGAAACCAAGATGCTTTTTGTTTGTTTGCATCTTTTTTAAACAACAAAATTTAATTGTTTGCTTCCGTGGCTGTAATGAAATAAGAAGATAATGAGTTTTTCATTGTTCACTAATTGTATACTAAAGATGAGACACAGTCAGCCAACTGTAAATTGCTGCTTTACTGTAACGTTTGGATACTTCAGTGTAAATAGTCACAAATACATCTGTTCTTGCATAAAGTAAAATGTTTGTGTTATGAAAACAAGCTGATGTAGAGAGCAATAAAAAATAACTATGATGACTTCTGTTGATTAGGATTTGGTATATTGTTTGAGTTGCTTTTGACTTCTCACAAACACGCTTGCATGTTTCAGCACCATAAAGACAGGCAATATTTCTGCAGCTTTTCTTGCTCTATAATATTTAGAATTGCAACCTGGAACTGATATTCACAGATAATGTAAACCCTAAGATCTGAGTAACTTTGCAATGCAAAGTGACAAAACCTGTTAAGGCTCAATAAGCACCATCTTTTCCTTATCTTGGTTGTTTCGAAAAATAAATGTTTCCAAGGTGATTTAAGCATCAAAGTTATATTAACTTTGAATTTCCTGGCATGTGTGTGTTGTCAATTTTTTCTGTCTGTTTTGGGAATGGGCTAGATTTAACATTCTAATCTGATCCAAAGTTCCCTGGATGATCTAGATAGAAATTTTAACCCTATTAAGCTTAATGGCAGTTTTAGTATTGATATAAAAGTGACTAGGATTTCGTGTTAAAACTTTCAATCAGATCATCCATAACGTATAAGTTTCAGTTCAGTGGCAGAAAATGACTATTTAACCAGCAAGCCCATTTCTCTGTGGTACAAGGAGGTGTCAGTAGGCAATATTTCATAATGGACTTGTTCCAAAACTCACAGAAGAAAAAGAACAGAATTACATAAGAAAAACAACAGACTTTTGTAGACTTTTGGTGACTTTGACAATATTCCGTATGACCACTGCTCAGAATTATACTGCTTCTTCCTAACAGCTCAGCTCCCTTTAATAAAATACACAACCTACTTCATTCTACAGAGAAAAATGTTTAGTAGTTATTTAGTGATCACAAAGATATTGTAGTTGATTTCATAGTACTAAAAAAGGTATCTAATTTTAATTACAATCTTTTCAAGCAGTATTTGCTCTGTCCAGCTTTTCCTTTGGGAAATAATAAAAAGGACTGAATTTGAAAATAATAGATTTTACATATATTGTACCATGGGAAAGCATTAATCTTGGCTCCAGAGGGGCATACATCTACATACACCAGTTGCATTTGTCCTGCCATTGACCATTCTGCGACACAGCACAGCACAGCTGGTGACGCAGCCAGTAGGGCTGGAAGCAGAGCTGATATCCAGCTACCTAACAGGTGAAATATGCCATTCTACATGCTCCCTGCCTTCCCCTGTGAGCTTGTGTCTGCTCCCAGCTCATTTGAGACCAGCAGAACTATTACTGGGGAATGCCATTGTGGGGATCGTTGATTGAAAAGTATATTTAAAAAACAAACTGGTTCAGGGAAACTGGAAGTATATAGTACATTTCACTCAAGGTAGGCTGTGAAGTCTTCTGGTTTAACTGTTTTTTCTTCAATTATTGTTAAAATTTAAGTGAATTTTGGGTCCTAGCTATCTAATCTTACACAGACCAAACTTTATTTTTACTATGGGTCACAATTTGCAAAAAACTCTGGGTGATTTGGCAATGCCTTTGGCATGTCAGTGTTTATTTATTTTCTGAGCCTTTCCACCTTTTTTCCATTTCATTAAGGACAAAAATGAAAGCAGAGATAGTTCACAGTTTGGAAACAACTCTGTGATAACCCCATGCTCGCAGAACCATTTTCGCATTTACTATTATTTTGTATTTTCATATATTCATATACATATTATCAGTAATATGTTTATTTTTAATATATTTATATTTAAAGGTCATATTTGTAGTCACTGGCATTTCATGCATTGCTTTGGTGAAGAAAGAACTGAGGAAGGTCTGACTGAGAAAGAAGGCTAACTAGCTGACTGAGAATTAGTAATCTATGAAAAGAACAGGTGCCTAAATATTGTTAAGAACTAGGGGGCCAGGAGATCACTGTTTTATTTATTACTAGCCCCAACTGCAAAGATGGTCTTGGGGCCATCTCTCAGTGTGTTGGTGGGAAAAGGGGATACTACTTTTCCTAGGATTTATTAGGAACTATTTATCATCAAGGCCTTTCCTTTCAGTCCTCTTGAACTACTGAACATTCAGCTTGTAGCAGTCATTTTTGGCTTAAACTCACTGTTGCAGCTCTTATCCTCAGAGCATTGAAGAAGCAAAGCTTCTCTAGCATAAGCACCTCCAGTGGAAGAGATCCTGGGTTCAGAGCCAAACACCCCTGTTCTGTGGCAGAGGCTGCTGCTGCCTGTGACTGAAGAAAGAATGAGCAAAACTTTGGACTGGTGCTCATCATTATTATCCTTGAAGCAGGCAGAAAAAGCAATTAATAAGCTTAACAGCATGAAGAGGGAAAAAAACCCAACATAAAGTCTCAAAAGGAAAGGAACAGAAATCACATGAAATCCAAATCCACATACACCTAAACTCTTTTCATTGTGCTTGGGGTGGAGGTTTCAGAGGAAGAAAACGCATCCATTCCCCTTTCAAGCTTTGCAAAGACCGTGTCAAATAATCCAGGAATCTCCAGGAGATAGAATGTATGCTACAGAGGGTAAAGATAAAGGAGCTCTGAGAAGGAGACTATTCAGAATTAAACTGTATAACCATTTTAGACTCTTCATCATTTTTAGTGGCTTTAATAACAGTGGTGCCTATGTACTTCTAAATGTGTGTGCATTTGGTACTTGCAGTGGCCATTCCAGTTGCTCACAGGAAAACAGATCAAAGGGATATTTTTTTTTCTTTTACCAATTTTCATCTAGTTTATGTGCATTTCTCATTAAGATTCTGCAGTGACTAAAACTAGTATTTTCAGAATTCCCACTACAGAGAACCTATAACACAAGCAGTGAGCTAAAGTCTTCCAATGGCTTTGTCACTTATCTACCTGAAAAATGTAATGAGAGTACCAGGATAAACATATATGTGTGTAGGTGGGTATTACTATTTGAGTTTATGCTCAGCACTTATTACTAGGCAAATACTGCTTGTCATGATAGTGTTTGGTGTCTCGGTCAAAGAAGAAACCCACTAAGGCAAATCCTTGGTATAATTGGTAAAATTCACCTGTCTTCAGCCTTGTGCTGAAATGGGATTTTTGCTATTGAATTCACAGTAGAAAGGACTGCTCCACTACCAAGACTTAGTTGCCTCCAGAGGATCTGGTGGTGTTTGCTATTAAGGCTGAATCTTTTCTATCTCATCTTGGCTGGGCTGTTTCCAGGCCTATGAAGAGGCTGGTTTTAAGGCCCACCAAAGGAGCATCACAACAGCCCTACTAGTGGAGGCTGCTGGAGGCATGTTGTGAATTAATGTGTCTCTGTCAACAGACCACAAGCTCTACCAAAGTATTGCCAGCGAAGATCTCAGCAAAATACCAAGCCACTCATTGTTATTGTTTTTTCTTTGTGTCCCACATCCTGAGTTAAATTTCCCTTAGACTAATTAATTCCTGAAGGTGACTAAATAACAAAAGAAAATAAAAACTAAACAAAACAGAAAAACTATAATTAAATTTCTTCACATAGGGTAAAAGAAAAATTATAATTCTCTTCAAAAAAAATGTAATGTCATTTTTTCTAATCCTTTTCCTTCCCTCTATGACCTTTATTTATTGCATATTTCAGCAGCTACTATCAGGTCATAAGTCTATCAAATGATAATGCAACTGCTGACTTCATTTATTAAACTTCACAAGGGCCAGGCATGAAGTGTAAATAGAAAAATCACTATCTCTGGATGCCAACAATGATAATTGCAGCTACAGTTACTGTGAAGGCAGTGGAGTGCTTTGTAGAGTAAATGAGAGGCAGGTTTTTTCTTCAGTAGATAAACATCCTGTTACAGTTCTGAGTGAGTGGAGAGATAACACAAACAAAGAAAGTGTTTAGCAAATGCAGTGCTTATCATTTGGCTAGTTAAAGCGAAAAGGTAAGAATTATAAAGTCAAATAAAAATATAGGTACGGATATTGAACCCTGATCAAGAGAGAGATATATGGCCTGTCTTATCTCCAGGTGAACACTACAGTGAGAATGAATTTTTCAAATTACTTCTCTGCATTATTAAAATAATAACTACCTGTTGCTAGCACAGCATTCTCCTTCTGCCTCCCCAGAGGTATCTTCAGTGCATTGCCATGGGCATCTTCCAGCAGTTACGACATTCATATATCACTCTACTTTGAATGGCTAAGCTCAGTGCAACACAGTATTTAGCAGTGTTTCAGCAGGGAATGAAAGAGGGAAGATGGACAATTCATTAGAAAGTAGCTTTGGGCACAAGCTGTAGAGGTCTCATTTTCATGCACAAAGACAAAGCTCAGATGTAAGCTTTGAGGGATTTATTATGAGAACACTGAATGACTAAAAATGCAAAGCTTGGGGCACTGCCAAAGCAGCAGAAAGGAAGTTGCACCCCCCATTGTTTACAGACTCATTCCTGGGTGTCTCTTGTTCAGTGAGAGTGAACAGCCCTGTCATTATGGCATGAGCTGGAAAGTCAGGAGGCAGTGGCTCAGTTCATCACTCCACTCAAGGCCAGTGCTAGGGACAGATAAGCAAAATAGCCAGTGATGGAGTCTCCAGACCTTTCTCGGCAGCTCCTCTGTTGCTTTTGCAAGAGAGGCAAAGCAGGTAGTGAGTTCTGCCAACAGTAGAGAAAGTGTCAGAGAGAGCAGGTTCAGAAACTGGCTTTGTTTTCTTTCTGAGTGACTTCTGCAGCCCCAAATATTAAGAAAAAAGTTAAATTCTTTTTCCAACATCATTGATAAACTTCGAAGCAGTCTTCATTTTACCATCATCCTTTTGACTAACATCAACTGAATCAGACTGTTCATCTGTACCTCAACTTCTGAAGTAACTAAATGGCAATAGTACCATTTTCCCATTGTGTATCTCAGAAAGAAAGCATTTCAATAGCACAAAGATTCCATTTTGTTATTATACAACTTACTGTAGAAAGAAAGGCTGAAAGAGTTGTTATTTCTGAATATATCTGAAGGCAGAAATTTTTTTTTTTTTTTCCTAGCAGTGAAAAAACAAGAGCAGATTTCAGGGCAGGTGGTAAAGAACCAGATGCCATTGACAAATTAATAAATCTTCAAATAATAACAAGAGTAACTTCTCAAGTGAACTCAGACTGAAGTTTTTTGGTAGTGGGTCAAGCTAACATATGGTTGACTTAGACACTGAGATGACAGACAGAATCTGAACAGAAGCAATCAAAACAAAATCTGTTAGGGAACAGACAGCAAAAATATGATCAGTGGAGGCAGGAAAATTAGACTGACAGTTGAGAGAAGCAGATAAATGATAAATAACTGATTTGGCTTTTTTTTTGGTAAAAGGAGTTCAAGCAAATGCCCCCCCCCCCGCTATATTATTTAATAAACTTTGGATATCTTAACATGTTGATAATAGGAAAGTAATTTAAAAATAAATATCATGCTTCCACAGGGAGTGTAATACAAAGCATCACTGATCCTATTTCCAAAAATTATATACTTTTATAGTTCCCTGAACTCAATCTCTCACTTGCATCTATACAAAGTAGTTCTACATGTATTACTATGCCCATTGTTTCGCCAGAGCTTCTGCCATGTTAGACATCACTGAACACATGGAGGAACTGAATGACCCAGCAGGAGGGTCTCAGCCTTGTCTTTCTTAGTTTGCTAATTGCTCCCTGCAACACTCTTTGGGAGAAGGTCAGACAAGATACCTGCAGCAGCACAGGTGTTATTCTTCACCCCCACGCCCTGCTGCTGTCCGTTGCCACCTCTCAAACCAAAACACACCATGCAGAGCTGAAATAACAGCTCTGAAAGACACACCATCAGAGATGAAAAATCTTACAAGCATTTTTTCATCTGCTTCAGTGGAAACTCAGCAAGCTTAGTTCAAACACACTTTTGAAAATAATCATCTGCCCTACTGTATTATTCAGATCTGGCAATACTCAACATATGTAGCAAAACATGGGCAAAAACTATAGCTCTGATGAAATCAATGGAAAACCTTCTTCTTGTGTCAGTGGAATCAAAATATGTAACACAAAAACCGAGAACCCTGCCATTGCCATGGGTAAATTACAACCAATGCATAGTCTTCAGGCTCCTCTTGGATTCTTGAATTCTTATCTAGAACAGTTAGGGTATGGAAGAAGATTTAGTTGAAGAACCACAGTAAAAAATCTGTTTTGAGATATCTGAGCTTGCACAGGGGGTAGATATATTTATTAGGCATGAACTCAAAGAATTTTGACAGTTCCTTTCAATTAGCCAAAGTAACTATGAAATCTCTTCATCCCGTTCTGCTTTCCACCCTCTAATTCATAAAAGAGCAATAAACTCTTGAGAGTTATTTTGCTAACTTACTGTGACCACTCCACAGTTGCCAGCTACAACATGAGTTTATTATTTGTAATTACAGAATAGCAGAGTTTCTATGACCTCACATGCATGATTTCAGAACTGTAAGAGTAATAAAAAATAAAAATGTTAATCTTTTCTGAGTACACTCAAAGCAGTTGCATGTTCATGTGTTACAGGAATGGTAATTTTCTTTATGGACAAATATTTATTTATAATTATATATTACATGTAAAAATTGTAATTGACCTCCAAGTGCCTATCAACAAAGCCCAAAACAGACTGGCAATGTGAGAAAGGCAGAGGAGATTTAGGCGTTATGTAAATAAATATATATATTCCAGAAAGGTGACTAAAACCTCACCATGTCCAGGGAAGCTGAAAACTCAATGTTCAGCAAAAGGAGCTGCAACAAGACTATGATTTTACAGATGACACTTCAGCACTGCTGGTTTCCTGACTGGCAGTAGGTAAGAAGCCAGCCCTGAGTCCTGGCTTTAAAAGAGAAAACTATGTCTTGTGCTTGGTGTGCTGAGCCAGAACTAGAACCAAATCCCACTCTGAAATGGGCAGTGTAACAGGGAAAGCCCTTGGACAACAGATCCCTCTATTGGTAAAAAGGATTATTGCTTCTCTTCTCTTACAAGGATGCATTCATTCGTTAAGTGCTTATATTAAATATACTGCTGATGGTTATTAAAAATTAGTACAAAAATCAGCCCAATACACGATGGGAAGGACGTGAAGCTAATGAAGGCTTTTCTCCCTCGGTGAACAAACTCTAACTTGTTGGCCAGATAAAGTCTTATTAAAGATTAAAGTAATAAAACCTTTCTCTATTTGGTATTGTGCAGGCAATTCCAAGTTGTGTATTTGCATTTCAACTTAATTTCTATTTGTGGCTTTCTATAGTTTTATGAATAATGAGTTGGATTCCAGAATAAGAATGCTGGACTATTATCCCAGGCATGAAATGTCAGGAGGTATATATTTACATTTCCTAAAACACATATTACCTAGTGACAAAATGACAATAGAGAAAATACAATACATGTGAAAGACAATAGTATGAAATGCACAGAACTTTTAAGCCCTCTGAAACACCAGTAGGAAATATTTTCTGCCTAAAGATATAGAAAACAATTTGTAAAATAGTAGAACAATGGGATGTACTTAAATCTGTATTGAGTCATCCTCAAGTGTCATCAAATGGGTGGAAAAAACCCCATAAAATCCACACAGCTTGCATGAATTAACTATGTTCAGATTATGATTTGCACTGGAAAGAGGATTATCCTTGCATTGCTATTGTAGATGGTACAATCAAGACAGGAGTTGCTTTTCAACCAGCTGAAATGAAAACAGCTTAGACTGGACAGAATGGTTCATGTAAGGTAGAGGTGAAATTAGAAAAAAGCTGATCTGATAGATGGAAACTCTAAGGTCTGTGAAATAGTGTTTTTCAGACTGATGACTATAATGTTATGTTTCTAGTATGTTACATTATAATATGATCCAAAATCCATTAGATTTTTTCCTTTTGTGGAACTACAAGATTGGGAGATGTTTCTGATTTGGAATTTGAAACACACACCTCACTTAAATATGTCTCTCTGATAAGGTTCAAGAGCTTTATTGAATCAAAGCCTCTCCTAGTAGAACATATACTTTGTGATAAACACACAGAATTCAAAGGTTACCATTCCTCAGCTTAGCTGCAATGTGTGTGTGTTTATAGGTGAGCTGTCTGCTACAATATAAAATCAAATAGTTTAGCTGAAACTTTCTGTTGTTTACTTTTTCTTATATCACTTCAATTAGATCATTTGTAGCTATAAAAATATACACTTAACTCTCTCACCTGAGCTGACAAAAAGCCCCCCCACATTTTTCTGACCTCTCTGGAGTTATGGTACATATCAAAAGTCCCATTTCCAGTGATGCAGGGACAGGTATGAGATTTATCTTAGTCCTCACAGCACACTGGTTAAAAAGTCTATTTCTTTCAGTGGCTGCCTTCTTGGAATTCAGGCTGTTGTTCTGCAGAAGTGAAACACTATACAATTCAATTTTTGCCATTTGAGAACTGCAAACTACTAGTAAATATTTTACTATCCATTTTATGATTTTTTGTAAATGAAGTACATAAAGGAGCTAAAGAGATTACAGCATTTTCTGTATTTCTATTCCTTCTTTACGACCCCCCAAACATTAGGTGAAAATCTGTAAGTTTATCCATAATGGGCAATGATACAGCACATAGATTCTAATAGATGGTATTACAGTGCATAGATCTCCCAAAGCAGAGGCTGATGAAAATGGATTTCACTGCAAGTGGAGTTGGAAATGTACTTGTCAGCTAAGCATTTCAACAATATTAAATTCATAATAAAAAACAAATAGTCATTATTATTCTTGGTGTAGTTCCATGTGATTGTTAAGGTATGGCTGCCACATTGATAGAAAATGCATATTTCAAAATAACAATTTATCCAGACCACAGACTACATAGGAAGAATTGCAGTGCTGCTCTACTGACAATTAATTTTAGCCCTATGTTCGAACATTTGAAAGAGGGATTTTTAAAAACCATTGATAAATGCCCATTCAGTGTGGAGTGTATATAAAAAGATACTTTATAGAATTATTTTTAAATCCTTGGGTTTTTAATCTCTTCTTGTATCTCTGTGCCCTCCCTAACTAGTTAGTTAATACCTGTGTTGTTGAATTGTTTTTGCCAGAGAAAACAATTGATGATATGACTAGAATGATACTCTATCTGATTTTACTTGGTTGGATTTTGATTTCAGGTTAGCTAAGCCACTCTCTAGAGATAAGGTGGCTGTTATTTTCAGTTCACCCTAGAGACAGCTGCAGGCAAATTCAATAATGAAATATGGTGAAGCACTGTTTTCAAATAACTTCAGCAGCAGTAAAGAAATCATAGCTCGGAAGTGACCACAGAGAATATTTCTGAGCTATTTGGTTACATCAAAAAAGGAATTTTCAACAGAATTCAACTATAAAATGTATTCTACAGAAAAATCAAGAAAGCAAAATACTTGCCTTGCTGAAAAACACACAATATATTAATGAGCAGTCCTGGCTTTCGAGTTGGAATTAGCAAAGCATGATAAGGCCATGATCAGATCACCTGACCACCACAGTCCTTCAGAACATCCTAGGATTGTGAGACATTGAGCTAATGAAATTTCAAACTGTTGGTTGTTAAGTGAATAGCAAAGAAATTGCTTCTTAGGAAACTGAGACATGAGACAGTCTGAAATAAATTTCAGTTTGCTATTTCACTGAGGTGGATTTTGGAGTGAGCATGCTGGCTATATCACTCAGATACTTGTAGTTCTCTAATGACTTCTTATAGATCTGCCTTCAAGCTTGGAGAACCAAGTAAGATGGCCCAAAATGTATCAAGGAAAAAAAATCAGCAGCTCAAGTAATTGCATTGTTCCTTTCCTCTCTTCAAAGTCCTTGCAAGACTTAGGGGCCCTACTAGCAATGCCCGAGTAGCCCAGAAGAGGTTTTTGAGTGCATATAATCTATGGCAAAAATATATATTGTATGTCTTGTCTTTCTTTAAGATCTTCTACCCTGGACTGAGAGTGTTGCAGTGGTAAAGCCACAGTGGCTGGTGCAGACACATGGGATCCTACAAGTATAGGATAGGATCACAGGGATGAAGGGGACCTCAGGAGGTCTGTACTCCAACCTATTGTTACTAAGCTGGTTACAAACTACATTGATTATACCTGCGGCAATGACTGCAGCTATATAGGAAAGCACTGTTTGCTCTTCAGTGATTTGCTTTCATCCAGGGCAAAAGATAAGGAAGAGTGGGAATGCTTACAGAATCATAGTTAAGCTGTGAGATGGAAAGCAGGTTTTTGATTCACATTAGGTGTTAATAGGCCCAAGCTACAGGCAGCTGTCTGTCCACAACATAAAGTTAAGACTCTTGCTAAAGTACTAGTTATGTCTGGACTCTGACTATGCAAACATGACTAAGAGTTCAGAAAAAAGTATTTTAGCAAGGCTTGAAATGTAACAGTGTAGGTGGATGGCAAATCTGGTTTTGGCAGTAGGACTGGATGTATGTTTAAGTAACAGTACACATGTATTCTTACCGTGCTCTGCTAGTGAATACTTTTTACCTAAGTAAGTATGTCTGCCACACAAAGACAAAAACAGAATCCCTGAAAGAAAGAAAGTTAATGAAGAAGGAGAGGTCTCCTGATGGCAGAAAAGGAAAGAGAAATACATTCTTTAGACTGAGAGAGATGTAAATGGCTTATTTTGAAGAAAGCAGGAGTGACTTACCCCAGTGAAAGTAGATAGGCAAGTATCTGTTATACACACCTTGCAAACACAGGCCTGTGGTTTATTAGGAAGGCTCAACTTATTACTGTAAGTAATTGAACTATTGAACACAATAGCTTTTCAAGTTTTCAGTTTCATAAACATGTAGTAGATTATGCTTGTTTTTCTCTGGCCACATCTGTGACCCTGATTCACAGCTCGGTGCCTGAAATGGAAACAGCATTAGAGAAATACTCACTGCAACAAATCACAGACGGGTGATAAGAGTCTTTCTACACAAAAAGTAGATATGATGAGTGCTTTTGAATAAGCTACCCTGCTGGGGTGATTGTATTGATTGGGAAAACAGGGATAATCATGCACTGGTTTGACTTTTTTTAATCAGATGTGCACCTGAATTTTCTAAGCAAGAAAATTTAGTGGATACATTTATTAGAACTGTATAAATTTATGCACTGATGCAGTTGTAGCTAGTATTTTTACCTTTCCTGTGTCAAACGCTTCTGCAGTGTGACAACACTTGTGGTCCTTCATAGAGGTGGCTGCATTTCAGGAGTGAGAAACCATTTATGTGATCAATTGATCTTGCCTGCATAGTGTGATACAAATGCATCAGTCTTTACTGCTATCTTTATTTATTCTTGCATTATGTAGTATAGTAGCAGCAGCAATATTTATCATATTCTTTCATACACTTCATAGCGCCCAGAGCACCCAGGATTTAACCAGCATAAGAACTTGTTAAAGGTTCCAGAAGTACAAACTGGTGAATAACAACTGCAAGAAAATGTTGTAAAACACTTGTGCTTTTGCACAGGACCATCAAAACAATTAAGTCATGCTTTTGTGAGTGATTTCCATCGCCTCTTCTCACCCTAAGAGGCATCACTTTGGGATTTGATTCTCTTTTCCAGTATGACCCACTGAATGGGTCAGTATAGTTAAAAGAGCTCCAGTAAGCAGAGATGGGAGTGTTGAACCTGACAGCACCCATGTCAGAACACCTTGCAAGATTGCTGGTCAGACATGTCATAACAGGCATCTGCTTCTATGACCTTCCTCAGCTGCTCAGAGAAAGAAGACTCTAGATTTTTTCCAGACTAAGTCTTTAAACTTAAAAAACTATACACTCAGTTTTAAGGACAGCATCTGAAGATACCTGTGTTTAGAGTATATCTACCCACTCAGAGATTTAAAAAGCTCTCATTCCTGCAGTGTACTTGTTATTGCTGAACAGAGACCAAAACAGACCTTGATTTTGGAATTATTTGTTCAGATTCATGTATGACATTTCCCAAAGGTATAATAATTTGCTCAGTTTCTCTGCGAGGCCCCCAAAGCAAAGTCATGCCTGTGAAGCAGAGTCAGATCCATTAAGAGAACTAGAGAATGCAAGTATATCCCATACTTATCTTTCAATATGGAGAAGAACCATGTTTAAAAGAGTTAAAGAAGCTGGATTTGTAACAAAATGTGTCAGGGTTGGATGGATGTATAGTAGATATTGTGGAAATATTCTTGCCTACAGAAGACTGCAGTGAAGTGCCAGTTACTCTGGCAGACTCCATGGTCACAGCAAAGTATAAAGCAAGATAGGAATATCTGCTCCACTCCAAGGCGCTTCTTATCAATCCTTTTTGAGTGCAAGCCTGACATGATATCTACCAGGATAAATTTAGATTTTCTCTCTATTAATCTGGTGGAATAAAACTGATACATCAAAAAGTGCAAAACAAACCTCTATTTTGCTGTCCAAAGAGTGAGATATGCAACAGGAGTATAGCACAGCTGATATCTACATGAAAACAGAAGACTACCTTCTGAACAGTCACAGCCATATATTTTAGTCCTCTATTTAAGCTGGCTAGATTAACTGCTTGATTAAAAGAATCCTTTTTCAAAGCGTGAAGCTGTATGGCAGTGCTCATTACAATTATAGTTTTTATCTGTCAAATGAATAACAGGAGATTTTCTAGTATTTAAATAATTCTGATGCATTCAGAAGCATTTATTCACCTGGTTAATTTTCCAGTGAACAATATGTTCCTTAGCTTCACATGCTAGGAAAGCCTGTTGCTGGTGTTAGCACTAAACCTCTTCCTCATAAGCCTTATCCTCTGTTTCCCACCCTCTGTCCTTTACTATTTCAAGATGGTCTTTCCCACTTTTCCTTCCTTGATACAGCCTGGTTTCTTCCAGTAATTAGAAGGGACTGCTGTAGGAAGAAGTTGGCTAGACTGCCAGAGTGTTTGCTTCATTAAAGGGCTGTCTCATCAAGGAGCTATTTACATGTTCTCTCTTCTGTCACATTACCTGTTTGGTTTTTTTGAAAGAAGCAGGGAGTCTCATAAAAGAGCCTCACCCTATATGGCAGACAAGTAGACTCCAAAATCACAACCAGTCAATCTCAGCATTATACACAGAAATCTTCTGCTTTCTTAAAACTTGTCCCAGTGCTTAACTCCTTCTCTAGCACTCCTGGAGTCAAGCTGATGCTTTGTGGATGCGTCAATGCTCTGCATTCTGACACACAGATGTAAAAAAAAATTAGGCAAGACATAGATAGATCTGGGCATGGACATCTGAGCTTGCTTTCTTTAGATGAAGGTCAGGCACTGCAGTTTCATTTTTCACAGGCAATCAGGATGCATTTCCACCCCAGCTGAATGGAGTGCATGCTCTGCAACAGTAACACAGGCTGATTTATTTTAAAAAGCTGGACAGCCTCAAACCCTGTGTATAAATTCATTTTTTTCCTGCTTTTAGCCCACAAGGGAGATGTGTCAGCATATCCATAAGAAAGATGAAGTGGTTACTCTTTTTCCACCGCTATGCCGTGGTGACACTCACCAGATGAAGAAATGTTTCTGGGCCATCAGCACAGCCATGGACTCCGTGACAGTCCAGCTCTATTCACTTTGCTCACAAACTGCAGTATCACCCATGAGAGTTATTTGGGACATACTAGCTTTTACCATGAGATTCAACATAGCAATAACAAATGTGTTTTGTTGATTTTTTCTTCTTAGTTGTCTGCAATAGAAAACCACAGCATTTTCCAGTCTATTCTGTAGTCAATTAATATTTTAAAAGTGTATGAATCAGCCACAGCTACAGCCATTTGCAGTGAAAATAGCCATTTAAATGAAAATCTCACCTGCCTCCATCCCTGTCATAGCCTGTTTGGGAGACAGGTCCATTCCCCTTTCATTCTGCTTTTTGCCTGGAACCCACTGACAGGCCTCTATCTTCTACTTCAAGTCATGTGATGAGACAGGCAGCCTCAATTTTCCTTTTTCCTTTTGGTACAGCTATTTATCTGTGGACAGCCTTCTTCCCAGAAGTTGTATGGACAGCTTCCATTCCTTTTAGAAAGGCTGGAAGCTGCAAAAAGCTATATCCCAGAGAGTCTGAGCTCCTCTCCTCTGCAGCCAAGTGGAGGCTTTCATACCTGATCCATCAACTCATTCAGATGTTGTGGATACATAGCAGAACACTAGGATACATCTTAATATTTCTTTCCCTTATGAAATTTGGGAGGCCATCTTGTCACAGTTTGAAAAAGCTTTGCACGAGGTAAAAGAAACAGGCTGCCCTTGATGCAGCTTTTGCTATTGGGTAATCTGTTCTCTCCATGACAGACTCCTCTCAGGATTGTGTTGACTTGGAAATAAGAGCAGTAGTATAGTAAATCAATATGACTCAAAGCCACACAATTAAAAGATTTGACGCTGTCTTTTAAGCCTATGTTTCATTTCTTTAGTTTCTGTACATGTAATTTAAGCCAAAAGCAGATTTCATTTGACAGCAGTTTGGGAAATGTGTCTAACCAAAAATGGTATAAAAGATTAAGATGCAGAAAAGCTACATACACTTCAGACATGAAAGTTAAGGAATAGAAGACGTTGTAGTTCTTCCTCAGTAAAACTGAATGAGCTTGAAGAAGCACCAAACCAATGGGATTTCTATGATTTGCACCATGGAAAATAAGAAAATGTTTAAACTTCATGCAGTTGCACAAAGTATCCATATTCATTGCTCCTAAAGACAAATTTGCTGGACAGCCAGCTCACCAGTTCTGTGGCTTACTGCATTTTGTAATTCACTTGGTAGCCATAAAAGAAAACAGATACCTGTTAGAAACACATTCCATTTGCCAGCTTCCACCTGTGAAATGACATGGCACCTGGTAAACACCAAGTGCTGGAGAGAAACCTTTTTACATGGCATTCTCAAAAATGACATGACTGACTCTGCAGCCATAATACCAGTTAGACAGAGCAGTTTCCAACTAGTAAAGTTTCATGTCAGCAGAAGTACTTTGCAGATGAATAGCACTTTTGTTTACCAAATCAATAAATAAACTGGAGAGACCCAGAATGTTCTGGCAATGACCGAAGAAGGACACGTACCTTGTGGTTCAGGCAACATCTCAGCAGTGATGACAGTTTTCCCTCAGACTGCATTAAAGAAGTGTTTTGAATCACTTGAGCTAGGATTAGATTTTTGTTCTCCCAGAACTGTGCATTTAATATCACAGTCTCTCTCAAGCCTACATGTCTTCCTCAAGTTGAAAATTCAGGTTTTAATCTGAAAAACGCAGACATTTGGAAACAATTCCAGATATTTTTTTATTTGCTTTGAGCTCTCAAAAAAATTTTGAAGCTGTAAATATTGCTTGGCCTGATCAGCATCCAGCATTTCATTAATAGCTCTAGTGATAAAAACTGCAGCCTAAGCAATACTCATGTCAATAGATGGACATCTTTATAAATACTGAGTAGCCACCAAAGACAGCTGTCTAATGGGGAATAATACAATTGATTTGATTAAAAACCAAAAACCCTCCCCATATATTTATTCATAGCTTTACTTGGGTTACGCCATCCCAGCCTACTGCATTATCTCTCTCCTATGTTGTACCTTTTAAAGAAGTTGTCAGATTCTACTTTTTTTGACCCTCTTTGGGGAGATACAATTGTGTATTGCACATTTATAGGTTTCCAAAGATGTGATCTGTCTGTGGCAGATATTCAAAAGAGTGAAAAAGCACATGTTCTAAGAAACACACCAGCAACATAGGAGGCAGCCAGCTGCAAAGTAAATATCTGAATAGTATTTATTTTGCATTTGCTACAGCTAGCTACTAGCTTTAGGCACATTAAATTACAGATCCTTTCAAACACAGCCTCTACTGAAGAAGGAGCTGTGTCAGACCATGATAATAAAAAGTCAGGTAAAGGTCAATGCTTTTAACACTACCAATCACATTACCTATTCCAGATATTTTCCTTAAATTACTGCTCTGAATATGAATATCTTTTCAAACTGCTTGAGAGGATGTGGGAGAACCTCCTGGTTTGTTTAGAAGGTAAGTTTACTGACCCACTAACATCTTACACAGGTTAAGTTTCAATCCAGGAAACCCTTTTGCTTTTTCATGCTTCAGAACTACCTATTACTAGACCTGGCATGACTGTCCACACTCTTCAAGAATTTCCCCCAAGAAAGTTGTTGTATGCTCTGACCTGTAGAGTTAAGTAGTACTTTTGCAAGTCTATTATAAACACGCATCTTGGATGTTGCTATGTTAGAAGACAAATACACTAATACCACAGAAGGTTTTTTTGAGATAAGCTTTCCTTCTCTCTTCCATGCCTGCCACTTGCACTCTAGAAGTGAAATGTAGTTGAAACACAAAACTATTAAAATGAGAGTTGAAAACTAAAGTTGGTTTAGATGTTTTAAATTCTTTCATAAATCTAAATACATATTTGTACTTTGTACTATATATACATCCATGTCTCAATTTGTTCTACATGGACAAGAGGAGAAAAAGCCCAGGAAAATGTCTCATAAAATTTTAAAGGAATAAACATCAGGTGTGTGTTTTGGTTTCTTTTTTTTTAAATTTTTTTTTAATAACTGAAATTTGTCTTATGGCTCTTCAAAATATTACCTTTCTGGGCAACAGAAAAGAAACACAGGGAACATGTTTTTCCTGCTTTGGAAGCTAAATCTCAGTTTTATTTTCCTGCAGCATTAATACACTTAATTGATGACTAAAATATATTTTAGTTCCTCTAATGAAAGTTCATTTAGTGTTGCAAGTCTATGGATTAGAACAGCTTTCTCAACAGTTGATTCAAAGCTGGTATCTTTGATTACAGAAAAGGATCTAGGACCAGCCAGCAGGTCTAGTGTTAGTGGGTACAGAACAGGTTCTTTTTTCCAACATTCAGGGGACAGCTGCTATCATCAGCTGCTAGGTCTCAGATGTCACTGCAATATATAGAGTTGCTGACAACTGCTTAATTCAGACCATTGTTCAAATTGCTTCAGTTTGTCTTTGAGACCTAACACAGTCTGAGGAGCTCTGTGTTTACCCCTTGTGGCCAGCACTCAGGAGCTGAGTAGCACTATGGGAAAATTTTCATTTTTATTACAGATTTTTACCTATATGCCACTAAATTGTCATGCGCAAGCTTGAAAACACTTTCAACATTACTCTTTAATTTTTCAGAAATAATTACAATTTGTGTCATTTGAAAAGTGGCAAGAACCCACAAATCTCAAAGCAGTCACTGTTCTACAAAGCAGGACCTTGGCTAAAAATTTTTCATAGCCAGCATTGGACTCAGTTTTTTTTCCTGAAAACTGAAAAATAGAAGCCTAAGCCCTCTTCCCAGAAGCATGACAGAGAAAAGAAATCTGTCATTCTATAAGAAAATTGGCAAAAAACAGAACAAAACTTTTTTTGCTTTTATATACCATGATTGTTTACTGTGTTATGCACAGCACCCATCAGCCAGCAGCGCAAAGGTAAATGCTGCAGTATCTTACAAAACTAATTCTAAAGGATACAGGGAAGAGGCACTAACAATGCAATGTCAACAAAAGAAATTTAAGCAGCTTTTTTTAGCTATTTAAATTGTAACATCACTATTCTCAGACCTAAAATAGGATTTCAGGGCAATGTGAAAAGGTTTATTTCTTGAGTTTCGTCCTACTCAGCTGAGCATAAGGGTTTCTTTATTCATTCTCTGAGAGTCACAAGGGAACCATTTAAAGGCATGGTGTTACCTTGCCTACAGTAATCTACATTACATCCTTTTATTTCAAGGCCATGGCCTACAGCAGGGTAGAACAGTGACAGGATAAGCCATCACTTACGTCCTGACAGATATTCTTCTGCATTGTTTGGGAGGAGGATTTGCAAAGATCATTGTCTGAGCAGGAATGAGATCACCCAGAGAAAGCAATTTAAACCCAAGCCTTTTGAAATGTGGGAAGGAGTCATACTCTAAGGGTGAGTATATATAAAGGGTGATTCATAGAAGGCATCAATGCACAGTCACTAGAGAAGGGCGGGAGCTAGCTCTGGTATTTGGCTATCATCGGGTTACTTATTCTCATTGCTTGCTCCAGTTCTTCATCTTGTTAGCTAAATTCAGGTCTCAAATTATAAAAATAAACAGCGTTTATGAGTGTGCGTCTGGTGCACTGTCCTTGCAACTGGAAAAGGAATTTGGCCATTGGCATGACTAGTCATTGGAAAAAGTAGGCTTTTTAAAATCTGTCAGTTTGGTCCTTCACATCCATGGCTCTCATCTACTCTCATCCCACAATTGCTGATCCACCTGCTGGTTGATTCTTGCCTTTCAGCTCTGGCTTTTCCTTTCAAGCTGCCTCTATATCCTTGTTCCCATAGTTCATACCAGGTTGTTCATGAGCCCCATGGTTACACCCGTAAAGCATAATCTTGCTTAAAAAAGGAAATAGCTTTTAGTGGGAGAGAAGAAGGCTAGAAAAACTTAAAGCCAGTAAAGTCCATGAGGAAAAAGTTTAGAAGTATCCATATTCCCTCATCTGGAGGAGATTATATATACAAATATCATATCATATAGAACATTAGCATTTATAAATATGAAGCATTATTTTGGTAATTTTAACTCAGCCTTCATTACTTTCTAATGTATAGATGTCTGCAGTATGAGATGCCCTGTAAACAGAAAGATGGGTTGTATCTCAGGAAAAAAACCCAACCTTCTCCCAAGTAAGCTGTTTTCTGAACCAGCTCCAAACCTGACAACTGGCTTCCACGAAAGCCCTGCTCTGTGTGATTTATGCTGTTGAAAACTGGCAAATGGCCCTGTAAATGGGTGCTGTGCTTTAGCAGGCTCACACTCCCAAATAATTCTGTCTGTGGCAGTCTCAGAGAAATAATTCCACCATGAAGGTACCCAAGGCTTTGTAGTTGGGTACAGCCTTCTTGAATGCTGATATAACCCAAGTATGTCCTATACCTGAAGTTAGCGGATTTTGCTGGCATTGCTGTAGCAACACTAATAAGACACTAGCAAAGAATTCCCATGTGTCAGGGTAATTTGCAGCTGGATCTGTCATAAAAAGAACATTATATGCCATAAGGCAGATGTGTGCCAATATAAGGCAGATCAGGGAATCTTGGAGCAAAACTGAGCTGTTGGACATTAGCCAATGTGAGGTGAAAATATCTCAGAGATGTTCTCTGAAAGCCCAGGAGATGAGGGTGAGTGGTTTCACAAGACTCATTTCAGTGATGCTGAAAAAATTCCACAGACTGGATGAAATCCCCTCTCCCTGCCCATTGCTGATGACATGGCTGTTTAAATGCAGGAGACGTGAGGGACAGAAAACTGTGAACAGACCTGAAGTAAAACAAGAGTTTGAAAGGAACCAAACTAAAATAACCTAATTTTCCTGGACATGAGATGAGAGGCTATAAAGTCAAGTTAGTTTGGAATACTTAGGATTTTTAGAATCACTCAACAGAGCAGATATAACTTAGCATTTATTGAAAAAAAATTATCTCAGTGAAATAAAAATTTGACTGTAAGTGTCCACTTTCAGAAGCATTATTTAGACCTCCAGCTTCTAAACTTCCCCCTCCTCCCAAGTATCTTACACATTAAAAACCAGAGTTTTGGTTCAGCAACTGGTTCCTATCCAGCATGTATTGGTGCAACTCAGCTAGTAGTACTATCCTGAAGACATTAGTATTAGGAGAAAAATAGCTTGAGGTACATAGCTCATCAAAACTGCTGACACTCCCCTTAGATCAACAGTTGGAACATTCCTTCTTCCAGCCATGGGGTTACCCTCATCAGTGAAATACCTCTTGTAGTAAAGTGGTTGTACAAGCTTATTCTCTAGCCAGTTACTCCAAGGTAATACAATTTAACCAAGCAGAAAAAGGTGAAAGCCTACCTGCAGCACTGGAAACTTAATAATTTTGAAATTATTCTGTTTGAATGAATCTGAACTCTCACTAAAGAGAGAAGGGGAGGAAATAAATTGGTCAACAGATCAGAGATACAAGGAGTAGCTGTAAGTCTGCAGGCTGGCAGAAGCTCATATTTAAGCTTTTAAAATGTTCATGCCAGTCATTCATGAAACAATCAAAAGCAAAATCAGAAATAAAAATTATTTTGCATTTCATTACTTGAGCTAACATGTTCACAACTTTTGGTAAAAGGGAGACTTCATTAAAAAAAGTCTGAAAAAATGAGAAGCATTTTATGAATTTTTCAAACTTCTGACATTTTGTGCTGTATGAGGCAAATAAGATGAGAACGTTTACTCAATTTCTTCAAATGTGTTGACTTTTCATAACTGCTTCAGGAAGGCTGCTGATTCCACTTCCCTAAATGGAGACCAATTTATTGTTGATATTAACTAGAAAGTATATTGGATGTATTTAAGGAACATGATGCTGATTTGATTGATCTTTTCTTTTTCTGAATGATGGGTGTCGGGTTACAATCTGAACAAGAATATCTTTTTTAACTGTTTTGAAACTTTTAAGTTTTTGAGGTATATTCTACATGAAGTGAATCTATGTATATACCTACTATCGCAATCCTTGTACTTACAATGTAAAACAACAACTTTCCTGCAACTTTAAATCAACAAAATAAGATCATGGGCATGTTGCATTACAAATTGCACAATCAGCTCCCAGCTTTCCATATCATGACTATGTTCTCTCCAAAGAGTGTCTTTGTTTAGAAATATTTGATTGTCAAATATTTTAATCATTATTTACTTGCTGTTTGCTTCCATATGCCAGCACTATTAAAGCAAGACCTATTATTTATTGAATTGCCCCTAAATCTACAAGTGCACTTCTTCCTTTCTCATACACAGGTGATACACAGGTGTCAACCAAAGCATTCTTTCATAGCTATGACAGCTCAACTTTAATGACTTTTTTATAATTAACAGGAACAGTAACATTCATGTTTCTTACAAAAGGATTAGAATACTTTTGCGGCTTTTTTTTTTTTTTTTTTTCCCACAGAGAAAACTGATTTTCTGGAAAGAGGAATCTCTTCCTATGGCCTTTATTTTGATAAATGTGAAACTGTTGTTCTTTGTTTGGTAAAGGGTATATATCCCATGGAACTGTCAGAACACCATAGCTATTTTAAAGACTGAAAATTATGGCATGTCTGATCCTCACTGTCTGAGACCATACATTACCTGCAGCCTAAATAGCTCTCTCATCTCAGAAAAAGATAGCTAACAACTTAGTTTTAGGCTACATACGACATCAACAATAGAGCTGATTTCTTCTTGCAAAGTGTTTTGTTACCAACTTTTTCATTGATTTAAAAAAGTCAAGAAGTTATCATTAACCCAAGATCCCTAAGCTTTGCCAGAAATTGCATGTGATTTATAATTAACCAGCTCTCTGAAAGAGACCTTAAACCATGTAGTAAAACTCCATGAAAGGAAATTTATCACTCATTGAGGATTAGTCTTCCCTCAAGGCATATGAAGAGGGAACAAGCAATTAGGGAATGAGAATTACTGTGTTGCTTACAAACCAGCATTATTCTGGGGATTCTTGAATTGGATACCAGGGAGAAGCTGAACTTTACATGGTCTTCTGGAACTCAAGAGAGCCTGTTAAAATTTCACTATAGTTCACAAATGGCCAAGAGGGGAAAAAAATAGACTTGAGCTGCATGGAATGGAAACCCAAGTGACTTTTAGTGGTTATTTAATGATAAACATCAACTTGGTAAAATTAATATATCTTTTTTAAAAATATAACCTCTGTGATCATTACAGGGCACACCTAATAGTGTATTACTCATACCAAATGGAAATCTGAAGTTGCATAAAGCCTATTGTGCTTCATGTCAGCTGGTACTCAATTATCAGTATGACTCATGAGACACTGCAATGTAGAAATCTCACACGAAATAGCAATCACAGGGTTCAACCTAGTGTGCCTTTCAGGAGACATCCTCCTTTTCCAAAGCAGGGTGCATTAGGAAGGCCTGACTGACAACATGAATCCAGAGCTGTCTACCAAGCTGCAAAGATGTGTACTGATATACTTCTTCTTTTAAGCCTAAAGCAACAATTAAAATACAAAGATCCCATAGACACTGTCAAACCGAATGCATGTACAACATCTGAACCTAAGGAGACTGTAATTCAGCAGTGGCCAGGGAACACAATAAGTAAGGAATTTGAATGAACTTCAAATTGATTTGTGCTGGAGTATCACTGACAGACATGTTCATTTATCACTCAGTCAGGACTCATTCATCCCTCATATAATTAGCATTCTGTTTGTAAGGTCCTATTACTCACCAAAGGTCTTTGATTACAGTCAAACTGAATATTCCCAGCAAGTTTGACAGTTTATAGGAAAATCACTCTACTGAAACCAGTACTAATGC
This sequence comes from Elanus axillaris, assembly GCA_026212715.1. NCBI lineage: Eukaryota > Metazoa > Chordata > Aves > Accipitriformes > Accipitridae > Elanus > Elanus axillaris. Next base: position 38,523,073 of record JANZLQ010000001.1, read on the forward strand.
ACTTAAAAGACTTGAGAAGGTACGGATACCTCCCAAATGATATTGCTTTGATACACTTTCCCACTGAAAGGCTGATGGCTGGATTTGTGAATATACTTCAGCACATTGGAACAGATGCTTCCAACTCCAGAATCACAGCTCTCAATCCCTGATTTCAATGACCAATTCTCCCTGCAGTCACCTATGGACAACACAGAGGTCAATTTTAGTTCTCTTTGGCATTTCGAGTTCTACTGCTGAGCTTGAACAGGACTGCCTTCATCCTCTCAGAGTATGAACTAGATGCACAGATCTCCTCAGAAACATTAAACACGATTATTCTGCCAGAAGCTGTCCATCTGGTAAATACACCCAGAACACATGTTAAGCTCTGTACAAAACTTTGTCAGATAAGCTGGCATTGGTACCTTCCCCATTCCATTGGCTTGTCCTAAATTCATCCACTTATTCAGAATAAGAATTATATAAAAAAAAGAGTATGATCTAATCAATTTGTTCACTAACAAGGATTCAAATTCATATGTCTTCCCTGCCAGAAGAGCAGGCTAATTACCAAGCAACAGGCAACGTTGGAGCATGATGGTGACATTTCTCCAGCAAGAAAGGCCTCGTAGAAGCCAGAAGTATTCATACATTAATAAACCACAGGTTTTGGCATAAAATATGCTTCAGAGAGATAGTGTCCAGCTCTGAAATGCTGAGAAAAATACATTCTAATCTCTGTTATTGTTTGGTAACAAATAGTAACCAGCTAAGATTTATTGTCTTTCTCTCTACTACAGACCTAAGCTTCTATATTACACCAGAAAATCTTGTGTGCAGAGTCCAAGGTCAAACAAGAAGTTTATATGTCAGGAGTTGCAATACAGTCTGTGACATCAAAGGCATTTCAAGTAACCCTATTTCTTCCACAGACTGAAACAGTTTCTCTTCACCACTCTCCTTATGTACATACAAAACAAAGTGCCCTCTGTGTAACTCCCCCCTCCCAAGAGAGGCAAAGTTGTTGTCATGGTTTAACACCAGCCAGCAACTAAACACCACGCAGCCACTTGCCCACTCCCCCACACCACCCAGTGGGATGGGGGATAAAATTGGGAAAAGAAGTAAAACTCATGGGTTGAGATAAGAATGGTTTAATAGAACAGAAATGAAGAAAGTAATTATGATGATAACAACACTAATAAAATTACAACAGTAATAGTAAAAGGATTGGAATATACAAATGGTGCACAGAGTAATTGCTCACCACCTGCCGATCAACACCCAGTTAGTCCCTGAGCAGCGATCCCCACTCCCCCACCACCCAGTTATTCCCTGAATGTGACGTCCCATGGTATGGAATACCTCGTTGGCCAGTTTGGGTCAGCTGC
>JANZLQ010000001.1:38525807-38557540 GCA_026212715.1 Elanus axillaris
CCCCAGCCTATACATGCCACCTGTGCAATATGTCTCAAAACAGAAATCAAGCACCTAGAGGGCAGCTAACACTTTGGCAAAATAGCAGCTCACACAAAGTGCAACTTCAGAGGTGCAAGTTTTTCCAGGGATTTGGTGTGCCCAAGACTTTGCAGACATGCCCAGTCATGCTTCTTTACTGCTTAAGATCTCATTTCCACATAGTCCACCTGAAGGAGTAAACAAACATACCTGAAAGGCACAGGGCAACATGTTAAATGCACACACTTTGCTCTCAGTTACTTTGACAGCCCAACTCCAGCACTAAGCAGCAAGATCTTGGCTGTATATTGTGCTGTTCTTCATCTGAATGTATAAAAGCCCTTCATCTGTCACTCACATTCTTACATGACTTTCATGCATGTTCAAATTTATATTTATCTCTGGATTTTCAGAAGGGGGAGTTACTTGAACAATACCCACAGTATGAATAAATATGTCATTCTGGTTAATTTCCTGGGCAAACCTGACATGGGATGTTCAGTGCTAGTTGCATAGACTTACATAAATGGCACAAGGAAAATTAAGCATTTGTTTGAGCACCAGTTGCTGCTTGCCTTCCCTGCTTCTCTTCTTGTTCTCACACAGAATCCCACTGGGGTCAAATTAGATCAGGGCTAGATGAGCAGATAATCTTAGGTTTAACAGATTCACCTGAGACTCAGGAAACCTGTATTTTTAATCCAATATGTGTTATTAACCTTTGCTGCAACTTGATCTATCACTTCATTTCAGTTACTCTAGTTACCTTCTGCCTGTCTCATCTGATGAGCCTTTGCTGTTCAATTTGCCTGTGGTAAGTGTCACAACAGACAGCCTGGTCCTGTGCCCTCGGCAAAGGTCTGCTTGTGTTGCTGTGACCTTATTTATCTTACACTCAGTCATTTGTGCACAGTGTTCCTCCTGGGGTAAGACTGAGAGAACTTGCCTGTCTTGCACTGGGCATGCCAGAGAGGGCTTTGAGGTCAAGCAATGATACTGTGACAAAACCTGCCTCCATCCTCACTGCAGAGTGATATAGCTAATATTCATAGTTTGCTGCAGTCATCCATGGATGACTCAAAGCTAAGGCAGGATTAGTAAGCAGAGCTGCACTTCCCAACTAGCAATTTGAGGATTTTACAGGCTTTTGTAGAAATGACCTCATGGTGACTTCTGAGGAATAATATCTTATAAAAACACTAGGAGAAAAATAGTAATATAGGCTTGATCGGAGTTGAAGAAACTCCTCTGTATTGTATCATAACTTCACAGGTCTCCTTTATTTCATTCATTGTCCTTAGAATTAAAAGATACTCATGTAAAATTACTAGGTTCATGAAGCATAATGTAAAATTAAAGGGTATGTCAATTTAAAATACACAGTTCCCCATCAGAGCAATTAATTAGTGAAATAAGACATTGTTTCATAAACTGAAAGCAAGTAAAATATATGTTTTCAATTGACAAAAATGTCACCAAAATCCTTTAATTATTTTTCCAACTAATTCATCAGTAGTTTCCTTACTCTTAGAAAAACAGTTTTTTCACAGTATAGTATTAGCTTGTAGATATCACCACCTCTGCTTCCCAGGTTGACTCCTTCCCTTTTTGTGCTGAATAAATAGCACTAAAATGCATCAATTAAGAATAAAGGCCACCCTCAGGCTGTACATGAGTGAATCCAGATTTACCACAGCATAAATAAAAGCAGAATTGGGCCTACATTTCTAACTAGGTTCAGATTATTTCCTTTTCTTATTTTGCCTGTGATTATCATGGGCCCATAATGAACCCAATCCATGCTTTTCAATCCAACGGCAGGAAGGAATAGTATTTTCTTAATATTTCTTCAAGATTTAGAATGGTATCATTAGTTGCTGACTGCTCCAGATAGATATACCTGAACTGAAAAAATACACTTTAAAAAGAACCCTCTACCACTGAGAACATCCATGGGCTAAGAACATGCTCTGACTTAATGCCCACAAATTGTCACTCTGAAGTCAATTACCATTGAGCACAGGTCATATGCATTCAGGAAGCTGTAACTCATTCATTGTGCTACCCATGATCCTCTAATATTGACTGACTGAGACAGAGCTTTTTGACCCTTCTACAGCCATTGTTAATGGAAATGAGATTTGACCCTGTGAAATTGGAGCTTCAGCTTGTGTTTTCAAAATTAAAACATCCATTTTTAATCCCACTGCCAAAAGTCCAGCCAGAGATATAAGTTGTAGCCCACAGAGGAATTGCACCTGATGAGACAGACATGCTCAGAAACCTTCAAATGATGCAAATTTTCATTTTCAAAATACTTTAAGCCTGAAATAATTAATTTGAAACAGCGTGGGTTTGCCAAATCCTAGAGCAGTGTCTAAAAAAGCCTTGCTGGGGTCTTTAGGAAGTGAGGCTAGTGGCACCACATACATTGAATCTCCATCCATTCTACAAAGCAGAGATACCTTTTAAATGTACCTGCTGCTGGGCACCGCAAAATCTGTTCATCAGACCTCCGAGGCTCCCTGCAGAGACCTTACCTTTGTGCCAGGGTCTGTCTGTAGCTACAAGAGCCATGAACACTCCTTCGGACTAACCAGCCCCCAAGCTTTATGAAAGCTCACACTTTGCTGGAATCTAGGGAGGAGAAAAAGAGGAAATGGCTTCCATTAAACTTGGGAGAAATTTAATAAATCAGCTCAGAAACACTATAATCTTTCAGTTAATTCATTTAAACTGGGAACTGCAACACCTTAAAGATATCTGCATGAATGCCATGCTGGAGTAGTAGCTCATCACCAACTCATTCACAGAACGACCACGCATCCAACCACCTGAATCCTTGCAGACATGCCTGTAGGAGCTCAAACCTCACTGCAAATCAATAGGTTTCACAAATCTAAGGCATTGGTATTTTGACTTGTATTAGCCATACTATTTTTTGGTCTTACTATGAATTGCTTTAAGTGAATACATATCAGCTAAGGGAATTCCATTCCTAGACTGCTTGAAGGGTCAGGACTCTTACTTCAAAATTAATTAGTGAACATTAATTACTCAACAACAGTTATGAAACATTTAAAAGGAAAAGGAATATCCAGAAATACATTAGTAAATACATTCCTGAGGAAATTATTTAATTAGTGTTTAATTACTATTAAAGAAATTTATTAGTTGTTAAATATTAATTACATAAAGCACCACTTTTAAACTGCTGGAGCTATTCATAATTAAAATAACTACTTTTATCTATGTATTTATTTTCCAGTGTTAAGTGTGTCATTTCTCATTAAGAGTAGAACATACATAGCAAATGCTTTGTACATTGGATTGATTGCTATTCTGGCTTGACCCCAGCTGCAAGCCTGGCATCTTAGATACCAAGACACAATTCTTAGCTCTTTGGAGTTAAAAAGCAGCTCTCTTATGTGATAGCAGAAAGTAATTTCTGTCATGTATGCAAAGCAATACTGCCCCTTGATTGAAGAAATAGATACTAAGTATCCAAGATGTCCAGGATATTCAACAGCTGCTCCAAAGAATTGCATCAAAGATCAGATTTGAATCCAGGTTGCTTGCCACTGATTTCTGCCTCCTTTAGAACTGGGATGACTTCACCAATAGCACCAGGAATCCTTTGACCCCTGTACAACCAGCCCTTGGCTGTGATAACACTCCCTTGACAGAGTGTTACAGTGAATAATAAAATAAACCATAGGACTATTTCTCTGAGCAGTTTAGAGACTGAGAAAGTGATTGTTATTTTATTTCAGTTTGTTTGCACTTTGTGAGGTGTTCTGATGATTCTTGCAACACCATTTGTGTTCTGCTTAGGAATAGAAAAATAGTAATTCCCCTAATATTATACAAATCGAAAAATAGTTGCATTTAGTGCCAGATTATCCAAACCGTTGGGAATAACAGTGGAATACAGTGGTTGCTGAGGAACAAATATAATGTCTCAGTTTTCCAAAGGATATCTGATACTGCCTTAGGTCTCATTCCACCCTTCCATCTGTTTAGAGGTGTTACAGAGCAGCCTGACTCCTACTAGGCTTAATTACATTTCTTATCTCACAGATCTCAAGTTATGATTTTTTCCAGAGTTCACTGCAATTTCAAGATGAAGCAGAAGAGAAAAAACAGTATTTGCTCATGACCTAGATTGCTGTCAAAAAAAAAAAAAAAAAAAGTTCTCCTGCTGTTTTTTAATTGGAACCATCTGTTATACCATTTCTTTCCTATAAAGAACAAAAATTAAACTCTGGTTTAGGTGTCATCTGTATGTAGCATGAAAAGTTAGTGCTCTAAGTTTGGAGTGGAAAGGTGTTGAGAGACATTGCAACTGATATACCAGGTACCAGCATTGTATTAGAGACAACGAAAAACCTACACAAACCTTGTTAAAATTCTAGAATAAAATTCAACATTTTTTCCTCATATCCTTTGCTGAAAATATTTGTGGGGTTTTGATTTCTTTTTTCATCCCTCCTCTAATCAAGCAAAACCAAAAGACTGTAAAACCCTTTCCTTTTGCTGTTTGGAAATACTCTGGTTAATTTTTTTTAGATTTCTAAAGAATTAGATTTTACAACTTCTCTGGGCATCCCGACCTACGGCTGAAGCACCCTCATTGTGATTTTTTTTCCCTCATATCCAACAAGAATTTGTCCTGCTGCAACTTGTGTCCAGCTCCTCTCAAATCCTTGTAAATTTGAGAATAGCCTGATTTAACTTCCTAATGGGTGGTTATAGAGAAGATGAGAAAAGATACTCCCCTTAGCCTTCTCCTCTCCAGGCTGAACAAACACCTCTCCTAGCACAGTCGGGCCCTCAACTACCTTGGTGATTCTTCTCTGAAGTCTCCCCAGTTAGTCAACACCTTCTCTACACTGGGAAAACTCAAACTGGACATAACACTACAGATGTGGTCTCACAAGCATTGAACAGAGGGGATCAATCATTCACCTCTGCCTGTTGGCTGAGTCTTGCTAACACAATTCAATATGCAGTTACAATTCCATAGCTGAAAGTAAGACATGGTATACTCTATGTAATCCCATTAAAAATAGATAAGAAAATTACCTACGACCAGAGACTGAATATATTACATTAACATCTTGACTGTATATGAAATTGGACCACAAAGAGGTGTAAAAACAAGAGAAGCTAAAAATGTATTCATTTTCAGATCAGGAAATACAAATGCAAGTAAATTCCAACCCAGAGTGCAAAGATGTAATCATCTGTGGTGGTTTACAGCTAGTACCTCATTGCTATTTCTGAAATTATAATATTCATTTCCTTTTTTTAATCTCTATTTCCCCTGGAGATGATCATGCACTAACATTGGGGCCACTGAAGAGAAAATGGGGGTGGGAATATCTTGTAGATCAAATGAATGAAATTATTAATAAAGAAAAAATGGTTCCTGCACCCATCAATGGGATACTTTTAAAAAATAACTTCAAGTTTAATTTTGCTTGTAATGGAGAATCATATTGTCACAGGTTTACTATTAGATGATAACTATGATCACCTAGCAGTCCTTATCTTGAGATCTTTTCCTTTCTGGTCTCATCAGCAGGGTATTACTGAATTAAAAAAAATAATGCACTGTATATATGAAATCATCATGCAGATATATTCTGTTTCAGAAGCCCTTTACAGAAACATCTACCCTAGGCCAGCACAAAGCCACCACAGGTCTGACAGGGTATGTTTTCTGAGGTCCCACATCACAATGATTTATAAAGTGCTTTCAGCAGTAAAAAAAAAAAAAAAAAAAAAAAAAAAGCAATCCNNNNCACTACATTGGTTTTGCTTCCTAAGTATCCTGCCAAACTTCATATTTGGGGATATTGCAATTCTGATGTATTTTAAAATACTAACTTTTCTGCAGCCAGCCAAGGCATGCTCTGAAGTAAGACAGTGTTTCTATTGATGTATCAGTGACAGCAGACAGCTGTTGGGATTTTTTTGCCAAAAAATGTTTGATGTCTTTATAATGATACCTGTTTTTTACACTGACACTGACAATAAAAGTCAGTTACAGTATTTCTTCTTCTTTCCTGACTCTCTTTGAAATGCTGAGTAGAACAAATATTTCCTTGTAGAAGGCAGAATTGCTGAAAATAGCAAGGCAGCAGAAGCCACAAAATGGAATATTCATAAGGTGTTTGCATTTGATGTGATGTAAATTGCTCCTAGTATTAGTGCTTTTAAACACCAAAGTATTTTGGATCAGCCTGTCATTCATTTCTTAATACCACATAAAAATAATTATATGGATTAAATATTAATGTTCATACCTTTCCCCCCACCCCCACCCCTACATGGAAAGGAAAAGAACTCATGACATATGATATCCATCATATTACCCCCTTTTTCAGAAGTTCAGTAAGAACTTCAGTATATGTAGCCTAATTAAAATCTCCTGAGAATACTCTGTTCAGGTAGAATCAGCTTCCTCTAACTTTAAATACTTAAGTGAGGCAACTAAGCGTGAAAGCTTAGATGATGATGCTTGATGCTTGAAGCAAGCTGTATAGTCAATGATGAGAGATGGGTACCCCTAGATTGTGATTCAACTCATTTAAAATACTACCTTATTTAAAACATGACTAAAGTCAGATAAATGAATCTGAATCCTAAAGCTCTGTATGTATAAGGTCAGGAAAGGATTCAGGGGTAGAAGGAAAAGAGAATAATTGTTGGCCATGCTTCCTACGTTATAGCCCTGGCAAAAGCTCAGGATAAAACATTCCTGCAAACTGTCTTCCATAGTTGGTTCAGATTCAGGTTTAGATTAACATTTTTTCATTAATATGGCTGCAAAATTTTACCTACCCCTAATAGTTAGCACAGAATGTGGTGAAATAATTTTAGAACTCAGTAGACAGAAATGCATTAGTAATAATAAAAATATCACAGCAAAAGCAAAACAAGGAGATGTACATCAGTCCTGGTGTTTCCAAACACAGATTTATAGCTTCATCTATGGCCTAACTTCCTTCTGAATGCCAGCTATATTGTTTGCAGACCAACTCTGGGAAAAACAAAAATGTCATATTTGGAAAAACTATAGAGCAGGGAGATTAAGGTCAAGGCCTTCAAAATAATTAGATAATTTTGGTCCTTTGTTTCTAGATTCAGTTTATTGGATTCAGCTTCCACAATGGAGGCACATAAAAAAATCAGAATCTTAAAAATGTGTCCTAAGTGGCTTTCCATGGTGATATAGGAAATTTTTCATAAGCCTTAACATGGAACCCAAATCTCTTACTGCTTACCCACCAAGTAACAGTCAAAACATTATAAAAAGCAGAGCAACTAACACTGTTTTATTTACCTGTTTAGCTCAACATAGCTATTAGTGTTCTGTATTTGGAAGGCTGTTTCTGAAGAGCTCCTAAAATATTTTGGCTTTCGAGCAATTTTACCTCTCCTTTACTCACCTCTCAAAGGACAACTGTCTACTAACTATGTCATATTCGCAATTTGTTGATATCAGCTGCACAACATGCTTCTCTCTCATCTGCTCTTCTACTCGGCCTTTGAGGGCTACACTGGCATTTGATTTGGTGTTCAAGGTCAGGATCTGTGTTAAGGCTTGTTGATAACTTTGCCCAGCCATCCAAATCACAATCCCAAAGACCTGGCATTACAACCCTGCATTATTTCCACAACTCTGCCTCTTCATCAGCAACAAAGTGAGCCAAAAGGGAAATACTGCCTTAAAAGCCAGTAACTAGAACAAGAGTTCATTTTGTTTTCATTTCCCCTTACCTTGTAATAATTTGTAGTGCACAAGAAGGTTTTGTGCTTTGTCTCTTTGTTTACCTGGAAGCTACTGTCAGAAAAAAAAAAACATATCAGAAAATAGTCTCTGGGCTCAGCCATGCCATTAAGATCTATATGCCAAGACCACTATGCATTTTCCTTAAAGTAAGACTGAAGACAAAAGCATAATCTTGGAAAAAAACATCTACTTTTTTCTGCTGGGGCCCACAAAATCCCCTTTCCTACAGTTCTCCAGACACTTGTCCCTGAAGCCCTGTGGATGTCCTGGGCCAGTTCTGTGGCAGTTGTTTACAACAAAAGCAAAAATAACTTGTCAAGAAGTACTTCCTGCCTTAATTCTATGGAGATTTTAGATGGGAGACAAATGGGAAAAAAAGGGAAATAAGCTTTTAAAACTCCCCTAGCAAGACTGAGAAGGACATATTTAAAAAAGTGTTTAGGTACCTAGAAATGGACACAAGCACCTGGTAGGATTTTCATAAACAGTCATGGACCCTGCTCCCTGTAAAATCAACTGGGCAATTGGGAAAAAAAAACAACCAAATCCTTCTGGGGACCTGTTCAACCTATGAGATACCTAAATGACTACAATTTTGGCCCATATGGATGATACCTATAGTGGGACAAACTGCTTTTAGCTACAGTGCTGGAAATCTGGGGTCACTCTGCTGTGGTCACATGCAACGGTGGCTTTTCTGAAAGAAGCTATTTTCCCTACACCTAGTGCCATCAAAATCTGGCTGGAGGCATCAGTATGTATTTCAGTTCTGCTGTCCTTTTGACCTAACTGGATTTGCATGATCAGGAGATAGTATTTAAACTGGAGGGGCTGTTTCATCAACATAGGGAAAAGGAAGCAAGCACCGTGGCCAAGTCCTTTAAAGGCCCATTGCTTCAGAGCATGATTTAGTATTTGAAATGAGGAGATATGAATAACAAAATAAAACTTCACTGACACACTGATGGCTGAAATTCCCAGAAACACATCTTTGCCCTGGATCCCCCCTTTTTCTTTTCATTTTATAACTCCCAACACATAACATATGAAGAAAGTCTTTAAATCTTCCTTGGTATTTTACTCAGGATATGCCTATACTGCAGTCTGCAGTGTTGTGCGAATACACTTGAGGTTGCTTTAAATGAGCTAGGTTAGGTCCTGAGACTCAGTCGCCTTGGAGTAGCACAATGCTCAGTATGAGCGAATTCTCTCCATTTCTTGAGGTTACAGAGGGTTTAATGCCAAGCAAACAAACACAGACACACTCCTCTGGTAGGGGAATGAAAATGAGGAAGAGAAATGGTGCATTTCATCCACACTGTCAAACAAAAATGACAATGGGGGCCAGTCAAAGACATTTTTTGAATAGAACAGTTCTCCATCAGAAAATGGTGATTAGACCTACACAACAGGAGCCCTTAGGAAGGAAACAGGCTGTCTGCATTTTCAACGACAGCAAAGAAATCAAAACAACTAAAGGTTTTATTTGGTCTGTATTATGTCCATTTTTCTTCAATTTTATATTTCTCTTTGAATGAGAGTATCAGTATTTACAAAACAACTGCTCCTTTCGCTGCATTGCTTTGTTTTTAAAGGACTACTTCAGAGGAAATTTAAAGCCCTTCTAGTTGCATCACAAGCAGGGATCTGTGCAATGTACTGCAAAGGGGCTGAATACTGTACTCGATCTCTTCCTTTAGTCTCACCTTAGATACCAGCTTGATTATTTGGCTTGTGCTTTCCTTTGCACGATTTGACCCATAGACACTTAAATGAAAATTTACTGCATTTATACAGCTCTGTTTTGCTAGCAACATAACTGTGAGTAGTATCTCAATAGAAGCTGCCATAGCCATGATACTTCCCGTAGGAGCTTCATCAAAATATTTTGTGGTGGGATGGAAGTTTGAATGGGTGTTTGAACATACGCTGAAGCCTTCTAAATTAAACAATGAAAAAAAAAATTAAATTCATATCCAACCTCGGCTCTTCCACTTTCATAGTTATTCAAAGACAAGATACCTTCTCTTTAATGCAATACACATTGCTCTGTCAGACTACTAGCTTTTAAAAAAATAAAGAAGTACTTGAAATACTTTAGGGGTCGTTTTCACTTCTCTGCATTATAATATGACAATGATAATACGTCTCAGATCACTTTGTCAGCTTTCTGTTAAAATAGCCTCTCCTAGTATATGATGAAACTTTTTCTTCATGTAGCCATATGAATATTGTTATGAATGATCTTTTCATTGCAAACCATATTTGGTATCAAGAATTTATAAACAATAACAGAGCACTTGCCTCAGCTCATTTGGTAAGAACTGAATTTTCACTGGTTTAAAGAGGTGCAACCAGCCACAAAGAGAGATAATGGCTCCCAGAGTCACTTCTAAGTGCTACCATACTATTCTGATTAGTACTGAAACTTGGGAACTCATTGGGGGCACAATCCATAGTCCTTATACAAAAGAATAAAGGACAAAATCTTGACCACATACTCATGAGATGAATCACGTAAGAATTCTTACCAGGGAAATGAGATTTCTGCTTTGCAAGACTAGAGGTATCAGGACCTTTGCAGGAACTTTGAGTACAAACTGCTAATGCTCTTCTGACAGAAGGAAGGACAATGGTAAAAATAGGAATATGACCACAAATGTGACTAAGTGGCTCTACTCCATCTGATATCTTTTTGTAATTCAGAAAAGGGCATAATCATGAATACTGCCATAATGAAGGCATCTAGAAATAGGAAGGGGAATTAAAGCCATCTGCAGCTGAGATTGGCAGTCAGGAACACCTGTATTTCATTTGTTTAATAGTCTACTGTCATTATTTTAGTTGACCCAAAGAGGACTAGGCTACTTGTTCGCTACATCACATTACACTCTTTACTAACAATAATCTGGGGATATCCACAAAGTCCCAAGGGATACATGGACTGACATGCTGTTAAAAGGTCAATACTTGCCTCTGGAATCTGAAAGTAAAAAGTCCTATAGGTGTTCAGAATATATACAGTATCCCATAAAAGTAATTAACTGACTTTTTAAAGATATAGAAAAGCTTTAGCTGTCAGACATTTCTATCATAAGGAAAAGTGGGTCAGCAAGTACATACACAACTGCAGTACTGAATTTTACTACTATAACTGGTCTGTAATACATTGTAAAAATAAAATGAGAAATAAACATACAAAGCAGACTGAAATTTTACAGTTCTTTCTACATATGCATAGAGAAACATTGTCAGCAAAAATCAAAGTTAAAAGGAATTTCAGGATCTGTGCTGGTTCCAGAGTCCCCAAGCTAATTTTTGACAAGGACCTATTTTCTACTATATACATTTTTCCCTTCTCTATGACTGCCAGAGATACCCACACTAACAACAGGATGTTGTCTGGATAATTATACAAAAACATGTGGAAAACCGAATGAATATGAGGTCAAATGGAAAAAGAAAATGTACTGAAAAAGTACACAGGAACTATGTTTTTCGTAGTATTGTTTATACACTTGACTGATGAAACTTGAAGTGGAAAGATGGTGTCATTTTTCAAATGATGGACGTGGATTCTGACAACTAAACTCAGACTTCGTGGTTAACGTGAAGTTAATTCACTTTATTTATCTGAACAATACAGACATTGTTCCTTTCCTTTCTGGTTCATCTACTTATATTGTAAACTCTTCAAGGCAGAAATCTTCTCACATTACAAATGTATACAGCATCTGACACAGAGAGGTCTCTAGCTTCTGGTCTCTAAATATGGTATTATCAGGTAAAACCAACACATTCTTTCTTTTATTTTCTCCAGCTGAAATCACAGAAGCTTAGCTAGCTCCGTTTTTCCAGCCTAGTGACTTGTGCCTGAAGAATGAGACCTCTTTTACTAAACTGAAGCAATGGAATTTGTATGTGTGTTCCCAAGGTTAACCCTCATCACTGAGAATACAGATGCTTAGATTCGTAGAATAGGGCTAGAAGGGATCTGTGGAAATCATCTGGTCTACCTGCCCTGCTCAAAGCAGGGCCAAGTTCAAAGCCAGATCAGGCTGCTTGGGGCCTCCTCCTTTTGAATTTCCCAATAGAACCCATAATCATTGTTTGTGCATTGATTTTTTAATTTTTTTTTTTTGTGGTGGTCATTTGGGGGTTTATGGTGGGTTTGGTTTTGTTGTTTTTTTTTTTACTTTTTAAAAATCTTTGGCTTTTTACCAAATTTTCTGAGGTGATTTTTAAAGCCAACTGAAAGCTGACTGTAAGTTCACAGCCGACTCTTATTTTTTTCTCTCTCAGTTCTTTTTCCTTTTGTTGTGTAAAGTTAGTGAAAATTTCATATAAGAAACATCCAGAAAGAGCGACCTCAAGTTTCATCCTTATATTCTTAGCCTTGTTTCTCATTTTTCATGCTTTTTAAATTAATCATGTTCATTTGTAAAAAGTCAATTGATATAAAGGTAATGGGGTTTTGAGAAAGCTGTTAACAGTAATTTGCTTAATTAACAAATCATATATAAAATCACGCTCACTATAAACACTGCTGTGGAGCAAATGCAATCCATTAAGGTTCATAGGAAGGCGTCATGTTCTGCTCTGTCAAAAAGGTTTAACTGCTGATGGGCAGGTTTTGAACCCTGAAAGCTGGAAAAATGCAGAGTCCCCTCTTGTACATCCATTAAACTCTCCCAGACTGTGGATGACTTGGGTCCTAACCTGTCAACTTCTCTGATCTGCACTGAAGTCCTGTATAGGTAAAGGGGATGTGTCATATTGCATAATGTATTTAACAGGACACCATTTGGAAGTTAGTGGTGAGTGTCCTGCTCATGCAAGAGGCCTAGAAACTGTAAGGAATGGTGATAAAATCAAGCAGCAGGATGTTATTAGGATATGTTAAAATGGAAGACAGAGCAGAAAAGAAACGTACAGCACACCATGACCAGCTCCTCCAGTCACAGATGAAAAGAGAGAATATCTTCAAATCATTACAGCAGATGTAAAGTAGGTATTTTATTGTAGTGAACCATCTGTGCATTGATGAACCAGTTTATGAAATCCACCAGTTTCAACTTGTCTTATTAGGGCCCTTCTCACTCTGCTAGGTAAGTGTGACAAATCTGTCTGTGAGTCAGTAAGTTACCAGCCAGGGCAAGGCCTGGTTAGAAGCCAGGAACACATTAGAGATTTTTCCATTCACCATCCATTCACTGGGTCTACTTCCTTTAGAGTGATACTGCTTTGATGAAGAGAATGAAGCTGCTCTGATTTACTCCATGAAAGATATTACTTTTTCTTTCTGCTTCCTTTTGCATTTGATTTAGTGCAACAGTTTGCTGTTGTCTTTTGTATGGTCTGATCACTAGCTTGCAATGACCACTGTAGTAGCTGACAGGTTTCAGATCTTACTTTGCCAAATTCAAATCCAGACTTCCATGGTTTCCACCCTTGAGGTGTCAGAGACTCAGTCATGACCAAAGGCAACAGAGAAGATCATCTTTCGCTGTGATATGAGAACTATGATGCACTTAGACATTAATAGAGATTAATTAAATCACATTTTCTGGAGAACATTTTGTAATAAAGACAAAGACCAGGGAAATTGTATATTCATACAAAATTAGGCAGTTCCCACAAATATAGTTCCTAACTAACCATGTAAGACTTCTTAAAGATGCCTGAAAATACATAATAAATTATTTATAATATATGGTTTATATTGTCATGACAGCTGTGATGTTAAATATAAAAATTAAGTTTTAGACTCAACAAAAATTCAGTCTTAAGTCTTTTAGGATTGTTGTCTCATCATAACAAGCACTCCAGAGCAACTTCATTTAATCTTCATTTAATCTATTTGCACTTAGTTTCCACCAGGCAATGGTTCCTAATTATCTCTATCAGCTGCAGAAAGCACTTACTTACACTAGTTGGGATCATTTGCCAAAAAAACCCCAACCAAACAATATTCCTCTGGTCCACGAGGAGAGTGTGCAAACTGCTCTACATTACATGAACTTGTTTTTAGACAGTAACAGCTGTGTCCATTTTCCTGGTCATTTACAATCATCAGACAGAGCAGGGAACCATGGGGAGGGCTTTTTCCACATCACCTTTGAGAAACAAAAAATTTTCTGACACTAACTAGACATCATTTACAGCATATATATGGATGCTATATATGGATGCTATTTATATAGTATGCATTCAAGGTCATGGTCATGTTCCAGCAAAAGTTTGATTAGGGTGACCCAGTTCACCAGCTTGAACACTCCTGAATGTTATTACTTCTGAAACTTTAGACCTAACACGGACTAAGGACGTTTAAAGAGAATCCTGACTCTGCTTGAGATGAGAGACTGCCCTGCTCTCCATTTGAAGTCTTTCTGCATATGCTGTATCAGTCACCATTAGCCTGTTTTCTGTGTCAGTCCCTCTGGTACAACGTACTTGAAGCCAAGAGAGGATGAAGGGTTCTTGAAATCTGGGACCCTTGCCTAGAAAAGCCATGGATGCAACTGAGCCAAAGTTATAATTTTGGACAAGGATTCACTACACATCTGGTTTCTGCCTGCCAGCCATCTGTTAAGTGAATTGGGTGTTGGCTGGAAAACCCCAGTTATCAAGAGAAAAACAAAGAGCTGTGAATTGGGGAAAGACAAGTGAGAAGTGAAAAGGCAATAAAAAAATTAAAAAGGTGAATAATGGAAAGTTTATGAAGAGCACACTGGCATTTTATCAGACCTTTTATCATCAACTCTTATTCTTAAAAGCCAATTGGGTGCAAAATTCTTCTCTTAGGGAACAGACAGCCTTTAAAAAAAATATTAAAACAGGAAATGCTGGTCAGAGAAACAGTAGTGAGTGTATAATAAAATATGACCAGAAACAGTTAACAATACAAATTATCTCTTCAAACATTCTGCTATACTGTGTATAGCATTACTTTACAAAAGTTTTATAGCACAAAATTTAGTTCAAGGTAAAAAATAAGGTTGTGTACATGTGCCTATGTGTATATAAGTATAAATATACATCTATTACTGCAGTTTCATTGAAACTGTATTGAATTACACAACCAAAGGAGCTGGTTGCCTAAGATGAAAGGGATATAAAATATAGACATATTCCAGAGGAAAATGAATATGAATATGAATATACAGCTTCCACGTGATACTAGTATCATTGATTTCTGACAATAGTCTATGTATGAATGAACTATAGTTGATAGCATGGGAAGATATAACACTCCCTCTTGTAAGTATTGCTTATTTGTTACCACACTCTGCTACTGAGCAAAAGACATCTTCGGTTGCTGGCTGCTGTGAAACTCAATCACAGTGTTCTGTGTGCCATGTCACAGTAATTCTTTGGCAAATGATTACAGTGTGTGTGTGAAAGCAATGCAAGTCTGCCTAAAATGCAGATAAAATGCTGAAGAAATCCTGTGACTTTTCATTATTCAGTGAATGCTACTCATAGAATCTAAGGCCAGAAGAAACCACTGCAGTCGTCTAAGCTGATTTTCCTGAAAACCCAGTCACAATACTACACCGAATTAATTATTATTTGAATTAAATTCTCACATGAAAACTAAGATACCTGATCTTGATTTTTAGAAATTGCTACTGATGAAGAACAGCCATTATCCCAAAGTTAATCACTTTCATTACTTAAAAAGACTTCTTAATTTAAATTTTTCTAACTTTTATTTTGATAGATCTTGTATTTTTGATAGATCTTGTATTTTTGATACATGAAAAATGCCATTTATATATATATGTATACGTGCATGCATTAGCACTCATGTACACACAGGTATATCTGGTAGCTCCTGATATTAACCCATATCCTCCTTAGCTGCTTTTTTATACATCAAAGTCTTTCACTATTTCTTAAATATTAATTAAACAGGAAATACTGCTAGGCTTTTTCCACTGTTAGTGAATGATGACAAATTTCTCTTTAACAATTATTTAATAAAAAAGAAACAATAATTCATAATTTGACTAAAACAATTCAGATTTACTTTAGATTCCTGATTTACATCAGTGAGTTGCATAATACTGTGGTTTATTTTGGTTTTGTTGAAATTGGTTTCGTATCTTGTATGATTCAATTTGTATTGTGCACAAAAAAAGTTCATATCAACATTTTGTTAACAGTCTATGGGATTAAGAACAAATGTATAGTAAGAGTTCACACATATGGTCTTTTGAGATACTATCTCCATTTTTCTTTCATTGTGCTAATCCCAGTATAACTTAAACTTGAAGTGGTCTCAAGATATCAGGAAACTGTAAGTGCCTCTATTTAATCTGTTAATACTACTCAGACATTGATCTTGTGTCCCTTTCTGAATCAGTATGCTCAGTCATGCCAAAGTGAGGTGTGTGAAAGACTTTTCAAAGAACAGCTTACATGATACACAAAATAAATAGGTCTGAGGCTAGAATTGCCAAAAGAGAGTGAAGTAATTACCTTCATTTTCCTGACACATTTATTCCTGGGGTAAAAATATTAATATACATGAAGAGCTCATCCTTTTAAACATACACTAGGTGCTTGAATTTTTTAAATTTCTACTTGAGATGTTTGTTATTTTAGACCATATTGTCTTTGAATTTGCACCAATGACTTTTAACCATTTCAGGAATGTAATGATGGACCAAACTGTGACACTCAGTCATACTTTAATCTCACTTTCTGTTCTACAAAACAAAGAAGTCATATCTGCTAGACCATTCCCTGTTTTTTGGGGGGTTTTTTGGGGTTTTTTTTGTCTTCCAAACCAGGAAGATTTGCTACCTTTTTACTGGAGCCTTGGGCTCCACCAGTGCCTTGACTTTATTCATTCATTCTCCACTTCCCCCCCCTGCCCATGCAGGGGGCATTGGTGAACCTGCAGCTGCTCACCCCTTTCCCTGGATGTTACGCACCTGTGGTATACTGGGCAGACACGCATGCAGCAAAATTATAACATGGTACTCACTTGCTCAGGGTCTACATCTCTGTTACACAAGCCTTATGCCCCTAGTAAGCTTTCACATACACTCTCTGTGGATCCTTCATTAATGCATATTTCGTGCTTGATTAATTTGTTAACAGGACAGAGTTATCTTATGACTCGACATTAATATGCCCTTAAGTAGGCTAAACATTAATAAACTTGAATGTGACAGTAAAACTTTAAAAGGCACAGTACCAGCTGAATTCCCCCTCCTTCAGATCAGATGCTGCATAATGAGTAAACATTACTCTGCTAGTTTTATGTAAATGAAGAAGATGGGAAGCTAAACCTTAAGCAATTTAATATTTAATATTTTCTTGATTGTATTTAATTTAGGATTAACTAGCCCTTATTAAACAAGACCTTACATCAACAGCCTGCAATTAACGTGCTGTTGGTAAACACTTGGAATCAGAATTTTTGTCCTCACACATCAAGAAACATGTATAAGTATTTCTTATACTTCTGCCTGCAATATATAGCATTTAAAATCATGAAACCTCATGGATTACAAGCACTTCTAATGTGTTCTCAGTACGTATTTTGAAGGAAAAAAAAGGTAGTATTTCTAAAAAAATGTTGAAGTGTAGATGCTTGATAGGTTACACTGTAGAGTCCTCAACAAACCACACCACTGAGCAGAACTGTGGGGAAAACTTTCCACCAGCAGCTTCAGAATGAAGGGCCAAAACTTCGAAAACAAAAGACAAAAAGAAAAGATGGTTTCACAATGTATATGCTTACAGAAAAACATGCCTCACTTTTCTTGGAGAATCACATGGGATAAGGCTATGGGAGTGGCCATTCAGGACTACTGGAGCAGGGCTCTTCAACCTCCTTCCCAACAAAAATCAAAGTCCATTGCCAAACAAGGTTGCACCCAAGTGGATGCTGCTACACTGATGCCAGTGCACCATAGTGCCTTTCCAACAGCAGCTGCCATCGACGATGCTTTGAATCCCAAAGCACTTCATATCCAGCCTTCTAGTTGTCCTCCTTGAGTGTTGCAGGTCCGCTCACACATCCTTTCCCACTGTCTTTCTGCCAGCTGAACAAATTACTCACCTCACCTCCCTCCAGCTGTGCAGCACAGCTTTTCAGCCTCCTCACCTCTGCTTGCTGAACCACTCATGTGAACTCTCCTAACTTGTCTCAGGCAAAAATAACTGAGGTTAGCAAAGACCTGCTGCTTAAAGTACTGTGGAAAATTTAGATAATTTTTCCTTAAATAGGTGAAGAAGCAATTCTTAAAAGCAACTGAGCTTGCCAGCCAACCTTTAGATTGGATAGAATTTTTAAGTTGTATTCACACCTAATGAAAATACCCTAGCACACTTTCCAGATACAAGAAAAGGTAGAAAGAAAGGCACTGTAAGTTTCAGTGGAAGCAAAAGCAACAAGTCCTGAAAATATATTGATTTTCCTTTTAAAGTGCCTAACTTCTTTCCTCAGAAGCACTCTGTTTTGTTAAGGAGAGTCTGAATTACCAGGAATGACAATACATTTGCCCTAGTTGGACTCCTGTTCTCTGAAAAACTAGGTTTATATCCAGAAGCACTCAAATCATGAGCACAGTTAGGGGTAGAATAAAGACCCAAATCATGACATTCAATTTCACTTACTGGTGTCTTTCCCATCCCTTTTGGTAGTCAGTGGCAATTCTTACATCACATCCTAATTTCTTACTTGTAAGTCATGTTTTTCTGAAGTTAAAATGGTGGTGCTATGGACCAGTCTATAAAAGGTTGACTATAAATTAGAATCACAAAGATCATTATTAAAACTGAAAGAGGTTCATCTGATATCTCCTTTGAGATTAGAGCTAGTTGGAAAACTATTCCTATTTTTCTTTTAGATAGGAATTTATTTATAATTGCTTTTGGTCTTGACATTCCTTTTAGTTCTCTTTTTAAGTAGAAAAATAGCAATTTCTTGATAAGAAATAATTTTCAATAAGTCCTCAGTGTTCTGAATAAATAACTTAGAATTTTACTTTAAAGGTGATTTTTGGTATTCTAATAACTTTTAGGAGAAAGACAGACTTTTTTGGTTTTTAATAAAACATTATTTATTTATTTAATTTATTTTTACCAGAAAAAAAAAAAATCTTTTCCTTCTTCCTGGGTTGTTTTGGTTTCTTTTCCCCCAGTTCCCTAAGGGAGCTGATCCCTCAGCATGGTGGTGTTAGACAGCATGAAGGTTAAATAAGGAAGGGCTGCATTGCAGTGTATTTAGTTGCTTGGAAGCATTCAGTGTCAACTTTAAAGTTATTTTAACAGTTTTCTTGGTTTTCATTCCTTTTGAAACTACAGCCTGTGACTATATAAACCATCACACCAATTGCATGAAGTTATGTAGTGGAAAGATCTAAATGAGTTTCACTCAAAATTTTAAAAGCTCTTATTGCCTCTGCATATGCTATTTAGACTTGAGAAAAAAAATAAGCTATCAATATAAAAGTATTCTGACAGGCACAAAGCATTTCTTCTTTCTTTGGCTTGAAACACTGACTTTCCAGACCCAATTCTTCACTGCTTTTCCAACATGATAAATTTGGAGTAACTTCAGTTGAAATATTGGGATAAATCTGGTGTAAAACCTGAGTATGTGAGAGAAGAATCACAGTTCCTAACATCTTACTGTAGAGTGAATTTTAAACATGAATCTATTGGGTAAAACAGTGACAGTTCTTTATATTTTTTTTTGTTTTACTATTCCATATGGCAAAATAAATAAATCAAAAGCTTACATAGTTTCTACTTCAGCTGAAATATTGTCTTCAGTCCTTAAAAGAAGGGGTTTTCAGTCATTTGGTGTAAATCTTGAGTACAGTAAATAATGTGATGAAATCAATAGAATAACACAGGATTTATGTTTGTCTAACTGGGTTTACTATATGATCTAGCCATATGTCTTTATATACAGAGCAGCTAGAACAGCAAGGCATCAGCATAGCATTCCAACCAGTTGGACTCCCAAAGTTGCCTCATTAAAGAACATGAACTCTACACTTAGTATGATTCAAAAAACAACGTTTGCCACTTGCCATGCTTTACTCTACAGAAGTGAAATTAAGTGGTTAATTATCAGTAATCATGTTCTTCTTGTTTACAAACTTTCATGCCAACATCTCCCAGGAACATTGTGAAAGGCACCCAACCCATCTTCAGGTCTTTCTATGGGCTGGGTATTTTTAACCAGTTCTCAGTCTTTGGGAAGGGACTGATGTTTTTGGCACAATTCTCTCAATTCAACTGCTTAACACTACTACTATTCCATCAAATTAATGGCATAATATTAACCCTTGAACCCTTGTAGTATGAGCAAAGAAAACATGAAGCCTAATATGCTTTGGAAGCAGAGCATCCTATTTTTTATCGACCCAACCCAAAATCCACAGATATCTACTAAAATGTCCAAAGGTAGCAGGGAGATCTTGGTAATTCTGTGGAAAGCTCATATTAATTTATCAGCTCTTTGCTTAGTTTTGTATTCTCAGGACATCCCTTGATACTCATTGAGTCTTTTCAAAATCAAGTAGACATGAAAGATGTGTGTAAAAAAAGCTTTGCAGTCAGCCAGCTGAATAGATATGATATTGGACAAGCACAGTTTAGTTGGCAATGGTCAAGGATACAATGGTAAAACAGTAACTTTACTGGTACAGTTTGGTTCTGTCACAGGGGATATTTTCTGAACATTGATACAAAACACAGTTTACTGATATGGCTGTAGCTGAATGATTTGTCCTTCTGGTCCACAGCTAATCCTACATCATAAAGTGTTGAGCTGGTTTTGGCTGGGGTAGGGTTAATTTTCTTCATAGTAGTTAGTATAGGGCTATATTTTGGATTTGTGCTGAAAACAGGGTTGATAATACCAGGATGTTGTTGTTACTGCAAAGCAGTGCTTACACAGAGCCAAGGGCTGTTCTGCTTCTCACCCCACCCCACCAGCGAGCAGGCTGGGGGGGCACAAGGGGTTGGGAGGGGACACAGCTGGGACAGCTGACCCCAGCTGATCCAAGGGATATTCCAGACCAATAAGACGTCATGCTCAGCATATAAAGCTGGGAGAATAAGAAGGAATCAGGGAATGTTTGGAGTGATGACGTTTGTCTTCCCAAGTAACCGTTACATCTGATGGAGCCCTGCTTTCCTAGAGATGGCTGATCACCTGTCTGCCAATGGGAAGTAGTGAATTAATTCCTTGGTTTGCTTTGCTTGTGTGCATGGCTTTTGCTTTACCTATTAAACTGTCTTTGCCTCAGTCCATGAGTTTTCTCACTTTTAGCTTTGTGATTGTCTCCCCCATCCTACTGTCAGGGAGTGAGTGAGCAGCTGTGTGGCACTTAGCTGCCTGCTAGGCTTAAACTACACCAAGTGTGTTTAGAGCTGGCACCCTGTATAAATAGTACTCAGCACAGAGGAAGTTAATGGACAAGCCTTTAGTTACTGTAAAGCTTTTTTCATAAATAATACCCTAATGTTATTAAAAATAGTACAAATAATGTCTTCAAATTATATTATTCATACCATTTTACAGGCCTTCAGAATAACAATGTTTTGCCAAGCATAGTGTTTCTACAGAATGGATCTTCTTGTCTCTCCTCATGCTAGACGTTCACCATTAGAGTATCTGGGGTTTGCCTGACCTTCTTAGGTCTTTCCCAGTATGTTTTCTTGGCCAAGGGTCCTTGCCATTTGCCTTTTCTTGGATATGGACTATCAAAATCTAAGGCAAGTGAGGAGGTATTCAGACTTCCCAGTGCTTTAAGAACAGTCTCACAAAGTTCCACTTTGGGGAATCAGACAGAGGGAAGGGAGAAAAAGGCTATGAAGAATTATGAGTTCATAGTTTGCTGTCTCAAGAAAGCATGACACTTGAAGATTTTGGTAAGACGTTCAGAAAACATTATCTCTAGACTTTAACCAGTAAAAAAAATTAACTAGCTTGGAAAGAATAATTCAAAAAGATCCCCACTTCTCCTAAGGATTCTTTGGTCTTCTAGCAGAAAACTTTAACTTTCAGAAGCTTCATGTTCCACTTTTATCCACATCTTCTCCATAGGATACTGACAAGCTAGTCTCTTAACATTTAACCTCAGACTAAAAGCAATAAAAACAAAACAAAACAAAAAAAGGAGGGGAAAAAATAAAAGGAGAATCTGCCTCCTGACTTTGGCAACTAACTGATATTTATTCAACACTGTTGCGTCTAAATGGATGATTAACAGATTTTTAAAATTGTTTGTGGTCAGCCTCATGCCAGATACAAAACTGCCTGGTGCCAGTGCTCAAGTGCTGTGCCTCATGACAGACACCAGAGAAGCTAAGTGAGCCCTGCTTTCACAGTGGAGTTGGCAGTCTGTCAGGTATAGTGCCTCCAGTACTAACAGGAATTTGTAGGCTGCACATTGTCAGAATCCCCACATCATCACAGGCCTACACCAAAGTGAGTTTATTGCTTTCCTTGGTCTAAGATATATTCACAGAAAATGCATTATTTGGATACCCATTATAGCTAATCCAGGATCTGGATTTCATGAAAAAAGAATAGATTTTATCCCTAAAAAAATTGATGTTAATCATTAAAAGCAGTAAAGAATATTTAATTCCTGAATTTCCTCTCTGAATACATTGTAAAAAGACAGAGAATAGTTCTCACTGAAATCTTAAGAATAAACAGTGTACAAAAAACATACATAGTCCCAGCTTTTATTTTTCATTTTTGGTGTTTCTTTTTCTGGTTCTTCACTGAATTTTTCTTTTTCTCTTGGGACACACAAGATAGTAAGAATGCTTGTGCAATAGGGCATATCAAAGAAACCTGTATGTAATGCTTTTTATTTCCTTATATGAAATGTGTGTAGTGTGTAAAAAACAGTAATTTCAGCCTAGATCCAGCATATATCAAGTTAGAGCAACCTTTTCTCTGTTCTCATCTTTCTCAAATGACAGTTTAGCACTGAAGGCTCTGGGAGTTTTACTCTTTCTTTTCCACATTTATGCATGCTGAAAACATATTACTATCTGCACACTGATAAGTAAGACTGATTTTCAGCCTGTCTTGAAAGCAGTATTTTATGCCAAATATTGTATTTTCCAGTTAGCAAAGATTGTAGAATGGCTTTGAAAGGTTAAGGTACTAGATACAACTGTTGCAGTTGTGGAGCCTATACAACAGATTCACAAGTATCCAAAATGAATCATGGAAACAGGGAACAAGAAGGGGAAAACCTGACTTTGAAAGTGAAGACAGATTTGAATACAGAAAACACACAAAAAGAAATATAAAGCATCTTTCCAAGATGCTAACAGACCATGGCATGTTACAAAGCTGAAGTTGAGGCTCTGACTCAGAGCTTTGCAGTATATCTAATTTAATAACATCTCAGACAGCTTGTGTTGTGATATTAGAAGGGCTTCATTGAGAATACATAAATCAGTGCTTCTCCTCTCTCCATGGGATCCTAATGAATTTATTTGCTACTAATTTCAAGAGGTTACCAAAAATCCAAGTATACAAACCATGCTTCTGTTGTGAAGAGAGGCCTGCAAGAAAGCTTTTACAAATTCTCTGATGACATCCAGGACAAGAATACATGGAGTGTTCAATCAAATACTGCTCAAGAGTTTACAAACTACTGATACCTACATTTTGACCTTCTGCCACAATTCATCAACAGTTTCACCTACTCATCTGCTACCCTGCACAGAGGGGGAGAAGACAGCAGCAGTGGAGCAAGGGAGGAAAATGACTCAAAGCATGAAATCTTCCAAGCAGTGAAAACAGGCTTTTTGTTGAAGCCAAAGGAATGCCACATATAAGCTTTACAGAGCATTGTGGGTCAGGGAGGAAAGGGTCAGCAAACTGAAGCAAGTGAAAAAGAGTAAACAAGGTGGATATTCTCCTTTCTTAAGTCGTCCTTCACAGGCACTCAAGCTTCTGCAGCTGCCTCCCTGTGTTAAACAGCTTGCTCTGTAGAAGATCGTGTTCTCTTTTGATGACTTTTGCAGTGCCTCAGGCTCCTATGGTGAAGTATCTCTTACTACATCTATCTTGTTGTATAGTGTCTTGGAGATCCTATTGAACTGCCTACATTTCTTTTCACTGTGACCTCCAGAGACAAAGACCTGTCCCTTCTACAGATCTGCAAGCCCTTTAATAGATTATGAGTAAGCCTATTCCATGCATGGTGTTGCCTTTATTTTAATAAAAGTATTTTTTGCTTTGTAGTGTCTGTATAGTGTTGTCCATATTTTAGCAAAAGTCTTCATTCTTTGTAGTGTTCTACTACAGTCCCAAGTGGTGTAAAATAGAAAAAAAACCCAGATATAAGCCAGAGCAACTGAACCCTATGGATCATTTTTAACTGTCTTTGATCACAACAGCTCATGCCTGTCTCCCCCTCAATACATTTAAAAGCTAATTAGACAACCAAGCTACAAGCAAGCAAAAACCCAGAAAATAGTCCATGTCATTTCCCCCCTTTAGGATTACTCACTATGCCTCTCATGGAAAATGAAATCTTAGAAAGAATATGAAGTCCTGAAAGCAACCCCCTGTCTAGGCAATTGGAAGCTACACACTTAAATGGATGGCTAGAGGTTTTAAGAACAGTTTATAAAACAAAAGAACCATTTTCACATAGTAAGTAAAGCAAAACCACCCTACACCCTGTTTCTGCTGCTAAGAGTAAAAGGCCACAGGAGGTTGTTTCTGAGGTGTTATTTATATTGGATTTTAAAATGGTCTGAGGGGACAGAGGGTTAAGCTATCAATTATGTAACTGTAAACGAAGAACCTTTGGGAAGAGAAGCAGAAAATTGTACACTTAGAAAATGAGCAAGACATTTAGGAGAGGTTCAGGGTTAACTCCTTCCCTCCACTCCTCTGAATTCTGTCCACATCATGGTACAAAGCCCAGGGAACAATTCTGGAGCAATAGGAAAGCAATTCCTAAAATTGTTATTTGCTCAGCACCTCTAGGGATGCAGCAGGAGCTGTTAAAGGAGGAAGGAAAGGACAAATACAGTCCCTAGCCCACTGAGACCATGTTGTAGCCACTGCAATTCAAATGCCACACACTTTCTGTAAGGCTATTTTAATGCATGCTATTAATGTTCCTCCACCTACCAGCCACTGCCTTACTGCCAGCACTGCTGGAAATATGAAAAAAGGGCACAGCTACTATGAAAATGGGAAATCTGATAAGCAACAAAACCAGAAATGGTCTGTGAGTGTCTGTTGTGTCTGTGCAAGTGCAATAGGAAAAAGAGAGAGGCACGGTAAATGCCCTTCATTAACTGACTTTGTAAAGTAGAACTATATAGTTGTTCCTTCTCAAAAGCTGAGACAAATCCAAAAGAAAAGCTTTTTCTTGGATGAATCCTGTGGCTGCTGAAAATAGTTAAAGTTCTTCTGGATACACAGTCAGGAAGCAGTGAGATGGGTTGTAAACCTTTCCCTTCTCTCTTCCCTATTTTGTTTTGTAATACCCACACTAACACCTAAGACCCACCTTTCCACCCTGAAACCCCATTTATTGGCTTAAGCACCTCAGCCATTTCCTTCAGGTGGTTAAATTCTGCTCCTTCTCTTGTCTAGAAGCACTCCAGTTCAGCCAGGGCTTTGCATCTGGGTGCTGGGGTAGCCAACAGTTGGCTGAAGAGGGAAACTGTCCCACTTCCTTCCCATCTCCTTCCTTGCTTAGCCAAGCTGCAGGGAAAGACTAGGGTCCTACTCTGGCATTTCCAGCAGGAAAGTCTGAGACCTTATCAAAGTAGCTCTACCATTCACTGTAACTCAAAGCTCAGGAAAATCCCTCACAGACATTGTATCAGAGCCTCCACGGAGAGAATAAATTGCCAGAACACTCAGGAGATTTGGGAAGGTGTCTCCGTTCCCTGCAGGACAACAGGCTCCCCAGTCAGGGCAGAGAAGGTATGGGGCTCTTACATACAAGGAGAGAGGAGAAGGTGGGTGTGTGCATTGTTGGGCTCATAGCTCACAAATGAGTTTCACCATGTCTAGTGCACACAGGCGACTCATGGGGGGTTACAAAAGCGACCCAGCCTTGGATTGCCTTGAGGCCCTGTCTCTCTGCAGAGGTGACTCCCGGGGAGCTGTGCAGACAGCTTAGCCTTGGGTTGTCTGATAAACCCTAAACCAAACAGGGCGGTGGCTGTGCCATTCAAAGAACCAAAACCTGAACAGAGCCTTGAAATCCCTTAACAAATAGTATGCCCTGAGTCTCAATCCAGCCACTATTCAGTTGCCTGAGGAAGCAAGGTAAAAAAAAAAAAGAAATGGAGGGTTTGAGCTTCAGTTTCAAATGACAACCTTCTGTATTCAAACAAACACAGACCAGCAAAGGAAAGATAAGGGGAAACTCCACTCAGATATACATAATTCATTTAGGCATATATCATAATCCACTCAGACATAGTCATACACACCATTCCACAAGTCAGGAGATAAAAACTCTAAGATTCAGGTTGGAAATGGGGAGTAACTTCTCCAACTATACAGTTGGCTTGTGAAGGAAACCCTTCCCCCTCTCGATCGGGATGCCGGTCAAGGTAACTTCCCTGGGATTGAGAGTCCTTACCTGGAGGGGTAAGTGAATATTGTTTATGCTTTAAATTTGTAAACATGTGTATGCTTGTGGTTGTCGTGAATCACTTGTGGTTGTAATAGTGTACTTCTCTTGCCTTAAAAATTGCAATAGTGCATTCCTCCACTGTATCTGTAAAACCTGCAATAGTGGCGTGTTAAGTCTGTAAGTGAAGTTCTTATAAATAATTTGCTTGAACCTTGCAGTTAAGTCTTTTTCTGTCACAGTGGGGAGGTATTCCCAATAATGAACTCTTTTTGAGTTGGCAAGTTCAGATGCTAGGAGGAAGCAAGGATGATAGTCTGGGGTTCAGACAACAATTTCATGCCCTGCACAAGGTGACCCAGCATGTTAAGGTAAGATGCACATCTTGGATGCATCCTCTTTCATTTGGAAGATGCTCTCACTGTTTGTTTTTACACTATAGCACAACAGGGGCACAGATCATGGAAGTGATTTATTTGTCCTCCTGTATATTCTCTAAACATTCTGCTTAACATTATTCTGGCTTGTGTCTATGAAAGTACCAGGTCTGGCACACACACAAAGAAAATACTTCCAGAAACACTCAGGGGGAATTAAAAAGCACAAGTACAAACAAATATACATTTTTCCCTCTAGTTGACTAATTTTATTGTTCCCCTGTTGAAGAATCTGTGGAGTAGAGAAGACACACTTTTTTTTAATTTAAATCAATGGTCTAGGTTTTCAAGACACGTTACCTGACCCAGAACTCAGTAAAGTCAATGACAGTCTTTCCATTCAGTCCACTGGGCTTTGGATGAAATCCATGCTGCTGAAAGTGATGACTTGCACTTTCAGATACAGTCAATGCATGAGGTTTTTAAATATGTTACTATTATTTTCTTGCTATGTCGCTTTAAAGTGCTGTTTATTCACCATGGTATTGTGTAATATGTAGATATATTAGTACTAAGAACATGGCTCTCCATTCTAAGACTCAAATTACTGTTTCTCATATAAGCAATTCTTATGAAATCAAATAACACAATTAATCCAAAATGAATGCTGCCTTTATTCTTCATCATTCTATAATGATGTTTCACTGAATGTTTATTAATACTTAATACCAACAGTGTCATTATAATGATTTAATGATGACCTTTGCATAAGGTATTCTTAGTAGATACACCCTTCAACATATTCAGTATCCCAATCCTCTGATCATCTAAACCAGAACATGCCATTGCAGACTAACTGGTTTCTTGTCCCATAGGGATGATGCATTCCTCAAATGTTGGCAAAAAACAGAGCTTGGATACGTCAAAGTATTCACCCAGTCCCAAGAGCACTGGGTAGCACTCCTAGGTCCTGTAGCTTACACAAAGCCATAAAATTTCTTTGTTCTCAGGCTTGGATCAAAGCCTGTGGTGCTACAGACTATAAAAAAAACAAACAAACAAAAAAAAAACAAACAACCAAAAAATAACCACAAAACACAACAGAAGCTTTTCCTGGTGCCAAAGGGTTTACAATCTAAGTAAAAGAGACCAAACCAGACATATACAGCTAGTCTCAAGTGCACTGGCCAGAAAGCAGCACAGCAGCAGCCAAACTACTGTGACCCTGTCATAAAAGAATTTTAAGCAGGGATTTGAAGGCAGATAATGCAGGGCTCCTGTGGGACTCTTCCTGGCCTGCATGTCCATCTTGCCACTTTGAGAAATGTCCATTGTGCTTACCAGAAAAGACAAGAATGGTTTATACTAAAATATAGTCTCCTATTCCCATGCAAAATCATTTAAAATTTGTAATAATTCAGCAAGATTTTGTGCTTCATAATGATTGCTAATTCACTAACAGAGAAGATTAAAAATGACTAATTACAAAGAGTATTAATTAATTAAAGCTAGTAGAAAGAATGCCTTTGAATGAATGGCATCAGTGAAATGCCAAGTATTTGTCACTGTCATCCAGGGCTGAATTGGTGACCTCTACACCTTCCTCACAAAAATGGCAGAGTTGCCTTGTACTCTAGCTATCTAGAATAGAATAGCTGCACAAGCATATCCTTATTCTCCGTGGAAAGTACACAACACTAGTGCATTGCCAGGTAGAGCAGGTGAGCTGACTAAAATTAAATGTGAACCATAGTAACTGTTGTCAAATAGGAAGATAGTAACAGAATTTGCAGAACTTGGATTCATTCCGTTTGCCATTGAAGTTTCTTTATCAAATGAGCAGGAATTTCAAAACCTCAGACTTACAATTGATTAAATCGATGCTTGGGCTTGTCTTTTTTAGTGAGAAACAAACTCTTGGTTAAAAACAAAGCACCCTTTTTATTTTGAAACAGTGTCTCACAGTTGTTATATAAGTGACTAATCTCTTGACCCTGTCTGTAAAGAAAGTTTCCTTTTTACACACATGTTCAAAATATACCCAGAAATTGTATGGTTTTTTACAGGTGATGACGAGGACACTCTGCCTCGATGGGGAATAACTGCATGTAAAACATTCTGAGTTGCACAGGGATTTCAAGCCAGATGTCCTCTAGACTGCAATGAGTCCTCTGACCAGCTGATGGCATCTTTCTAAAGAGTTTTCAAAAGAAGAATTGGATTTTATTATCCAATTACACGTAAGGTCTGTCGCGGGGCAGTGCTCGGTTTAGTTGCAATGCCCCACTACCACAGTGCACCTTTGAACAAGCAGATTACAGGAGGCAAACCTATGGCAACTTTAGGATCATCTTTCAAGGCACCAATGGAATTATTTTTCCTTCATTACAGCTGGTACAAATCACAGGTGCACCTGTCTAGATTGTTGTCTTGGGGTTTCATTTTGTCTGGGTTTTTTTGTTTGTTTGTTGGGGTTTTTTTAATATTAATGAAATAACTAAATGTAAATTAGAACTGAATGTTAACAGATCAGAAATCATTAACCTAACTCTAATTCTTTATTCTATCAAAATCTTCTCTTTAAGCTATTATCACTGGGATTAATCAGGCTAGTGTAAGGATGATCAGAGTAACAAATCCACCTTTCATAAATATTTTAACTCTGGTTTTGTTTCTACAGAAAGATTTGAATAAAGATAAATCAACAGTTGTTCTCAGATTAGAATCCCTCTTCCTGCTTTATAAAGCAGTCTTTTATAAAGAACAACAAATATGTGTAAGGAATTAACTCAGGTGCCAAAAATAGAAATCTTACAAAGTCAAAAGCCAAATGAAAATAACTGTTACTTCCTATAAAGGGGTACAAATATAGCTGGCAATGTAACCCTTTGTAATACCTACTCCTCTCCCTCTAAGACTTGCTAAATTAAGATAGAAAAGGTAGGACTAATGGAAGAGGTATCTTCAGCATAGGGATGACTTATGGATCAGGGCTTGTAAATTCACACTGCTATATATTCTTCATCTTCTTCACCCTACAAGTAGGAAATAATAATGATTTTGCTTATGTGGCAAGAAGGATTTAACCACCACCAGAAATATGATGTGTGCTTAAACTAGTCATGAATCTGCCACACAAACTTGTCCTGTTCAGCTGAATGTGTACACTGAAGGTTGAAAGCAACCTACCCAGTAGTGTTTAAAGAAGGATCAGTACGTCATAGCTTAGCAGTTTTCAGTCTTTTCCTGGACTGCGTGAACCTGGACATATTCCAGGAAACACCAACCTGCTCTCAGTCATATTTTTTGGCTCAGAAAGATGGTAGATAGCACATGCACACCGATCAAAACACTGTGCAGTCTCATTGAAGGCCACCCTTAAAGAGTTCAATTGCTTATAATGCCTTGTTTAACATCTCACACAAAATATAGGAAAAATCCCCCCCTTCTTGGAGGAAAGATGGCAATGCAGTGAAGGATGTGGCACTTCAAAACTTTGCAGAGACCTTAACACTAATAAAACCAAAATTTTGCCTATCTCCACAGAAAACAAAAAGCCCAAATGATCTAAAGACCTTAATCAAATGATATATTTTTAATTTCCCTATGAAATAAGTGGTGGGGCTTAGTTTTGTTTTGTTTTTTTCTCAGAATTTCAACCACAATGAGATAAGAATTTTTTTTTAGAGAGAGAGAGAGAAGCCTGGAAATTGAACAGTAAACTCAATCAGATAATGTGACAGAAAGAAATGACCTATGACTGGGTGAATGAAATAAAATTAAATAAAAACGTGCTAATTGCAAAGAAAATCTGAAATGGTTCTTTCCCCAAAGGAACAAAAGTACAGACATATCCATGAAAACACAAGGCAGGAACACAGGTGAAATTACAAAATTGCCAGAGTCCGAGATGTAGTATTTACTTCAATGGAAGCTAAAGGCACCCTATATTGCATTAAAAATAAGCCTTAATAAATAAGTTAACAATAAACATTGCACCAAAGTTAAGACATGAGAAACATATACTGACTCTGACGTCACTAAGAAACCTGTCTAGCTAGTAATGTCTGGCCTTGATTTTGTACATGCTGTCATCAAGATTAGGTTCTTAAAATGGTGCTCATTTTGCACTTGTAGTCATCCAATTGCATTATAAGTGTGTGTGGGATGCTCAGTGTCACCAGGATTTTGCCTTTGTTCACAAGCCAGATTTTCAGGATGTTTTGGAGAAATAACCAAGGCTTAGATCAAGCTTTTGGCCTAAGATATTGCAGTAATATTTTAACAAGCAGTGTGCAAATTAATTCTGATTCTTACATTGCAATTGCCTGAGTAGGTCCACAGGAACAAATGATTACAGGTAAAATGCTTTAAAATACAATCAATAAAAAAGATCATGACAGGTCTACTTCTAATTAAATTAACTGCTGGGTGATAAAGATTAGGGCCAGATGCTCAAACTTACTTTCAATAATTTGAAGTGCCCAAACTATCATGTCATTGTATTTCTGTGCACCTGCTAAAAATAAATGATCACAGGATATTTTTAAAAACCTGATCCTAATGTTGCGAAATCCAGAATAAAACTCCTTAACAGCAATGAGAGGTTAAGAAGCAGGCACTCCTTTATTACAGCACTGGGCACACGGAGGATCGCTCCACCTAGCGTGTGCACCTGGCTAGTTTAACTGTGCAGGTTAAATATACACCGGTTATACATATTCATTAATTATGCAAATGTCCTTAACACAGGCGCAGTACAATTCTCGTCATCATATATTAGGTTATATAAAAGTACATTCTATGTTAATTCTTAAATTTGACCTTTCTAATGATTGGACCTTCCGTCACACCATCTTATTAATATTCTCATGCTAAAACAATCATTGGTTAGTCTCATAACTCTACTGATTGGAA
>JANZLQ010000001.1:38557640-38568830 GCA_026212715.1 Elanus axillaris
CCTAAATCTCTATAACTACATTACAAATATCACATGCCTATTTCACAATCAAACTTTTATCAAAGTACTTGCAACACTAGTTGCTTCTTCCTTAGTATCATGCACAAAACAAGAGGTGTTGTATAAAGCAATAATATATGTTGCTTTTTACCCAAGGTGTGGAAATTCTCATTTCTACACATTCAATCAAGCTGTACTGCAAAGCAAATTTTATTTAAGGCCACCAGTTATGCAGCTTATACAGTGGTCATGAGAAGTAGTTCAGGTAAACTTTTTACTTCTGACAATTAGTTATTTTCTATATTACTGATTTTATACAAAAACTTTTTTCTTTTCCTATTTTGTTTTTAAGAGCACCCATTCTCATCAGCTCACATAACTCTCCTAAATGGAAACAATATTTTCACCCAGAAGAGTAGGACAGGGGATAAAGACTGTTTTCTGAGTGCTGAATAAAATTATAATCTTGCCAGTGTCAAACTTCTTTGTAGTTTGTGGAGGAAAAGAAACCCCACATTTGTTTTCAGAGAAGACACTGGTGCATAAACAATAATGACTGGCACTTGATACAGTGCTGGCCATTTGTACAGGACATGAAGCAGTTTGAACTCTGAAAAGCCAGTTGCCAGTATAAGGTATGTGTGGTAATTTCCTGTGCATCATCTAGGAGGACTCAAACAGAAATTTTGGTTTTCCTAAGCATCTCTGGCTGTCTGAGGTAAATTCATTGTTTTACACACTTTATTTGCCTTATTTATTCATTTGTCTGGCTGTTTTTTACCAAGGAAGCTCAGTGATGTAGGTGTTTAAAGGTAATGTTTGCAGAGGACTGCAAATCAAAATGAAGAAAACCAACGTGCAAGTTTAAACAAACATGCAGGGGCTGTGTTTTTCAGCACACTCTATGTCACACCACATGTGATGAATCTTCTTCATTAACAAATAAGTCAAGAGAAAAACTACAGCCCAGCTGAAAGGTATAAATACCACTGTGATCCATGAGAAAGGAATCATGTTTCCACTGTTTGGAAGAGGAAAAACAGGCAGTGTAGCCTTATTATGAATATTTGCACAAGATAAATAAGATTAGTTAAGAAAATTCTGTTTATTCCATGTCTTCCCTAATACCTGACTAGCATTTTCCCTAGGAAAAAATATTTTGGAAGCATTGTTTGTTCCCCTGGGGATCAGGAAATCAATAGAATATTAGCATCTGAGTCATTCATCAGTTACACCTGTGCACATGAGTTCCCATGGTATTTTAGCCAAATGAAAGACTGAAGTTCCTCCCAGAGGAACTTGAGATAAGTGAGAAGAAAGCCTTTAGGAAAGCATGTGAGAGTGCTGTAGAACTACTAGAGCAGCACAATATGGTGAGAATATTATTATCAGCATGATATGAAGCAAAACATTTTGACATTTCCAAACTCCACTTTTTTCATATAACTTTTATCCCTATGAAAAATTTTGCTGTTTAATTTTTTTTTTTCCTGAGTTAGGACCAAGTGTCAAAATATCAATCTCTTGTGAGACAGAAATTCCATTTTATATTAGCTTTCATATCAAGAGTGACAGCTCATTTTCTCATTTGAAGCATCTCTATTTTTACCTTCTCCCATTCAGCCCCTGAAGAAAATAATGTATGTTAGAATACAGAATCATTTGGTGGTCACTGATTCTGTTTTATATTCTCAGTTCACATGTAGTAGTTCAGATTTAAGAGGTTCAGTCTGTTTCTTTCCATAAATTCTGCTTTAGCTGGCTACATTAGAAGGCACATGGTATCCACTCTGTTGCTGGGAAGGCTCAGTACTGTGTGCAGAGGCTGGTAAGTTTAGCCCTGTAAAGACCACTCTTGGGGGTGTTCTGCCAGGAAAATGCAGTGAAGAACAGCAGGCAGATCTCAAAATGCTTAAATATCACTGACAATCTAACAAAGGTCTTTAAGCTGTGTGCTCTGATGCCTTTCAGAGTACATATTTTGATAAGTTTATACCCTATTGGAACTTGCTGGAGGCATGTTTTAATTTTAACTGTACCATTTTGCACTATCAGTTACACTGAGCTAGGGCGCAAACTGCTTCAGTGCAAAAGGAAGATGCACACCCATTTCAAATTCATATATTTCAAAGTTAAACCTTTCCAGCTGTATAGCAAACAGGAATGGCAAAAGGTGTGAATTACGAACTACTCATCCAAATTTAAAAAAAGAAAAAATGATCCCTTGGCCACATAGAAAAATGTCCTCCGATCATCATAATCTTCATTTTGGGACCACACAGAGAACCTAAATCAGGAAAAACCAGATTACGCTGTCTTCAGGGTAAAAAGTTTCCCTCTTTCTAAAGAGGCAATATTCTAAACACAGTAGAGTGTGAAGGAGAAACAGAGGTATAGAGAGAAGTCCTTTACTTATGATCTGTCAGCAAGTTCATGGCCAAGCCAAATTTGATAATTCTCATTTTAATTTCCTGTCCAAGGACCTTCCAACTCTTGGATGCAAATTGTTATTAAAAGAGAAGTATGACCTGTTATAGCAGTGTAAGAAAAGACTCCAGAAGATCATATAATTCTTGGAAGAGGGAAAGAACAACATCTGTGAATAAAACCAGTATATTTGTGACCAGCAGAAAGAAAGAAACTTGCCTTCATATGGTTTTATGCCATCAGTTTGAACAATGTGCACTCTCAGATGTCTAATAAGCACTGAGCTCATGCTACAGGCTCTCTCTCATGGGAGGAAATTAAATGGGTCTCTTGTTTTTACCTGTCTTTCTATTTTCACACTGTAGAAAATAATTTCCTTGAGACCTCTGTCCTCCTGTAAAAAAACGTGGTTGAAATTGCCCAGTCAGCTCAACATTATGGTGGGAGAGGGACAAAATCAGACATTTAAGCAGTTATACACATAATGTTTCACACACTCATGCATACAGCATGCTCAAAGAAGCCATATTTCCTTAGAAAAACAGGCTAAAAATAAATATAACACTACTTTTCTGACAGGCATTTGGAGCTTTGGCAGCACAAATTGTTTTATTCAATAGCATTTCATACAGAAAAATATAAGCTACAATGTTGCCTCCTATGCTCCATGAGGAAAATTATCTTGGCTTCTAGGGCTCCTTGCTATTAATCTCCATCAAGTACCCCTGCCAACACCCCCCAGAGGCCATGATCCTGCAGAAGCACTTATGCCCATGAGCAACCCTATAGATTTCAACTGTCACAGGCTTAAAGTTTAGCATTCCTGAGAGATCACTGTCACAGTAAGTTCAATCTTTAAGAAAATATTGAGAAGTTAGGTCTGGGCAATATGCATCACCAAGATATTGTAATGAAACCCCCCAACCTGATCATTCTACTCTGAGGCAAATTTGTACCAGAGGTAAAAGTATTGGGGTCAGTAAACTTAGGTTAGGAGGCTTTTACCCCATGGCTGTACCTACAAATGTCTTATTAGTGCACTTGGCAGAGCACTTGCCAAGCTAAGATAGGAAATCAAAGCTGAATGACTGAGAATTGAGTCCAGCTCTGAGGCCCTAAGTAATGCCACAGATACAATAAAGGACTCAGAAGACAAATATAACAATTTTCTGCTGTACTAGCTAAGAACTGTCAGTCAGGTAGGTGGGCTTATTCCCAAGTTAATTACACTTCAGAGTTTATCTAAAATCCATAGATTTATAAATAAAAAGCTTTGGTGGGATTATTTTCAGTGTGATCAAGGTCTTCTGAAAGCCTAAGAAGTCAAGTATGACACAAGAAAAAGTATTATCAGCTGGCTGTTGCAGTTATAAATAATGCAAATCAGGTACTTTTGAACTCCTTATTCCTACAATACTAAGCAATAATTTAGCTGCATGTGGCTATTTAATTGTGTAATTTTTGCAAGAATTTCAGCTCTTTTCACAGAACATATAACTAGACAAGTAATCTCAAATTTTTGCTGGCCAATGAAAGAATACTGAAGAAAAAACAATGCAGAGGATATCGTACTTTGCTTCCCCTGCCAACTTGGAGTATAGTGGTGCAGCTGCAGATGTAGATATGTCAGAGGTCTTTAAGACAAAAGGTTGCCAGTGAGTGACAGAATAGAAGCCTTTCAAGTCATAATTCAAGGTCATGAGGAAGGGGAGATAAGTATTTTCCTTCTTCCACTTCTCAGGTGTCCATATGTGCCACCAAAGAGGCTCTTTTTAGCTCTGCTTTCATCAGTTAAGCAGGCAATGCCTTCTCTGTAACAGATCCTCAAAGAGTTTGGAAATATAATAACAGCACTCATTTATTGATTGCTTTGATCAGATACTAGGCAGGAGGGAAGAAAACCTCAACATACACATCAATAAACAACCTGGAGCCTCTAAAGCCATACTGAGAGAGCCTCAGAACTAACAATGAGGCTGAGATAGTCAAAAAAGAAAACCCATGACAGTGAATCAATATAAAGCCTTGTAGTAAAGATGCTGAAGTAAGAGGAGGAATGTTGGGTCACTGCAAAAAGAACTCTGTGGCCTGCATTAAAATGCTGATATAACTAATAAGGGTTCCTTCAGGTACAGGGAATGGGTGAGACCATCTCCCTCTCTCCAAATGACTACAGAAGATGCTTGGGATGACAAGGCCTTGGACAAGGGTCAAGTTAGACAGGCTGAATCGAGGCACTGGTTTTGCTGTATACTTTTGACATGAGGATGACATAAGGCTTAGCAGCCTCTCCCTTTCTCTGGAGACAAGTGGTTTGTGCTTTATATGGGTGCTAACAGTATCTGAATGCAGTGGGTATGCATATGCTTTACAGGGCTATAAGCTATTTATGCTGAAGTTGTTCCTGGAGTGCTTATTATAGATACACTGGGGAGTCATCCAGAAAAACAAAAGGGAAGAGAAAAAATGGTAGGACATATGCAGCCCTTTATTGAAGATTATTAAGAAAAAATGACAGGAAAAAGCTTTCAACTGAGATGAAAGGCATGCTTGTTGGAAGAAACTGAAAAAAAAGTCCCACTACTTCAATAGAGTTGCTTGAAAGAGCCAGGCTGTGACCCAGTCAGAGGGCCTGAAAATTTTAGTAGCTGTTACAGTATATTCTGTGTGTGGCAAGCTGTAAGGTAGAGCTGCCTATAGACTTAAAATCCCATTGATGTGTTTTTCAAAATCTCAATTTCTTCTGAAAAAGTAAACACATAAGAGGTTTTTATAAGGCTGGTCGTTCCCTTGCTACAACTGATTCTAAATTCTCAAAGGGGAAGCTGTTAAGTATGCAGATACACAATAACCTCAAGTGATACTCAGCCCTAAAATACAGAAAAGGTACAAGGCCTAATACCAAACACAGTGAACATAGGGGTCTGACATGGTCATGAAATGAAATGGAGGTCCAGCAGGTCCTGGAACTGTAACACTGCAACAAGTTTTTGGAGTGTGTTATACAAGAATCTTTAATCTTCACAGTCAGGCTTCAAAGAAACTCTAATCCTAGCTCTTGGGTGGGATTTGGGAGGCAAACTCATCAGTGTGAGACGATAGGTATACAAACACTCCCTGAGTGGAAGCATGACCGCGAAATATGCATATTTGTTACCTCCTGGTTATTCTCTGCATGTTCACTTTGCCTCCATTAGTTTTGGATGTTTTACCCCGCAGCAGAAGACATGAAAACTCTCTCTCATTTTAGTAAATGAGTACAGGTATGCCTGCAGGCTCACATGGAAAAGTGAATAGAATAGCTATTGTGACCACTTGTCCACTTTGCTAAAGCAGGATAGGAAGGAAACAAGCAGTATGTGAACACTGGAACCACCAAAGATTGACTTGACCTGGGATTTGTGCCTCATTGACTGTCTTTGGCATAAAATCTCTATCAATATGCCAGTATGGCAAGACTGGCTTGCTTTGAAGAGCATCCTGCAATCTTGTTCTTCTGCAATTTTGGTCTCCCACATGCATGTCCTGACCTTTTCTAAAGCTGTGACGAGATGGGTTACAGTCAGCTGTCCACTTCTGGAAGGAAGCTCTTAGGCACTCCAAAATATCCCCCAAGTTAGACGAGCATCAGACAACAGAGCTCACAAATGGCCCACCTTCCCTGTAGTAGAGACTCAGCATTTGAGGGTCCAGGCTCCAAGCAAAGCTTTTTCTGAGGCTCAGGCACAGACAATCCACATTGCATGCGAATGCCCTAGTGTCTAAAACTGCTTGAGATCACACTGCAGTTTCCTACTCATGTAGGATAGAAATAGGTGCTCTCTATTCCATTGAGCTGATTAAATAGACAGCAAAATTGTGAGCTACCTTTCCCTAGGAAATAAGGCTAAGAGCCTCCTGTGAACTGTTGAAGATCAAAAGTGCCAAGTTACTGTTGCTAATGAGGAAAACATTCATTACAAGTTTTTTCAAGAGTAACAGTATGTTTGCTCTGACAAATGGGTATCATTGACAAGCACTATTTGTAGATATTTGGTAAATGCCTTAAAACTCTATTTTTAATGCCATAATAAAATGAATGCAGAAGCTGATGAGTCAGCAGGGCTATGATACTCTTTTGCTAATTATGTGCTAAGGTTTATGAAACTAATAACTGTTTTTAATAATAGTGAGGAGGAGAAAGCTTACTTTTAGAGAATACATTAAAATTTGCACAGGTAATTGGATAGTATGGGAATTCAAGATAAGAATAACTTAATTAAAATGAAATTTTAAAACAAATGACCAAGGTTGGTTTTTAATCCCCTTACACTACCTTGAAAAAATAATTTACATCTCAGTGTAATCAGTACATAGTCATAACTGGGCATTATGACCACTAGATGAGCAGAAGAGCTAGGCAGAGAATGGGTATATAAATGAGGAAAAGGGGATTAGAGGTTCCAGAGTTCATCTATTAAAGCTACATTCATAAATGTCCAGACCATTATGAGAAGCAAACAACCAACTCCTAAACCAGGCGGTCACAATTTTTTATTTCCTTTGTCTCTACTCCTGTCTTTCCCTACTGTGCTGGCTACTTTCTCTCAGACCATCCTCACCAAAGCAAATTAGCTTTACTCTTGGCAGGGTCAGGTCTACATTCTCCTGTTCTCATCCAGCACAGAGCTGATACCATCTCTCTTCCGACTCCTAATATATCTTCTGCATTAGCTAGCAAACACTCCAGCATTTCTGTGCTGTGTTTTTACCATCCAAACTCCAATCTGGAAAGGTCTATTCTTTCAGTCTCTATGTGTCACATGTACCTCATCATCCAATAGCCTTTTCAGATTCATATTTGAAATGTTTGTGAGAGGAACATAGAGGATATTGAATCTGTTTGGGTGTGAGTCTTGATGATTAGACTCAAGTACTCAAGATATGAGAGATCTACATGCTGTAGGAAAAGGGAAGGTCTATTAATTCTTGATCTTGATCTGTACCTGTAACCAGAGATGGGAGATCCACTGTGTTTATGCATCCACACCCCAGCACCTGTCATCCTGAGCAAAGTAACTCACTAAAAATAAACAACAGATAAGTGAAAGGAATTATTATCCCCAATTGGAGCCAAGATGGAGAGTGCCAGTGACATGCTTAGTGTCCCATAAGCTGTTCCAAAGCAAAGAAGTAAAACTAAATGTTTGGAATCCCTGCCTAGGAGTTTTTGCTCTCCTTGACAAGGTGGAAGCATCCTTCAACCAGTGCAATTCCTGAATCACGTCACACAAGG
The DNA here is from genome assembly GCA_026212715.1 of Elanus axillaris. Taxonomy (NCBI): domain Eukaryota; kingdom Metazoa; phylum Chordata; class Aves; order Accipitriformes; family Accipitridae; genus Elanus; species Elanus axillaris. The sequence goes on from JANZLQ010000001.1 coordinate 38,565,343, forward strand.
GAACACTTTTTTATTGTGAGGGTGACTGAGCACTGGCACAGGTTTCCCAGAGAGGTTGTGGAATCTCCATCCTTGGTGATATCTAAACAATGCCTGGACATGGTCCTGGGCAACCAATTCCAGATAACCCAGCAGTGGGCGGTTGGACACAATGATCTACAGAAGTCCCTTCCCACCTTAACCATTTTGTCATTTTGTGATCTACGCCTTCCCAGAACCCCAGTAAAAATCAGTGACTGCTGTTCCCAGATTTGAAAACTGCACTGCTTTCCTGGCTACTTCTGTTTGGGAAAGACTGGTGCTGAAACAGGGTCAGGCCTGAGATTACAGTGTTCCTTCCTCTGCCCAATTTCACAGTGCCTTTTACAGGACATATTTGGGGAAATGCAATTATTGTTTTTTTTTTTTTTCGTTTGTTTGGTTTTTTTCCCAGAGAAAACTGCTTTTCTCCAATAGGATAAAAATAGCCTTCCACAATTGTTCTATCCCTTTAGACTTAGTGAATAATTGAAGAATGCTTTCCTGGTAGTTAGTAATGAAAGAGGTTTACTCTGAACCTTTCTTCATTATCCAGTGCCAGCACTTTCCTCCATTGCTGAGGTTGCAAGAGAAAGCAAAGGGTGACAGGTGCTTGTATATCTCTTCATGAACAAATGAAGCAAATTCTGCTACCATCTGGCTGGGAGTAAATCTGCAGTAACTCCACTGGATAACTGAGAAAGCAAAATGTTCAATTACATTTTTCATCTGGCATGTTCAAAAGAACATGTGACTAATGAGACTGACATGTCTATAAATGTATAACAAAATATCAACCCATATGGCTTGCTGGTTTTACCAGCTCTTCCCTCCTACTCTCTTGATTATTCACCTGTGGGTACCAACACTAACCTCAAGGCAGTTTTCTTGCTATTATATCTTTGTTCTTCTCTACCCATGTTAACAAAGATTCAGTGAATTTCTTCTCTGCTAAATAGATACTCTTATTCGTATAAAATAGTTTCCCACAGCAACAACTGGCAGCTTAGATTCCTAGCCTACAGAAGGAGGGATCTGTGCAAACAAAGCTCTGCCTCCATTCCCTGCACGATTTGGTTTCTCTCCTCTTTTATGGCAAACATCTACCTGAGTACAGCCCCAGATCAGGGTCTTCTGCCTCTACATCCCATTGAAAGACTGGGCACCTAATTTAATTTTTGCCAGAGATAGGCTGGAACTACCTCACAATATGGAAGTCAGAAAAGATGCTGCATATTCAACTGCTTCCATTTTCTTCTAATTCTTTGATGGCTGTAATGGCATTTGTATAAGCTCCACCTCAAAAGAAAAGACATTTCTGTTAGCATCTGGGAGAAAAAAAGGGGAGGGGAATATTTTTATTTAGTTAGGCCTTGGTTTTTGGTTTGGTTGTTTTGGGGTTTTGTTTGGTTTTGTTTGTTTTGGGTTTTTTTTTGTGTTTGTTTTTTTTTTTTTCTTTTTGGAGCTTTTTTTCTTGCAAGTCAGGAAGAGCAGTGGAGCTTTTTGAAAGTTTAGGGATAATAGAGGACACATGTAATACATTAAAAATTCAAGCCCCAGGAGTGATGAAGGGTATTTAGGTTTCATTTATCTATAGACTTCTGGCAGGTTTTGTTGTAAAGAAAAAGCAAAGTCAAGTCCTGCAGCTTATTTCTCTTCTCAGAAGATGAAATTAAAGGATCCTGTATATGGTACTGAGAAATCAGAAAGAAGCATTGCCTCATTTTCTGTTACTAGAGCTTCATGGATACTAGAAATCCTAGAAAGAGTGAGGTTTTGTGTAACCTGGATGGAGAGCTTAGAAAAAATAAGAAAATAAGAAAAAATAAGCTCTAGAAGCCCCATGCTGAGAGTTGGCATTGACTTGAACTGAGCCTGTAATACTTCGAGAGTGAGGGAATAGGGTACAGATTAAGGCATCCCTTGCTTTGGTGCAGACCTTAACCTGCTGTCTCTAGGAAGCTGAATGTTAAAAGGAATTGCTGGGCTTGTGCATACTGTAAAATTGCAAAAGAAAAGCCATTAAAACTTGCCTTAATTAAAAAAAAACCACAACTGCTGAGGAAAAATCATAGCCCATAATTGTGAGATTGTTCCTTCATTTTTCTTTTCATTTTCAATTTGCTCTGAAATCAAACTCCCTTTGCCTTCTAATGCACTACACTAAACCAACTGACAATACTATCATTCTCTTTTATTTATTTTTTCCTTCTGCTTATAGTTTTAAAATTCTCATGTTAATTCCTTAAAAAAGTGCAATAAAAGCAAATTAATAGAAAATTAAATCATGTTTCAGAACAAAAAAAAAATCATTACTTTGTTTAAAGTGCCTTGTTAGCAAGTTCTAGATAAGATATTGAAACCTGTATTACCTGACCTTTTGAAGAGGTTAATTGATTACACACCGTTGAGGCTGGCACTGTTTCTCAAATGATCCCTGCCATTCAGTGATAAGGTGTCATGGAGAAGAAAGGGCAAGTGAAAGAAGGATAAAAAGGACCACCGTCTTTGAAAGGCAATGAGGAGGGAGTAAGGATTTTTGAGCCAGAAGCAGTCAACCACTAAGGTATGCAAGAGCAGGATGGGAAATGTTTGAGGTTTTCAGCAGGTTCTCCTTAAGCCTCCATAGGACTTCATGGACCATACTTGTGCCACTCCTGAACCTCAAAGCTCACTTCCTCCTACTGAACTGTCCTTCCCAGTGAACTACTTCTACTCACTTCCTACCTATGCTAGGCTTTTTATGGCTTCAGAATGTGCTATGTCTAGCAATTTAGGTTTCTTTTCTTTCCCTTTTCTGTTTTTCAATAATCTGACCCACAAACTTTTCCAGCTAAAGAGACTCCTTGGATCTCTGGATGTTTGTTTATGTTTAATGCAAAACCTGAATATTCATTCAGTATTCTGTGAGTGCTCATGTGTTGAGACAACAGTTTCTTCCTTTAGATTCTGTTAAAGTTGATGGTACTAGTTAAAGCCTGTAAAAGCTATGTGACTTGTTTGCTAAAATGCTGGCAGGACTTAACAGGGTAGAGGTTAACTAGTGCTGACCAATTAGGATTCAGCTCTTTGGCTAGAATTAACCCTCCCATAATGCACAAAAAAATCCAACTGTGCAGGTATGTATCTTCATTCACTAATGAAGCTACTTGTTATGACACAATAGGGACAGTTAACTCTTCATTAGCTGGATACAACTATTCCTATATTGATAACTACAAGGCAGTTGAATAAATGAAGACAGGATGAAAAGCAGGATCACAAAAGGCTGTGGTCATTGCCATCAAACAAGGCTATACAGATCTGTGGGAGCAGCATGTATGAAATAGCACACACACTATATGAAGTGAATTTGGGTGCATGGTGAATAACCTACAATACACTTAAGAAAACTTAGGTATTAGTTATCTTTAACTCATGCCTTTTAAACTTTTTTCTTCCTATTCTTTGTTGCTATTTTAAAATAATGT
>JANZLQ010000001.1:38568930-38584819 GCA_026212715.1 Elanus axillaris
AGGGAAAACTAATCTCTTCCAGATAGAAATTGTAATAGAAACACTATTAAAGGTGAATGAGATGAAAAGAACAATTAAGTCCCAGCTGGCAAAAACTCACATGTGGGAAAATAAAACACATGTAAGTAGGGCAAAAATCAGTTGATGGTATGATGGCATCATATTTTTACATGGGATTTATACCATCAAAAATGAAAGGAGAGAAACACTGTTTTTCAACTCCTCAATAGACTGGATCAGTGTTGCAGCAAGATAGGGAGCCTCTTCTATAGAGATATGCCATCAATTTGATTTTCAGTTTCTGTTTCAAAAAAACTAAACAGCAGGCATAGGGCAAATGTCAAAAAACAACTGGAGAAGGAAAAAGCTCAAGTGAAGGCAAAAAACACCTAGCATTTTCTGCAGCCTCTTATTTAGACTGCTTGGGTCTCAGAAGGTGGGGTGGGGATGGGAGTCTGTGTTTTAGGAGTTGGAGTTGCGTCTTGTCCATCTCCTCTCCCAGGTTAGTCTGACATCTTGGAAGAATTCATCTCCTTTTTAACTGTATACCAGAGAGTGATATATTCTGCATTACTGTGCCTCCTAATAATACTACAAATATTTGTGAAAATTTTTATTTCTTGATCATCACTACAAGGGAAAAATGCAATAGAAACATTAAAGCATATGTTAAATTCTAGCAGATATTAATAAAGGAACATGATTTTCTTGTAAGTATAGTTTTCCTGGTTATAATGCTTTTGTGAAAACTCTGCTTGCTAAGTTAAGCTCTATATGAATTCCTTGTTACATGTTATCTTGTTCCAGTACTGCAAAACATTTCTTCATGACTTTAAACTTAGGTCAAGTAGGTTTCAGCAGATATGGCAAAAGTTAAGCATGAAGAGAGTTGCTCTCACTACTGAAATGTATTTCTGATTCCTGTAAGGCGCTGTGTGAAGGAAAACCTTCTGAACTTGTTTGATGAGGAGCTAATTTAGGACTACAATAGTAAAAGAGGGGGGTGAAGGTGAAAAATCAATTTTTGGAAAAGGTCTTTTAATTGAGGCTTTGTTTCATTTATAGGTTGCAAAGTTTGCAGAAAAGCTAATCCATAGCTAGTTCTGCTTTTCCATTTAGCCATACAATCAAAGTATTTGTATAAAACAAAATAACAAAACCAAGCCTTTTTTTTGTTGTTGTTTGTTTGAGGGATGGTGGTGGTTTTTTTTTTTAAGGGGGAGGATAAAAAAATACAGCTTGATAATGAAACTTCATAGGCTATTTTGTGAAATGAAAAATTAGTTCAAAAGCTTGGGAACCTAAGCTAGCCTGAAACCTACAATAAAATGCAGAGAACATTTTTCTGCATGATTTGACAAATTTTAGCTAATTTATTAAAAATTATTCTGGCTCATGTAGAGATTAGGCACCATGGCTTGGTGTTCATGGTGGATGACAGGGAAGGAAAAAAATAGAAAAAATTACTGTCTGTTTTAAAAAGGTTTTTACCTGCTTACTGTACCACCCTATTGACCATGCAGGGGTTTGGAAACATTTATGAGTAAGACTGTCTTCTACTATATCACATATACATAACCATGGGATCTTATCCTGCGACTGCAGAAGTCAATGAAAAAACTCATTTTGACTTTAATTAGAGAATAAATCTCTCTTCAGATACAGCAGATGTATTAATACATGTGAATAACCCTAAGAATCTCATTTAAGTCTATCACCAAAAATGACTGGACTCCAGCTATCATACTCATCTGGTAAATGGGGCAAGGAAAGTTACTCTCATGCTGTCTCTTTATAGGACAGGATTATAAAAGAAGATGATAAATGTTATTTACTTGACAGTCATTCCAGCATGAATTTAAATATTCCGCAGAGCTTAATATACAAGTGTGTGTATATGCATTGTTATACAGTGTTGATAATAAAAAAGGTAATACCACACTGAACTGTAAGGAAGCTTTGCAGTTCTTATTTTGGTAAGGTATTTATAATGTCTTATACAAAGGAAAAACTGCTCAATGAAATGTAATGCTGGGATCCTCAATTTTCCAAAGATTTGGCTAGTCATACGTTATACTGGGGGGAGAGGTGGGGCTACACCCATCAAAATGAGAAATGAAGTGTGGTCAGCAGACATTTTCTGAAACAAGCAATTATAGAGGACGACTATTTGCTAGGCTGCTTGTAATCATGACTAATCACTAATTATTTTCTTTTAATGTATTTATTGCTACCTAAAACTTGTACTATGGATTTTAATCACAGTAATATCTAGCAATATGTATAAGCTGGTATTCAAAGATTCCTTGTTTTCAGAAAGACATATTATTACCCTGTGCTGAAAAAACCAGCTGTGACATGCCATCAATTTATAAGCTTTCAGGACCTCAGTGATGGAAATGAGCATTTATAACTAAGAGCAGTTACACAATGAACCTTCATGAAGGCTTTCTAGATACATATTAAAGCTGAAATATTCAAAATGAAATTAAAATATAGAAGTCTTGACTTGAGGGTCAGGTTAAAAATTAATAACAAGGAGATATGTGAAAAAGCATCATTCAGACTTGAAAAAAATCTGGTTTGATCTAGCCTGCCATATTATTGCTACTTTCTCAACACCAAGGCCCACAAGCTATTTTAAGGAGCTGCTAACACTAAGTTCATTTGACAAACATATATTTTGAAGCAAAAAGTTTTGAAATGCATTGGGAAAAATAAGATTATGGAAAATATCCCCTGTCACAACCTTGGGGATGAACATTATTTACCTGGAGAAGACATACAGCTTCTTATCAACTAGATAGCAATGCACAATATGTCAGCATGGTCATCTTTGTCACATTATAACATCATATATTATGACTGTCTTAAGGGAGTGGGGGGGAGGGGGCGGGGGGCAAGAAAGGTTCCCACCTCCTGCTCTTTATTTTTATAGAGGACACTTCTTGGTAATGAGGTTCTTCATGGTCTGGATATTAAGGGGCTTTGTATTCCACCTGCCACAGGACAATGAGAAAGGACAGTGGGAATCATTACTGCTTTTACTGAAGCCTTCACTCCCAGTAGACAAGGCTGTGAATGGATACTTGATTAATTAGGTTTGAGAAATAAAAGCATGGGGATATAACTTTCTCTCTTGGACACTGCTGGTGATAGGAACTGTCTTGATGTAAGTGCACAGGGTTTAAACTTGGCCTTTTTATGGACACCACTGTTCCCATTGAAATCCATTCTCTTGATGTTAATGTGATATAAGTGACTCCCTTATGCCAATCACTACTCACCTCTAGGCTGTACAACATTTGGCTGCATGCCACAAGATTGATAGCTTTTCTGAATTAAGGTTGAGTTACACTATTAATTGATTCAGGATGTTTTTTTGGAGTAATTGTGTTCAAGAAGGATATGTCAATACAATTTGCTCTCTGTTGTCACTGCACCATATAATATAATGGGGTTAGGTGCACATGGGATAGTAAACTTGCATGACTATGGCACTATTTGCCAAAAAAATTCACCATATAGAAGAAATATAGAGAAGGTGAAGTTGCACTTAATCTGTTTTGCATTGCAGAGGTTGTTATAATAAATGTAGTTTTGCTGTTTATTTGGAAGCTCTGTAATGTTCATTTATGTGTCAAGGTAATTGTGATATGTTGGTAATGTAGCTGTGTATTCGTACACTTTAGGCTCAAATCATTAAGTTTCAGGACTGACATAGAAGACTCTGTGCAAACACATGTTGCCTGACTAATTCCCCAGCCTTTTGAAATGCACTATATTATGTAGATGAGGGAACAGCAGTCCAAAATGTTTCATCAGGTGCCCAAGAACTTAGCATGAAATTCAAGTTTAGAATTTGTGTATGCAGAGATGGGGGACATGCTCAAGGTAGTTGATCATCCAGAATTCTGAATAGGAAAAAATTCCAGTGTGCTCAAATGGTCCTAAAACAAGTTCTGCACAGAACCAAGATCACCTTCAATAAACCATCTTACAAAATGGTAACATGCAAACATCTGTCTTCCATTGGCTTCTGTCATTTGCCTAGAGGATTGATTTGGAACTCTTGCTTATTTCATGGTAGGATATAGAGGACAACTGTACATTGCAATCTTTTTTTCTGTTTTCTTTGGTTACAATCATAGATGGGCAGATACACAACAGGAAGTTTTTCTGACACAATTAATGTATCTCTGCCACCTGTTCCTACTCGTCTCACTGAATTTAAAATGGTTTGTAAACCTTTCCCCATTTCTGTTAGTTACTCAAAATTACTTCCTGGGTCCATTGACTTGCATTTTAAGCTGACACGTTTTCTGAAAGTACAGCTATTTTCCCTTATGTGGTCTCTAATCAACAACAAAACAAAAGCTCACTTTACAATTAAACCTTAAATTTCTAGGAATCAAGTGCATTCTATTCTCTAAACTCAAGATAGCCTTTCCACTGTAAGTTAAGAATTTCATTGTTTAGAATTTTCCAGAAAAAAAAACAGTCTTCAGTCAAATGTAGACTCCCTTTCACTGTTGTATGAATGAATTTAACTTACTCATGCTCCACCTCTTTTCCAAGATCCACATCAGCCCCAATGTACCATTTTAATTTCATTCCCTGTTTGGGGATTAAAAGGCTGTAAAGACACCAGGATAGCTCATACTCCACAGGCTGAGATTCACCTCCAGTAATCCTATTAAAATTAAAAAGATTACCTGTATGAGTTAGAGCTGGAGAGGACAGTAATGGTCACAAGCGTATAATGCAGGTCTATTGCAGAAATATATTATAAAATATACACTCTTGATTAGATTAACTTCTTTTTCACCACCAAAACTGTGGCTATTCTCCTCTTGTACAGAAATGCAAGTTGGCCAGAGATTTAAATCATTACTTCTGCTACTTGCTTACAGCACAAGATTCAAACGCCTGTTAATTTGCTGAGGCCGGTGTTTCTGTTCATCATCTCTAATCACCCGTCTATAGTTTGCATTTCTCAAGTTCTGTAGGGCACTGAGTTAACCAGACCAGTTCATATTTCAGAGGAAATGTAATCAATAAATCACCTATATTAGTCTGATGTCTACACATAGGGGTTTTATTATTGAGGATATTTTGAAAGGTTCACTGAATATTACACATTGAAATAAGTGTCTGTTGCCTGGGAGCAATTTCCAAGCTGTCTTCTGGGATCTAGGGGACACTTAAGAGGATTTAGTGGTGGAAATCTTTCATTTAGAAAAGCTATTTCTGCAATTCACATGTTAAAGAAATAGAAAATGTTTCTTTGCCAACTTCAACTGCAGTAAATGCATGTGAATAGCTCCCCACCCCTGAAACAGAGCTAATTTCTGCAGACGTTCATCCCAGAGATGTATTTCTGAGCAGGTGTTTTGCTTCACTGTTCACACCTTGTTCCATCATATCTATCATTTTGCCCTTACACAGTCAAGGAATTTGGTCTTTTCAGTTGAGTAAGCTGGGAAAGGAGAGTGCATCACTTCTTGTTTTAAAAGATTCCACAGTACTTGGCTCCTGTGTATGTCTGAAAACAGTAAATGTGTAATGAAATAGCTGGAAAAACAAAGCACAAATTACCGCATATATCATGCTCCACATTTACAGTAGCAGAAGCAGTAGCACTTTTAAGTATTTTCCTCCCCTCTCTCCTTCCTGATCATTGCTGCTATTGTTTTCATCCTTGTTTGCAGAAATCACAAAGTGCTTCCATCTGTCAAGCCATCATTTCTCAGAAATGAAGATGATCTGGACAAAGTCAGGTCCAGTTACAGGGGGCAAATGTCTCTAGGCACTCAGCTGGGAGGTTTCTTCCTCTGGCTCAGTCCTTAGGGAAGGATTTGGGGAATGGGGAAGGATTTGGGGAATGGGGGAGGAAAAGTGCATCTGTTATTGGGTCTTACTATAAAAGATAGCTCCTACCTCATGCTTCATTTCCAGGACTAGAACCTTCACTGAAGAAAGTCACAAGTATTAAGCAAATGGGGATTTCCCAACTTGAAATCACCAAATGAAAAATCGAAATGCCTGATTTGTCTTGCTGATATCTGATTTTCAGAACTAATTCTACCTTTGTTTCTACAGAAATTAAATGTGATGAAAGAAGAATTGACCAAATTCCCAGGACCAATTCCAGCTGTAGACAACTTGAGCTTTTCAAATATGCACTCTGTCAAGACACCTCCTGTGTGATATCAGGCCAATTTGTTACTTTCCCTAACACTTCTCTATCTATAAAGGGGGGGATTATACTTCCCTGTCCCATGTGTAGATGGTGAGGTAAATCTTCTAAATACTATAGGGCTCTCTGATGTACACTACAAACTCTGGGGTTTTAGACACAGGACAGAGTATAGTATTTTACATCTAAAATATTTCCAGGTGAAGTAAGCATCTTAGCAGTTTTCTGATCACTATAATTGAAAGATTATTTTGGTGAGTTTTCTTGGCCAACATACATGTGATGTTTGGATGAGCAACCAAAACAAGCATTTCCTGAGTGAAAGACCCTGAAAGACGTTTTGGCTGTAAGACCCAATCAGAGCAATTTCTTTTTCCCCCCATCTTGCTACTTTTAACCTAGAAATGATGCCATAAAGCAAGTCTCTGCACATCTTTCCCTGGGTTACTGCAATTTAATACAAGTCAGGCTGCTAGATGGAGACCAAACCAGCTTCAGACTCAGAGGAAGGCTGCAATTTGTGAGGAAAATATCACTGCAAAGGAGTCTGACAGAATAAAGATAAATCTCAATGGCCTTTTGTTTGTCAGGAATTTCTCTCCACTCACAGAAATTTCCAATGGAAAGCTACTGGAGCTACTTCAAGGAAAGAGCCAAAACTCTGAAATTTACTTAAGAAACCAGCAAGAAGAGACTGCCTGGGAGAGTCATGTTTGCAGGGCCACAGGGTGTTAACATTTCACAAGAAGAGGCATATATTTTCCCAGATGCTCCTATAGCAGTAGACCAGGAAGCCTCTGCCAGTAGGAAACACTTCTGAATTTTTGACTAGGGGATGAAGAATATATCCTCAAACATCACAATATTAACCAAGATCTTAATGCTGACCGGGAACCCTTTTACTCTATGCTTGTTGTACAGCCCAGAGTAAAAAGACAAAATGGCACATATGTTGGTAAAGAAACTGGTCTAAAGCTGCCAAATAAGTTGCAAGGCAGGATTAGACCACCTGTCTCCCAAGACTTGACCCACTGGGCCAACTTTTTCACAGAGCAGAGCTGTGCTAAATCAGCCCCAATGAGTAACAAATGCAAACATTCTCTGGGCTGAGCATTGTGATGCTAGTTACTTGCCTCCACCTTTGAATCCATATCCCACCATTCCAATATAAAAGATGGAATACCCACCACAACAGAGGAAAAAAATGCAACCCAGAATTTGTCATTCTGTATTTGCTTTGCTTTGGTTTTACTATAACGTTCTGCACATCAGTTTGTTTGATTGCTCGATGAATTTTGTCTTCCTTCCAAACAGATGGTGTGAGCCTAGGAATGGTTTTAATAAAATTCCTTGTGTGCTGGTTATATGGCACTTATTTGGCAAATGTCACTCCGCATACACACTTTAGGTTTAAGATGATACTGTAATGGCTTAAATCTCCCACTAGCTGCCACAAAATTAGATACTCATTAATATAAACAGAGAAATTAGGGGTTCTGGTAAGTCAGCTGGGAACTTGGAAAATTTTACAGGCATTTGGAAGATTTGCAGTGGGAAGGGATTGTGAAAGTCTGCCTGCCCTAGTATTAGACAGTAACAATATTAAGGCTTGAAAGTCTGAAATACATTTTGTCCTTTACTCTCTGAGCTTATCAGTCAATGCAATTGGTCCATATTTTAATCTTGACAGCCTGGAATGCTGGCAAGGTGTATATATAGCTTGGGTGAATATTATTCAATGAACTATTAGGAAAAAGTTTTTGAAAATAAAGTGAAGTTTATGCCATAGAGGGCTCTATACTGTGAAGCATCTCTAAAGTGGGAATTCCCTAACATCTGTAGATAAGGCTTCTATACTGCATAGAAATGCAAGATTGGAGACACAGCCACACTTCACTGACTGGGCTTGCTCTGCTTTCCCACCCCTATTCCAATTAATAGATTGGCCTTTAAAACCAATCACAAACACCTGGTCAGTCAGAGCAAGGTAAATCTTGTCATTACACATCCCGAATCACACAGAGAGAAAGGGCAGGCCAGAAAAGAAAACATTGCATTATGCAGACGTCACAGCATAACTGTGGAATGTAGCGAGAGATATGCATAACATCATGGGATGTGGACAGCCCAGACTTCTATTAGGAGAGGGAGTACTTGGGCAGACCAGAGAGTAGGGATGACTCCATGTAAAATCAGAATAATGCAAAGCAAAGACAGAAGAGTGCAAGTTCACACACTGCTCAGGATGTTGTATTCAGACCTACTACAGAGGCATACAATTGTTTTAATGAGATATATTAATCTTCTCCCTTCACCCCCCTTGATCTCTAAAATGCCCCAGACAGTGCATTTAGTAGCGCTTTGTACTGGAAGTGAATGATCTGGATGATATGCTACAAGAGTTAAATGCAATTGCAGCAAACTTCCCCCATGGGTAAGGCAGTGCTATTCAGTTATTTTTACTATTATGGCCACTGGGGAAATTATATTTTCTTCTGGAATATATGTTATTGGCTGTGGTCTGAGATGGGTTATCACAGTAGATGGACCACTACTGTGCTCTCTTATGGCAGCTCCCATGTTCCAGAGTGTATGCACATTATTTGATAGCTGCAAATTAACATATAAAAGTTAAGAGGCTTTTTGAAAATTATGTTTTTCAGCCTGCAATATTACATTAATTACACAACAAAGGTATGAGAAACGATCATTAGTGTGATCACACTATAATGATGGATAAAGAAACCATTATAAGTAGAAGGGACTAAGTAGCCAGCATAATCAGGAGTTTTTCTGTTGAAAACTAATGGCAAAAAGGCAAAAGCAAAAAAAATAGTGTTAAATAAAAAAAAAATGGCAACTTATAAGATAGGTCTTGAAAGTAGGGCAGCTAATGGGGATATTCACTCAAAGAGCTCGTTATTACAAATCTGCGTTAGCATTAGTTTTTCAAATCACTGCTGGATATAAAAATCACAGTTTACAGACTGTAGAGAACTTAGTTTTTAACTGTCAATCTGTAGATAAATGGGTCTATGTCAAACCAGATTCAACAGCCAGCAAGTAAGCTTGGCTAAATGTCTCCTGATATTCAGAGATGAACTAATGGCTATCATTCTAACTGTAACAGGCCACTCTGTAGTCTTATTAGTTCTGGGACCTGACATTTTGAGATGTGTTTTGGGAGTGTTGTATATATTGTTATTAATTTTTTGGAGAAAAAAAAATGCTGTAATAAGCAGCTCTTAGTCACCAAACATTTAAGAAGCCCCAAAGCTCACTCTGAAACACTAGTCCTAGGAGCTAGTTTGTGATGTATTATCAGAAAATTACTTATTAAAGATTTCTAAATCGCAATTCAAACAAAATGGCACCTTTTTTATTTGAATGAACAAAACCCCAATGAGCTATGTTTGCCCGTTTTTTACAATGATAGTCTTTTTGAGAAAGAAAAGTGAAAAGACTAGCAGTATCTTCAGAGATAGCTGTCCAATTGCAAACTCGCATGCACAGATTTGTGATCCAACTTGGTGTATAACATCACCACCTGGTACATCTGTGATTGTGTGACTGCACAATAGCCAATTAACTGAACAACTGAATTGCTTTACCAGTTTACCTAAGGCTAGTGAGTACACCTGTAGACCAGGTAACCAACCATGCAGAGCTATTTGCACATGGAATTGAAGATATTTGTATGTGTAGTTTCATATGCAATCAAATACCAAAAAGGAAAGCTAGGAAGACACAGTAGTGGTGTCTAGGTCTGCCTTACAGAACTGTTTTCTTAAAAATGGTTTTTGTATTTGAGAATACTTGAAAAAATGTCTTGTAATAAAAAGGTATATAAGGATATGCATGTTCACATATATACATGCATATATGTACATCAATATACATATATGCAGAGACATATATTTGCATATATATGTATATACATACTGTCATGAATTACTAACTCCTGCCTGGGATCTCGAGGATTTATCTGGATGTTATCAGCACTATATAACCATTAGCAAAGCAGGGAAGGACTTGAATATTTGATTTGTGGCTGCATGGAGATTTCCTTGGCTCTAATTGAGCAAACACTAGTTCACTGGGCTTAACATTGTTGTACTGGTATAAAGCTGAAATAATTCTATCAAGGGCAGATGACCTTTATGAACATAAACAAGGAGAATTATGTCCTCCATTGAATAAAAAAGCACGAAGGAGCACTTCTAAGATGCAAGCAAGGAATTCATTAGGTTTGGGTGTTGTGTCCTCCCTAAAGGTTACAACTGTGACTCCAATAGAAACTTCATCTGGATATAATTTTTAGAGGCTTTCATTTGGGTTTTTTTTATCTTGTTTTGGTCTAGTTTGTTCTAGCTGCTACATGCCAAGTACTATAGTACTACTGGGCAGTAGCTCAGATATATTCTGTTAAAAATCTTTATTATTCTCACAATTAAACTGCCCTCTGATCTACCTTATATGAACAGACTTTGAAAGACAAAAGAACTTACCTGGAATGGGGAAGGCATGAAGTAAATTCCCATATCTTCTATTCCAAGCAAACAGCACCAGCCCTAACTATGGAGTTAAAGGATTTGTCTCCCCTCCACTAGTACCACCTGTATCTATAGAGGTCTCTGTCACAAGATACAATAACAGTTTTTAGTGCTGCACTTGGACCTCATTACAGGAGCCAAATAAACCTTCCATTGAAAACCAGCCTCTTACACTGATAAACATAAAACTGATGCTGCCATCTGTTTCCTTGTCTTAAAAGCAGACAATCTGGGGACAGTAACAGAAGCTGGATTTTTTACTTTAAATGCATTGTATCATTTAATTTTTTCAGCAAGTTTTTTGGAGCCATTCTGTGCTTACAACTGCAGAAGGCACTCAAATGAATACAATCATGATGATGAAACGCAAATGTTGCTTTAGGTGTTATTAATGGAACTTATGGTCCTGCTTTTTAAATAGATATTCAGTTTGCTGTTCAATTTTCTACTAGAACTTTTTCCCTTCTCCTGACTTTAATTTGTTTCTTGCTGCACAGAGTGGGAAAGAAAAATGCTTGCTGCCTTGACTCCTACCTTACCTCTAAGCTACATGCTCTTCCATAAGCAAATGGGGAAGAAAAATGTCCTTTTAAATTGTTCTGGCATACAGTATCTCACATTCCAAGGCAAACCACAAATCACAGTCATCATGCTTCACCCCCATTGAATTTACATCCCTGGTTTCATCAGAAGACTAATAAGATATTTGTTAGGTCTGTCAGGTTTCAAATTATCTGTCAGAGATTCTGGATTTGACATGCTCTCAAAACATTCATGACCAACTGTTCTGAATCTTCTAAAAATAATAGAAAATTATAAAAAAAAATTTTCATTTGGTATGGAAACTCTTTTATAAAAAAGTAAAGAGCTTTCACAGCAGTAGATATGTCTCAATGTTATAGGTCCAGAGAACTTCTTTATGCTAATATCCTGCATTCCTTACAAAAAATTATAGAAATTTTTGTAAAACAAGCTTACATCTTCATGCAACAGACAAAATAAGCATTAAAGCAGGGTCCTTCCAGCCTGAGTGAGTAAGCCTATCACCGATTTAAAGAAAAAAATATAATAAAGAAAAATATAATAAAGAAAAAAAAAAGAATACAACACAAAGTTACTCCAGGAGACCCATTTAATGACAATTCCAATCTGAGCAGTGCCTTCTTAAATTACTACTCCAAATAATCCAAACTTCTGAAACTGAGGCATGCTGAATGAAGTTCTATAGAGAAATTAAGAGTGAAGTACTTAATCCAATTGATTTGGCAGAGAAGAGCTACATACAGACAGGAGAAAGAGGAGTGGTCGTCATACCTTAGTTTATCAGTTTTTCCTTGCTTCTGACCTTACATTAACATTCACTATGGATTCTTTTAAGAGAGAAATCCACTCTTTTGCTAGACTTAATTATGAGGCCTCATGCAGGTTCTTTTCACAGGAGTGTACTTTGGCTCTAGAGAATGCCTTACTAATGAAATATTCCAGAAACCAGGGCTTCTAAACCCAAATTTGTGCCATGTATTTTTACTAATTTGGTTGGTCACCCTATTGACCAAGTCTAGGAGGAGACTGACATGGAGAATTAAAGTGCTGAAAACAGTTGAGTTCAGGAACACAAACAAAAAAATGGGCAGAAGGCAATGAAGTTCTCCATGCCATTTATGTCACATATATTCTTCCCATTTATTTAAAGCATGAGAATAGTTTTCTGTTTGGACACCTCTGCATGTGTCTGTAATATACTTAAAGTAGGTTTTGCAGCCAAGTGTAAGTGGAGTTTAACCAGCACAGCTAATAATTGAAGATGTGGTTTAGAGTTCAGACTGCACTGAACAAATTTATTAGAGTTCTTAGCTCCATCTTCAAGTTATTAGCCTACTCCTTGACAGTGTCTGTACTGTTGTTATTACCTATACTAAATCTCATGAATCTGCCTGTTCATACTGTATCAAATCTTGGATTTATGTAAAATGATACAGAGAACTTATGCCCAGGCAGGAATGAAGATTATGTTCTACAACCCAAGAGAGAAACCAGGAAGTTTAGTACTCAGCCCTAATAAATCTCACCTCTAACTTCTGCATGGGTGAACAGAAAAAGCCTGCTTTACATCCAGTAACAGTGAGGTCATTTCATGTGAGGAGCCTGATACCAAGGGGACATACTGTTGACAACCTTTTGAATTACTGGGCTCACAGGGACTACAAAATGCATAGATGTGTAAGGCCTGTACACCAGCTGGAGGAGTCTGAGATGGAGAACACCCCGTGGGTAAGTGCAACATACATTCAGAGTACCCAACAAAATAATGGTTGCCAAGGAACTGCTAGAGAATTGCAACAATAAGCAAGGAGTACCAAGCATTTTTTTAGCCTTTAGTCTTTTTAGCCTCACCCATATAACCTGCATCCTTCAGGAAGGAGCTGGTAAAGTATGCTATTTCACTGTCCTTTGGCTCATGCTATACACTTTAGCCACCATGAAATATTGATCCCTTGTATTTACAGCATCTAAAAATAGCAGGGGGTAAGCAGTCTCCCCTGGCACCAGAACTGCACACCGATCTTGAGATGTACAGGTTCCTAAACAGGATAAATTAACAGCCAACTAGCACCAATTAAAAAGTAAATGTCATATTTTAGTTGTTTTTCACTGTTTTGGACTCAGCTCCCAGATTATGCATGTTTGTTCTCCTTATCCCTATTATCAGTCTCATGCAGTTTCGCAGCTGAATGCTAACCTGACCTCTCTGCTTTCAAATTCCACTGATCTAGCTGTGCCTGAGAGTGAAAAACAAACTCATATTGATGATTTTATGCACAATTAGTGTTTATATTTTAGTCTCAGATGCTCAAAAATACTTATTTAGGAGCTTCCCAGAACTGTGTCCATCCAAACTCATTAAGTACCAGCAATGTCGGTTCATGCTGATGTGCTGCTGGTATTCCCAGGAGTTTGAAGGAATCTGTCCTCATACACTATTTGAATACAATTCACTGCTCCCTATGTTGAATGACCTTCTATGTTCTTAATTTTCCATGTTGGTCTTGTCTCTGACTGACATCTTAAGGATATAATATGAAAGCTTCAAGTATCACCTCAGAAGCATTCAAAAGCTTTAAATTCAGGCATGCAAAATAATTATAATCTGATAATTAAAAATTGCTAAACATGGCTAACAAATACGAATCATTAACTACAAGTTGTCTGTAGGAAGAACATCGGCTTTTCTACTGCTATTAATGAATATGATCACCAATATGATATAACATTAAGTACTTCCTTTTCAAGAGGAGCTCTCATAAGAACATCAGCCTGATATTTTTAATTAGCAAGACTAAACATGTTACCAGAATTTTATTCACGAGCACCAAGCTGTTTATATTGGGAGTTTAATATACCTCCCAAAGTCATTCAAGGGCTTTTGATCACATTGACAACTAGATACGAGCAAAAACCTGAAAGATAGTTGAACAACTACCTGTTGGTTAATCATATTAAGTAAAGCCCATAAAATACATATTATTTTGATACACAGTAGGGCTGTCTTATTGAGTTGCAGGTTTGAAATGGTTCTAACAAACTACAGGTTCCCAGAGAATGCCAGTATACCTGAATTAGTATTACATTATTGTTATACAAACAGCAGAACAGTCATCTCTCTAAAGATGCAAAATAAAACCAAGGACAAGACAAGAAAGTCAGCTTGTGGGTTGGGTGTCTGGATGAGACCCAGTGAGAGCAACCAGGCTCAGACACAGCTTTATGATGGCAAGGCAAGGCCCTGACATCAGCCCATGTGTGGGAAAGCCATGCTCAGAAAGATCCATAACCAGGCATAGAGACCAGACTGACAGTCCCAGGCCAAGCTTAACTAGAGTCAAGTTTAAATAGAGTTCTTGAGCTCCTGGTTGTGGCTGGAGGCCCCAGATGAGGCTGGTCAGAGCCATTAAGGCCTATTACTGCCCACGGGGTTCTGACAGCTTCACACATTAATTATTCCAAATGATCCCTAAACCATATTTGGTTACATATCTTACTCATGACTTGGAGTATTTTATTCCATATTACTTGACCAAAGCCCTTTCAGACTGGCATCTAGCAGTTGTTCTAATATTGAGATAGCAGAATTCTTTATTTACAGCTGAACCTTCCACTTGCTTATCAACTTATTCAAAGGCAGAAGAGTTCCAGCAGACAACCAACACTTCTGCTAAGCAAGCTAGCATAGTTTTGCTTTTCTGCTTCCAGTTAGCTCACAGTCATCATAAGATGTAGGTAAAATATCATAGGTAAAATATCTAGATAAAATTATATCAACACACCCCGTTAAGCCTAGGGTTTAGCTCAACCTTTACTACTGCTATGCTCTTAATCTATCAATCTCTACATGCACTGTCAGCAAAGTCCATTGAAGTTAATGAGGCAAATTCCACAGACATAGAAGAGCTCTGAATCATGCTGTAAATGATTTACTACTGAATTACTCTGGGCCTGAGTGTGGCTTAGTCTTTGCAAGGTAATTTGGAGGAGTAAATAATATTCCTGATTGAGTTAACTATACTCTGGAGCAACACCAGGAGAAATAAACAGACAGTGCAAGAATCACTCAAGAATCCCAAGGCTTTCTCAAGTCTCAGGAACCCTGGTTTATCTGAATAAAATTAGATATCTATGTCTCTAACCATGTTTAGTCACAATTCATCATCTGCTCCAAAGCAGTTATCTTAGAAGTCCATTTGCACAGTAAGAAGCACTAGGGACATGTAGTAGGTTTCAGGACTCCAGCTATCAGCACTTTATTGGGCCATACACTCAAGCAAGTTCGCATACTCAAAGTATAATCCACAGATATGCACCTTCCATGTTTTTCCACTCATTCTCGCTCTTCACAAACACTTTTGCAGAGAGACCTTGTTTTCAAGCACAAGTGAGACCGTTTATATAATAAAATGCATGGGAAACAATATGCATAGAGAGAAAAGGGTAACCTCTGTCAGACAGCTCTGAAGGCACCAGGGTAATTTTCTGTGTCCAAAAAGAAATCAGCAGAAAGTACATGTGGTGGGTTGACCATGGCTGGATGCCAGGTGCCCACCAAAGCCGTTCTATCACTCCCCCCCTCTTCACTGGACAG
>JANZLQ010000001.1:38584919-38596111 GCA_026212715.1 Elanus axillaris
ACAGAAACCCAACACCCAGCAAATAACGTCTTATCTCCAACTGACTCAGTGCATTGTAAACACCAGGGGAATCAGGCCAGTCAACCCATACACATTCCTATAACTGGACAGCACTCTTTCACTACATAGTGCACTACATTCTCACAGCCTCTTGCTGCGGTGTCTACTGCCACTTTCATCTCATGGGGCATGACAGGGAATGGCATAGGAGCCAAGGCAAGAAAACAGAGAAAAGCTGCCAGGAAAGCAAATACACCCAGATTTCCACACTCTCTTAGCTCCATTTTGCATGAACTACAGAGAGTAAGGGTATAGGACTAGGAAATTGCCTGAAGAATTCCTGAAAAAGATTCCTAAACACATAAAGAATGACCTATTCCACATTCCATTATGCTGTGATTTGTTTACTTCTGTCTGGTGAGAGTTTCCCTCCTCATAATTTAGATAACTTTCATGGTTTCCTACCTCCCTCTTGCTCTTTGGTTCTTTGGCTTTTTCACCCTTCAAAGAATACCTCACTCTTCTCTGAGTGTTGTAGTACATTTGGAACTAGCCACATCACTTAAGGGTAGAGAATGGGTAAATTACAATTTCGATATGGTATACAATTGATACCTTCCCTTTTTCTGTGAAATATACCTTATAGCTGAATATTTATTAATGAATATAAACTACATGAAATCATATTTTATCATATTAACTTTCTGCAATCTATCAGCATTAGTAACAATAACAATTATAAAAACCTTTTATGCAAGAGGTTAAAAGTTTTATGTGGAAGTATCAGGTTTTTCTAGCCACTTCGAATGATCTTTTTGAGATTATTTTATTGACTTACCCTAGCAGAAACAGGAGTCACTGTGACTTCTTTTTCTAGGTAGTGCATATTCACCTATGAAAAAATAAAAACAAATGTGTGACAGGGAGTGAAGTTATTTACACTTCTGTTTTAATAGTGGCAAATGTGATAGATAATGAAATCTCATTTAAGCTATAGACAAAATTCCACTAGAGTTTTGCAGAAACAAAATTTCTCCCGTTGATGTATAAGTGTCAGAAGCCACCTACCATATAGCAACAGAAAAGACAGCTACAGACTGCTGATATATATGAAATAGTTACTGGTTCATTATGAGCTAAATAGAACGCATATATTCCTATAGGGAACTGAAGAATCAATAAATATTGTCACTGTTTATCCAGACCTGGCTGGCACTTGGTTCAAAAGAGAAGCCAAAATTTTAATATCTTAATCTTATGTCAAAAGCTGAGAGAAGGCATCTCCTAAGTTCTTTCAGAGAGAATGTATTCTTTGTAATTAAACAGATATCTGATGCTGTTAAGTGTACTGAGCAATCAATGTTAGTGACTTGTGAACTCATATGACAATCTGAAGCTTAAAGACAGTATTTTATAAAAGTCCTTAGGAAATCAGTAACATGGGTACTCGTGGTAGAAGATTCATTGGAACTGTGCTAGTGGGTACAGATTTCAGAGTTTTCTTGTTCTTCTTATTAGTTCTGTTTGATGTTTTGAGACCACAGAGTGATTAATTTTCTGGATAATAATTCCAGTATTTTATATTTAAGTGTCTCTGCCCATATGTGGCCACATCTGTGAAAAAGAAATAGCAGGTGTTTCATTTTTATGGTTTCCTTCTGTTTATTCTTGACAAGTCCATTTGTTATTCTAAAAGAAAATGAGTAATCTCTGAGCCCATTTGATTTGAAATAGAGTCCTCTGTCTGCTTAATATTAGTAGTATTCCCATTGCAATAGTCTGCCCATTACATAACTAGCTACATTTAGCTAGCAAGAATAAAAATGTTCTGTGCACCATTTGACTTGATCCATAAAAGAACAAACCTATTAGACCAATATTGTTCTATTTTATTAGCTTTCACAGAACCAATTTTAAATCAAATGTTGTTCAAGTGTGTCACATGCTAACACCTGTATGCTTACATACTGTAGCTAATAAAACTTTGCAGATGCAGGCAACAGACTTTCTTTTAGGTTGTTGTGATGTGACGAGAAGAAGAAAGAAAAACTTCACCCTAAATACCACCATGATCTTGAATCATCCACAAACAGACATCTGTGATTTCATCATGCTGAGTTTATTATGTAGGTAGGAATGGCTATTGTATATAGCAGAAAACAACAGTAGAAATAAAGTAAGCAACACATGGATCATGTCTGAAGCACCTTCTCTGTTCTGACAAGGAAATAACAGTTGCTTTTGATTAGTACATAAATAAGACACCTTCCAAGAAAAAACATGGTGTTGTAGGAAGAGAAGATCCTGCTTCAGAAATTGACCAATGTCCCTATGGATCAGTGAATCAATGACTCAGCATTGTCAGTGACCCAATGTCATTTACTCAATGTTAAGAAGCATAGTTTGGATGAGATATAAATGTTTGGGGAAGAGGTAAAGAGGAAATGTCTTACCAACTTTCTAAGATTTAGATATAATAGGTTCTCATGTGCCATTATATACAATTTTAATTACCTACAGACAGATGAACTAAAATGTTTAGATAAACACAAAGGTTTAGATATTAAAATTCCTCCTGTAGTGTCAGAAGGATGTAGAATTATTTTCTCTCTCTGTTACACTGTGGCCTAGTGAATTGTACTGACTCAGAGGTGATTATTTGCAGAGGTGGGTGAGGTTAATTTTGTATGCAATACTGATCTTGAACATCTGATTGAATATCTAACTCAGATTAGAAAGTGATTGTTTAAAATACAAAGCCAAGCACAGAAATCTTAAAGCCAAGTTATTAAATGGGAAAGACTTGGTTTTGGACCAAAGAAGGATGTTAGAATCTCAGCAAAGACAGCTAACAGCTGGATGCTTCTTTTCACTCATTTAATGAAATAAAGGATGGGCTTGTAAACTCTACAGTGCTCTCGGCAAAGCTTGAACAACTTCACTATTCAGCTCCACCAATACTCTAGCCAAAGATTTGGCTTTATTGAGGGTGACAGATAACAGACAATAAAATCCAGTCTCTCCTATATACATGAAGGGGTGTGAGAGAATGGCTGTGTGGGTGCTTGGCTGCCAGCCAGGGCCAACCCAAAACAGTGCCAGAGACTGGTAATACAAAATACACAAATGCTTTCATCCTCCACCATTTGGAGCCACTTAAAGATCCTGGTTTTACAGGGACCGTTGGTCACAGAGTTTCTCTATGCCCTTTAGCATGCCTCTATGGAGGTTGCTGGATTTAGTTATCAGTACTGTGATCTTCTAGTTGGCTCAGTGCATTTTAAACAGTATCATTTGCATCATCAGGTCTTGAATATGCAGCTGTCATTACAGCAAATTTGTCATTGGTTTGGATCTTACTAAGAAAAAATTCTTGTGCTATTTTTGAAGCCAGAGTTTTAGTTCTTCTTTTTGGTACCATTTCCGGTGCCATCATTTTAGATCAATCAGTGTTCAAAACAGGATGTGCAATTATGTTTCAAATTAGCTCATGCTCCAATTTTATTAAAGTCCTTTGCTTGATAGTCTTTTAAAATGGAAATATCTCTTAAAGTCTTTAAAGTAAGGGAAAAAAAAAAAGACTTCAAAGAAGCAATTGTCTTTTTTTTTCTTATCAACCAGTCATGAAGTAAAGCCTGTCCTTATCATTTTGGTAAGATGTTAGCAATTTTCTAGCTAATCTCCATATTTTTAAAATTCAGATAGCTTGTTATTTCATAAAACAATGAAGTATTGTCTATAAACTATTTTACCAACAACATCTTGGTATTCACAATATCAGACAATTACTGATAACAAAATACCCAGCAAATTTTCGTAGAGCAGCTTTCCAGTAGGGAGAGAATGCTTTATAAGTAATCTTTTTTTCAAATTATTATACAAGTTACATATTCAAACAGCAACAATATATTCACCTTCAAAATGGAAATCTTTGTCAGAAGTAATAAACACCTTCTTTGAAACATTTCTCAATGAAGTGATGTCCTCAAATTTTAAAGCACTGTTTACACAAGAAATCAGTTTTATTAAAGGATTGCCTTGTTCTTTGTTCAGATTTAAACTACAGGCTTTCCTCTTTACAACAGGGAAAAAGGATATTCTTTTATGTAACATTTTACAGATCTGATAAGACTAACCACTGTGTTGATCGTTAGGGAAAAATCTGATGTTCCTTCATACAAGATCTTAGTCCCTTCCTTTCCTTTCCCTTCTCTTTTTCCTGATAGAGATCACCTCTTTAGAAGATGAGAGTCTTATATAAAAAAAGTGAACACATTACTGCACTTGTTTGCTTTTTTCCACAGGAATTGTGTGGCACTTCATGATTTTGTGAAGACAGGCCGGGTATTCCTAGGCACTGTTCATGTATTTATTTTGTACTGAACCGCGTAAGTCTCACTGTAAAGAAGAATGGCCTTGAGAGAGATTGGGGCCTGTAGGTGAGACAGGCCCATTTGTAAGATTCAAATTCACAATAACTGTAGGTAGTGAGCTGCCTGACAAAGCCTCTCTCACCAAGGTTTCTCATTGAATGTTTTGTTATTTTACCTGTTGATATATTAAACTTCCTGGTTTACATTCCAAATCCAAGAACTCATTAATCACTAACCAGAAATGTATGGGAAACAGAAGTACAGAGAAGTAAGTAAAAAGTAAGTACAGAATGTGCATCTAAAACCTGCAGGTAGCTTAAATACCCCAGATATCCAGCAGACCATCAGAGGAGCTCCAAAAAAAGAATTTTGTGTCTCTGTCCAAGGAACTGCTGCTACGGTATATGGGCAAACCCTGTATCTTGTGGACAGTTGGGTTAGAGGCATTGGGTCTATCTGTTTATTAAGGAAGTAAAAGCCACTTACCAGTCTGCACTGAAAGAATTCAGAGAACATTGCACACCAAGAAAGAATGGAACTTTTTGAGATACCAGAACTCAAAAAAGTAGAGAAACTTCTGGGACACCTGTGAGGATTTTCAGTTCAAGGATACCACTTAGGAAAGCTAGTGGAATACCTAGTGAGAAGTCAAATATCCAAAATTAAGGAAGAGTGAGTTATATACTTAACTTTGATGCAGGCAGAAATAAGAATTAACAGCAATTAACAGGCTCCACAATAATTTTCCCACATTTACTCTACCTCTGTAACACCTCTTTCACATGTGAAATAATGTGATTCATAAGTAATTCACAAAGCACCTCCATAGCATTGCAAATCTTAATAAATATTTAATTTTTCTTTCAATAAAAGAAGTTGTTTGAACAGTAAATTGTAAACATTTAAGCCAAATAAACAGTTTAAAACTAGAACTCAGACCAAACATGGCTGCAGATAGTAACATTTCCTTTGCCATAAAATCATGTTTTTCTTAATTTACCACTAGCCATCCCTGTGACAGAAAGAGAAGATATTCTTGAAATTTCTTCAGTTAGAAAACATGTTTTGGACAGAACAACCAGGACAGAAGCATACAAGCAACATGCATGGAAATGCTGTTTGTTTAAAGTCTGTAAAGATGAAGACAATCTTGTGATAACTTGTCAATTACTCAAAGAATATACTGTACTGTTTTACCTCAGTACATGGAAATACATAGTTAGGCAAACAGCTACCATCATACAGTGTTGATGTCTCATTCGTCACACAACAGACATGATAATGCAACATATCTACAGTTCTGTTCTTACCTTACTTATACATATATGCTTGTATACAACTTTGATCCTCAACAAGATAAACACTTTCTATAGCCATTCTATCTATGTATGCATAGGGTCCAGTATAAATATCCTGCATGATCTGAAGGATTTTTGCTAGTATGAAGTTAGCTTTCAGCTGGAAATGATCACCAGGAAAATGTTTTTTTTTTTTACCTTACCAGAGATCTCAGCCAAGGCCAGTGTACCTGACTGTTACTGGGTCAGAATCACAAAACTTTCTTCTTGGCTAGAAAAACAATTAAATACAACAAGTTGAGAGAAGAAATGAGATATACAGAGTAGCAAGAAGGGAAACTGCCCAGCCAAGAATGCAACATCTGAAATATGACCAGGAGTCTAATTTGATGATCTGGGGCCCAGAAGTGTGGCTGATCAGACGACTGAGTGAAAGAGTTCCATGAAGGGTTGTACCATGAGACTGTTTGGGCAAGCATCTTCAGTTCCTTGCTGCAAGGAGCTGAATTGCACAGCTGCTATGCTGTATAAATACTACAGGACTTGAAGGTTTTAGTCAGAAGCAGGTCTCCCAAACCCATGCCCTGATTGCTTTATGAGTAAACCCAAAGAAAGCCAGGACAGAGTATAATCACCAGTTAATATTTTCCTCTATACAGAGGCTACTGGTTTTGGTCCATAAAGTTTTGGGTACAACTACTAGAAAATAATGCTAATTTTGACAAATTTCTGTTGAAATTTTGAGCACTGATAGCAATATTGTGGGTTCTTGTTTTGTTTTTTTTTTTTCCAATGCCATTTTATCAAATTAATAAATTTAAGAAATTTAACAAATTTAACATCTTGAGTTTCAGCAGCAAACAGTGAAACAATAATGTTTATAATAATGTATTCAGAAAGAACAACCCTCAAAAAAATTGAAATGTGATTTTTTTTCCATATTAGCTTGGTTTGCAAACAATCTTTTTGTGTGGGGACATATTTTCATGTGGCTGAAGTAATTTGATACAGAACACTAGTTCACTACAACTTTCCTAACAAGTCAATTGCTTTTCCCTTTATCTACAAAAACTCAGTATAAGTTCTACAGATAATACAACTGACCCTTGTTAACAGTCTATCTAGTTAAGATGTTACGATAGAAGGCATAAAATGCAATGAAGCAAAAGTTGCTAATTTCTACAGAAACGTGTGGTAATGGCACTGAAAATTCTGCCTCAGGCTCTCACTGTGTTAGAATACAATGAAAAGAAACAACAATACCCTTTATGACCCACACACAAATGAAATCTTAAAAAAAAGGTAAAGACTTTTGATCAAGTTTTAACAGCGTTTTCACATTTCCTTGGAAAAGAAAGCACATTCGTTAATTTCTGTCACTGTTCATATTTTTGTCCAATATTTTGAGACAGCATGAACATTTTTTCATAGTTGCTCTTCTTAAAAATTTGGTCAGGTCCTAGCAATGAACTATAATATAAAATATATATTTTGACTTAGAGCTTTATATTACATAGTTATACAAAGAAATGTTTAAATTAGCTTAAAGTTCACCTTAAGAGGCATGTTTTTAAATATACTTATCTCTTTAATATGTATGTACATGCTTTTGTATTTCCATTAGAAATACAGATATTGATACTTTTAATTTCTTTTAAATTCAGTAGCCTTTAATATGTACCATGGTTTACTTTACATGTATAGGCATTTCTCTTACAAATGCTGTGGCCTTCCATACATAGGCTTATAACCGTTACAGAGAATGGCTTCTGAGCTTTGAAAACAAAACTTTTAAAGTAGTTAGAAAGGCCACAAAGAGATTAGTTTCTAAGGATTTTAAGATATGCATGTGAGCCCAGTTGTATTTAAGAAAAGCAGATCATAATACTAACAACAAAAAGGAATACTGCTCTGTTGGTTGGATCCTGCAGAAGAACGCCTTCAGATCCACTTATTTTAGCTGGTTTATAGTGGTGGCTTGGGATTGATGCAGCTATAAATTCATTCAAGTCATTCAGCAGCTACTTTACTGAATCCAGCATAATGAGTCAAATGCAGCAAATATTTGGAAGAGCTAAAAGAACTTAAATGTCTCTGGGCTTGCAGAATTTGCCCTAATTTAGTAGGAGGAACGTCATGCAAACTTGCTTAAGAATATTCATAACCAGACCCCTCAATATTCCCATTCTCCTCTGCAGATATTGTGCTCAAAAGAAATAGGGACTGTCCCCCCCATTAACATCCACTGCACACCTGACTTCTTCTTTATGCTCCACCAGCCTGTTCCTCAGTAGTGCTGGCCTCCAGAAAGTTTCATGCTGACTTGCTGTCTTTGTTCTTCTTGGTTTTGTGATCTGGTGTTCCGAGCTTGTCACTCACTCCTTTAGCAGCAGCCCAGATCAATGTGAATGGAGACTGGAGAGAAATTTTCAATAATGGTAAGTCAGGCAAAATAGGGAGCTGCAAAAGCAAGCTTTGAAGTCTTAAAGTTTTGAAACCCTTCAGTTGACCTTCAGTGGTGCTTGGATTATTCTTTTATCAAAGAAAATGTTTTCTTGCTTGGTTTGCAGAGACCCACTTAAACAACAGCAGTTTGAAAAGTGTCTGGAGGTGGTAAAGAAATACATTTTACTGCCCTGCTTATGCTGAAGAGTATTCACTGATGATAGCAGCTTCTGTTCAGTTATGTTTAATGATGCTGGTAAGTGTAAGTTGGTTTTGAAGTACCACTACATGTCACTCATTTGCACACAAATTGTATAAGAGTGGGAAGCGGGGACATTTTACTTATCCTACTACGTACCAGAACTGGCAGCTCTCCTTTTTAGGATAGAAGGTCCTTAGGGATACAAACTAAATTGTTTAGCAGATGCAGAATTTGCATGTTTTGTGATCATCTCTTCTTCTGTTTTTTTACCTTGGGTTTACTGTATGCGGGAGGAATGAGTAACCAGAAATAGACAACAGCTTTTGAAGCACTTTGTTAACTTGCTATTCAAACACAGACCATCAGTCTCTCTTGGTGTTATTTTGGGATGGAGTTCCTCTCATCAATATTTTCCCAGACTGTCCTGCACTGTCTCTAAATGACCACACAACACTCTGCAAAATAAGCCACTCATAAGAAATGAGAAGTGCAGAAAACATGAAAATTTCACAACTGAACATTTTCTAGCAATGTTTGTCACCCACTGCTTGTAGTAGTTAGGCTGTAGTTTTGCCAAAGGGGAGAAGAAAAGATACTTTGAGGGAAAGATACTCAGCTAACCAATATTTTCTCTACAGCCTTCCCTTTACTAAGGAATAAAAAGATTGCAAGGGTTTGCGTTTTTTTCCTCTAAAAATGGATGACAGCTGACTTCCTGTTATGAGAACTCTGCACTCTTATTAGCTATGTATGCCATTGGCAAACAGATACTAAACCTACGCCTTACCTTCATCTTTCTCTGTAATACAACCACTCCTCTGAAGCCACCTGATCATAAATGTCTACATGTACTAAAGATCGGATTTAGAAGAATGAAAAAAAATGCCACTAATGAGGTACCTTGACAAGTGAATGCAGTCATGACTTTGCTAGGATAACCAGGAAGTTATTCAACTTAGAGAAAAGAGTAATAAGGCACCTGTAGGATGCCATCCCACTGAGTTATTGGCAGAGTTGCACAGATGTAAGAGTTCAAAAACTCATTTACTCTTCAGCAGGGTGCTTTGCCTTACAACAGGTTCTTCCACAAAGCATAACATCTCCAAACAGACTCTGACAGCAAACAGGAGAGCTTTATTCCATTTTACTGAACAGTATGTGTAACAATCTAAGAGTATATACAATATCGAACAGTATATCTAACAATCATACCATCCACTGTTAATAAAACTGAACAGTACAGAAGTGTCTGTAAACTATGGCAAAATTAGACATAAGAAAAGGCAACATTACTAACACTCACAATGGTGTTGTGCAGCATAAGGGCTCATTGCTGATTTTGGGCCTGATTACTCACTACATTACTGCAGGTTGTATTTGAAGTCATGTTGGTGGAAAAATAAAGCAATGCTGTGGAGAATCAGTCTGGCAGTGTTTATGCAGGCTGGAAAAAGAGAGAAGGACAGTGCAAGGCTGATCAGAAATAAAGCAGCCATCCTACAGTGTTAGAGCTGGAGTTCCCACTATTTTGCTATGCTGAATCTTGTCAATATCTTTTGGTGATATTGAGAGCTTAGATGAATTTTGCTTGTTCAAGCTCTCTTGTTTTTCCACTGCATTTAACACAAGCATGGTGATTTTCCATTTTGCTGACAAAAAAAAACAAACAAGAGAGAGCAAATTGACTAGTTTATTCTTTGAGTAGTGGGTGACATTCAGTACAACATTTGACTGACATCACTGGCCAGTCCATCAACAACTGTGCCACAGTTTTCAGCAAAAAAACGTCATCAATAACTATTCTCTTTACAGCAGTAGGCACATTTTTGAATGTCCTCAGAGTGTTTCCATACTTCCTTAGCCATGAGAAAAGTATTAACTGTAGCAGGAGTTGTAGGGCTTAAGCTCTGCACAAGTCAGTAGAGTTATAACTTCTTTTGACCTCTTGAATGCTACTGGAATTTCAGACTGCTGACAAGGGGAAGAACCTCAGATGGTTTAAAAACAGCAGGACTCCACCCACCCCAAGAGAGTTTGATTTACACTGGTTGAAATTCTGGCTCATAGGGTTTTGATATGATCTCTAATCTACTCTCCCTCTGTCCTCTTTTCCCAGCTGCTCACAAGTCCTTCCCCAGAATAAATAGTAAAGATGTTGATATTTTCTATGCTTATATGCCTGCACTACAGTGACTGTGTAGCCATTAATAAGCTTAGTCTGGTTTACAAAGTGAAGTTCTTACTTTATATTAATCCTGAATTGAAAGAAAAACAGTTGGCCTAAGAAGTTTACAATGGTTTCAGTTTCATCTAGCTATAGTCCGTTCCTTGAAGAGTCAACTTTACTTTCATTATTTGTGTGAAGACTATGGAGTAAATTCTCTTATAATCAGATGCCATTGTTTTCCTCCTAAAGGATAATGTTGCAATGGGCATAAAGTGCAAATACAATTTCCTTCTTGTGTTCTTCCTGTTTTAAATAAAAAAAAATCATGTAAATACCTGGCTGTTCCAGAAACACAAGGGAAAGACAAACAAAATTAAGATGTAGTCCAGCTTTACCCCTGTAAATGTCAGGTTATTTCTCCAATTAACCTTAAGTGCAAAGCCATCTTTTAAGTGTTCTATACAATAGTATTGCTTGCAAGTCACATATTTATAGACGCTGAACTCTGTGGGCTAGGAGTTCTTGAGTGCACATATATAAACTAATGTCAAGGTATCTTGTAGGGAAAGGATTTTACATTCTGTGGGAAAATCAATGCTTTTTCTTTTTTAACCATAGAAGCATCAAGTTACCTGTGATGGGTTGACCCTGGCTGGACGCCAGGTGCCCACCAAAGCCGCTCTATCACTCCCCCTCCTCAGTTGGAC
>JANZLQ010000001.1:38606573-38625219 GCA_026212715.1 Elanus axillaris
GTTCTATTAAACCATTCTTATCTCAACCCACGAGTTTTACTTCTTTTCCCGATTTTCTCCCCCATCCTGCTGGGGGGGTAAGGGGGTGAGTGGCTGCATGGTGTTTAGTTGCTTGCTTTAGTTGTAGTTAAACCACGACACAAACAAAATCTAAAGCTCTACAAAAACTTTGTTTTATCCTTGATATATTTTCTCTGCTTGTTCTCAGCTCTGCTAGATAGTAATATTTCTGTGACACTTTTTAGCTTCCCTTATCAATTCTCTGCTTTTTAAGCTAAAAATTATATTAATACATTCCTCCTCTCTTTTTATTTGCTCTATTGTGTCCTGCTTATAATTTCTGCCTTCATCATTGAACAGTGATGTGCTTGTAGTGAGATGTCTTCTTCCCAGACTGCAGAATCACAGCTTTTTGGCCATCAAGACTTCTGTTGTGCCTCCTGTTTTCATTCACTTTCTTCCTCCTAATTCCTCCCAACTCTCTTTCAGAAATCAACCCTTCTGAAACACTGTATTTATGTAAATATATTTGTCTGTAAATATGTGTATGTAAATACAATACTAGTTGGTACTGTCCTTTTTTTTCACTAAATTTATTGTAATCAACAGTACTCCGAAAGCAACCATTAACTTCCAATGTGGTGATTAAATCATCTTAATCAAAATGGATTTACTATTTGATTTTTTATTTTATTAAGTTAAAAATCATCTATAGTTTATAGAAACTAATGACATTTTATTATTGGCTGCATAAAGCTTCCAAACTGAATTTTCCATTCATAACATTTTTCCTATCCATACGGTACTATCACTTGGGAGGTTAAAAAGGAGTCCCTTCACTGGAATTTGGTGGCCCATGACAAACCTTTTCATGGCACTGTAGCAAATACTTGCACCCAAATGCATTTTTTAAGCTGCAGCTAGAAGTTATCAGTAACATGTAAACAACTAGTAAGAAAAGGATGAGCACCAAGAAGGCAGAGAGACAAGACACTGCACTTGGCAGTGCCTCCTAGAAAATTCTAGTTTGAAATTATGCTCACATCAGGATCATTTTCCTGGCAGCAAGCACTTTTCTGCTACCTGGGGAAAATTATTTTACTCTTCCCAAACTCACTCATTTATTAGGATTTTTGCTCTCAGAAAACTGCAAGTTGTCGATTTATCTCTTGTAAAGTTACATCCTTTTCTCCAGAATCTTTAACATTTTTTGTGAAATGTAACTTCTTTCTCTTGACATGTTCTCCTCAGCAGCACTCACATTTATGTAAATGAGGAAAAGAAAAATTCATCTCCAAAGACAGAAATAAGGCATCAGAAAGGAAAAGGGCCCAAAGAAAAGCAAGGAAAACATGACACTAGCTTAACAGTGGACTGTGAGGATAACTACTGACCACACAAGAAGAGGCAAGTCTTGTACATGCTCAGTACTCTTATGGCCTTGACTTGCCTTTTTTTTTTAAAGTTAGTTTAAAAGGAAAGGCTAATAATTCAGTTTCTTGTATCTTGCAGTATTTATATGTGGTGGTAGGAGGAAAAAATCCTGATATTCTATATGCATAACTGGAAAAAGCTTTTTCACTGCAGATACTGGAGCTCGTTTTGCATTTTACTTGTTCCATGAGAAACTAAGCAAATCAAAAAGCTATCATCTGTCACTTGAATCATTGTAGGCTGTATTAACAGGTTGGTTCAACAATGGGAAATGGTTCATGCAAATTATTGTATTCCAGCTGGTCAGCTTTTTTCTTGGTAAAACTTACATATATTGCTTTATTTTCTAAAAGATAAATTATGAGATTTAGCATTAGAGTAATACTTAAGAAGCATCTAGACATTGCTGGAAGAGGCCTTAGATATGTATTTCAAACACAACATACAGTTGCTGAAGACCATGATCAGGTTGCCACTGCTCATTTTGGTGTTTCAGTAGTACCTCTGGCTTATAATATCATAACTGAAAGGAATATCAAGTACCTTAGGATTTAAACTCTAAATCTGATGTAATGTACCTAAACTCAAGGTCTTTGGTGCTCTGTTCAATCTCCAAGCTTGTTGTTTTTTGGCTTCAGCTTTGAGTGACGTTTTAGGCAAGGAAACCTGGGCACTGGAGTGGGAGGAGAAAAAGAAGTGCTAGCTTATACTCAGGGTCCCTTGCAGAAACTTTGTCCTGAAGTTCATTGACAGGTGGCAGAAAAAAAACCCTGTGTTCAACCAGAGCCAGTCCAGCAATAGCCCCAGTAAGGCTCCTCTTTGTAAGGTTGTATCACATCTCTGCAGCAAACCTCCAGGCTATTGTACCCTTAACATACAGTTTCCATGTTTTCTTTATCAGTTGTATTACAAGCTGCACATACAATACATTTTATTGTATTTAGCCAAGGGTGATACAGTTCTTGAACAGTTTTTTCATCTCTGTAAGATATATAAGCAGGAGTTATGGGAGCAATGCAAATGCCTAAAATGAGCACTATCAGTTAACCTGTCAACATTCCAGTTGCCACAGTGGAAAGGTATTGGTGTCTTCTAGATCCTAGGTCCTATCACTCAACTCCAAGTGAATGTCTCAGAATTTCTAAAATAGATGCCTATTAAACATGTGAATTATTTCCTGAGTGGTGGTAGACAACAGCTTTTTCTATGTATATGACTAGCATAGTACTGTTTTTTGCAGCCAACTGAATATTCACAAAGACGTCACAAACAAGTGGGTTTACAACATCCTGTTGCTTAGAATCAACTCAAAGCTAGCTTCAAGCTACAAACTTGCCCCAAAACTTCAGGCCACTGTGAGACTCATCAGTTGATTCCCAAACAGTGAATGGCTGTATCTGCTTTGCCTGCTTTGGATTGCAGAAAGCTGCATGCTAATACTTCCCAGAATGCACTGTACAGTCCCATGATACTATACTCTTAGTTCAAAGGCTTTTGTGATTCTATTAAGCATCTCCTTCTTTGTAATATTGTTACCCCCTTTTCTCTTTCTTGAGGTATTTGCCAAATTCTGGGCTTCCACCCATCCTTCATGAATTCTCTGTAACATTTCAGAGATTGCTTCTAATGCCTTAAGTACTTCAGGGTAAATTTTATCAGGTTCCAGTGACCTGAATAAATCCAATTATCTATTTGCCTGTCTACATAAGCATTAGAATTTACAGATGTTGTTCATCCTTAGTCATAGCAGACCCTGTAAAAGCAGAACTAAGCTGACTCATAGATTCCTCTACTTCCGTGGATGATTGGATAGGCTGAGAGATGGGTATCAGTGCAAGGTAGGGTTTTTATTCAGTTGTTGTTATTGTGTTATGAAGGGATAGATAAATCTGTCATATGGGTATTTAAATTCTATCTCCAGAAGTTTCTCTGGAATATTGTGGTGTTCTTTTAAAGTATAAATCAATAAAAAACCAGACTGTGTTTAATGAAATCTAAAGCTCTTCATGATAACCAAGTGATATCTTCCCAACAACATTCCAATAAGAATGAAGTCATACATCCATTAGACATAAAACCTTGTATTTCATAAAACAATTTCTGGCAGTATCCCAGCCACTTTCACAGAATTATTCTCATCCCTTTTATACCAATGTTCAGTCTTTTAAGATCAGCTTCTCAGCACTCTCTCTTTAATCCTTTTTTGTCACATTCTGTTGCTGAAAGTTGAAAGCTTTTTTCCTCTTCTTACCTCACTTTACTCCACCTCAATTTGTTTAATCTAGTTTAAAACTGAACTGATGGGCCAAATTATTCACAGTATTGCATAAAAAAACCTAGCTGAATTATAATTAAATACAGTATGTCTTCTGACAGAGTTTAACCTGGAAGTCTCATAATCACTCCAAGGAAATATAGTCCTTAGTCAAGTCTTTCTCTGTCATGTCTTGTCAGTCAACAAATTCTGCTTGGGGGCAGAGGGATTACAAATCAGTATCCTTTTGTGCAAAGTGTGGCACAATAGGTCCTTTAGGTTCTACTGGAGTGCAAATAATCATCATGTTCTTTGGGTGTTTAAATGTCACAGAGACGTGCTTAATCTAACCAGGTGCACAGTCAGATGAAAGTAAGACTTAATTGGTGAACTCCAGCCTCTGAATAACTGATTGGATTTTTCACCTTAATTAAAACTATTAGCAAGCTCTAATGCATTTCCCGCTTTCATCAGAGAATATTTACTGACATATAGGTTTACCTACTCATGTCCAGATTAAATAGGACTTCTCTTAACTGCTTAGAAATGGATAAAGGTTGAATTTATTGAACAAAGAGTGGGTTCCTCTGACAGAAATTCCAAGCATCTGCCTAGAGCTCAGAGAGTAATAGGATTCAGCAACCCAATGCAGTGCTTCCAGTCCAGCGAACTACATAATCCACTTTATAATTCAGGTGATACCAACCCAATGAACAAAATAATCCACTCCAGAGTTTATGTGATTTGAGACCAATGAACAACATAATCCAAAATTTGATTAGGAACTATGGGCAAAGAGAAAAGGTTTTATGAGTAATCAAGATGTAAATGTGTTCTCTATAGCCAGAAAGGCAATTTGTATTACAAGACATTAATAAATTAGTGTTTTAACACTCAGAACCATTATGGACTTCCATTAGCTCCAAAATAGGAACATAAAAGTTTTTGCAACAATAACACGCAAATTTGTCTGTTCCATCAGACCATGGGTGATTACCAGACAGGAATGAGTATTTGTCACTTCAAAGTATGGTCATTCCACATTTTTCTTATCACCCAAACACTCCAGACTGGATAAAAAAGTGTCTATTATTTTTGAAGAAAAAACCCAACCAGACAGATGAAAGATATTTTCAGTTCAGTCAGTCTGATTTCTTTGTTACTTTGTCTCTCTACATCTTTATTTTAAATGTCTTCATGCATTCTGTAGTCATCTTCTGCTTCCTTCTTTAATTTACCAAAACTACCCAAAAGATGGGGAATTAAAGACTGCAAAAGCAGTTATCAGAAACCTCCATTTTGACTACCCAGGTTGAGTGCTGAGGGTTTACCTCTGAAAAGCAGAATGCCACAGAGGTCATGTCTGGAGAAAGGAACAATGAACACTGAATTTGACATTAAGGATAATCTCTTTCAGAATAGATAAAGCTTCTAAAAGGACACCCACCACAGAAATAATAAATAACTGGAGAATCACGGACACGTCCATTTTTTAAGGGCTGGCTTGAAACTGCAGAAGTCATGAAAAGAAGACAACCATTGCTCAGAAGAATTCCTGTATAAAATAGTTGCATTTTTAATCTCTAAAATTAAGGTTGCTGTTATTGGGTTTGATTACTATCTGTAACTGTTCAGTACTGTCTTGCTTTTACCTATTGCCCTCCTATATGTCTGACTACCATGTACTATCTATAGCTTCCATCAAGTCTGTCTGAATTGAAAGAAACGAAGAAACCTGCCAAAAAAGGATTTATATCCTACAGTGTACTGTATCTGTACAGGTTCATTTTGGATCTTATTCACTGCTTAATATCTTTGGTCGTTCCACAACAGAAACCACAAGAAAAGAGCAAGTTGATCCTTGAGCAAGCTGATCTAACTTCTGATTTGGCCCTGTGTTAGCAGGACATTGGCCTAGATGACCTCACACCTAAATTGAGCTAAAAGAATAAACATGAGGGAACTCATTTATGTGAAATAAAATGAAGAATGTATTGAATAAATTAAAGAGTTAATATTTGCAACCAGATTTCTTCTGAAGTCACTGAAGTAAAAAATAAACTCTGAGTGTGGAAGAAGGTCTGTGTTTCTATTATTACTTTTCTGTAGCTCATTTTACTGTTTCCAATGCCTGCCTCTAAGGATTTTTCTTCAATTTCTTCTAAATATTCCATTGGAATCTCATTGAGATTTTCCTAATAACCATTGACGTATATGGTGTAGTTTTAAATATGCTTATGCTGAAATTAGGATTTTTCAAAACAACATTAAAAAACTCAAAATTACATTTCAAAATGAAACAGATCATTAATAGAATTTTTTTATTATAAAATGTTAATTCAAATAAAATGTTTGATCACTAATTGGCACTTCAGGGGAAAAAAAGGCACACATTTTTTTGTTCAAACATCCACTTTAATATTGAAACATTTATTTTTAGTTGAGGGAGCTCCCAAAACGACGGGAGCCATCCTGTGTTTCAGTTTTCTGCTTCTTCCTCAAAACTTTAGTAATTAACTATTTTCTATATTACAAGAAAAAAAAATAATTTGTAGGAAAACATGTATCAAGTTACCAGGTATTCCCTTAAGGTGAAAATTATTTTTGATCATTTTGAATTGATAGAGTTTACTTAAAATGAGTTCTTACCCTAAAAACATGTGTTTGTCTTTATCAAATATATTAATTGTTAACACACTTGGACTATGGTTTTTTTCATGGTTAGCAGAGCTCCAGCTGTGACAGGGACCATATTAGATGTGGGTGTTAGTATAATACCGATAAGAATGTATTCTTGCCTGTTCTAAGTACTAACAGTATACTTTTGGAAATTACCTCTGGTTACCTATTGATTATTTTAAGATTCGAAATAAAAATTGCCAAAGAAGTGCAAAAAGCTGCCATAGTGTCATCCAGATTATTTTACTCAGTTCTAGCTACATGACTTTCAGTCACTTTAATTGGCACCAAGAAATCTACTCAGTAACCCATGTGCTTGACTGTTAGTAAGTGAGAGTGAAAACAGCTATCCAGCATCTTCAAAACAAGGGTATTAGGTGGACAGATT
Organism: Elanus axillaris; assembly: GCA_026212715.1. Lineage (NCBI taxonomy): Eukaryota > Metazoa > Chordata > Aves > Accipitriformes > Accipitridae > Elanus > Elanus axillaris. The sequence goes on from JANZLQ010000001.1 coordinate 38,613,329, forward strand.
GTCTGGCCACTGCAGTATGATCCCCATCCAACTCTGAAAATGTTTGCAAGGAATAATGCGACTGCCAAAGGTGTTTAAGAGCAGTCAGCTAGTTTAAAATGCTACAGAATTTAGTTTCCTGGCAAATGCTCTAACAAGCTTTGCTACAAAATGTCAACATTTGGATTCACAGCATCCCAAGATACCCGTTAGTTGCAGCTCTGCTCAAGCTCTCAGGGTTTAACTATCTGAACAATGAAAAATTAGTGAAAGCTAGAAATATAACAGCATTGAAGCCTAACTTCTGTTGAAAACAATGTGCCAAGAATAGCCAAGAATTATTCTGAGCTGAAAAAAAAACATGCTAGAACTAAAGTGATTTCTGTGCTTTGGTAGTGTTCTCTTCTCCCAAAACACGTATTACTGGATGAGTTGTAAAATGTCAACTTTATCCAGTGAATTGCTCATCATGTCTTGGTGTTCAAATAATAACACTCCAGCTTTTTCTGCTTTGGTTATAAGAGAATCCATTGTAGAGGCATGTTAAAAGTAGAGAGACATAGATGGTCAGTCCCTTACAAATTTTTTAAATAATGGTTTAGTGATATTTTCCAAAGTGTCTACTTGATGTGGGAGCTTGAAACCCATTTTCATAAATTACAAAAGAACAGAATCTCCAAAATTCTCCTGATGCCTTTATAAACTTAGCCTTTGGCCTAAGCCATAGCACTAGACCCCAGTTTTAATAAGCAGTTGTGAAATTTTCCACTTGTGATGACAAAGCTTGAATTACATTCCCAAATATTAGGGTTTAAGAACTTAAGTCACTTGGGCTTTCTGTGGAAATCTTTGAAGACACTGATCTTCAAAGGTATTTAGCTGTGTCAATATCCTGACTGTCTTACATTTAAGGATCTATACTCTTTTTAAAATAGAAAGTTTGCAAAACAGTTATGGGTACTGCAGTGTTAGTATAAACTGAATCAGGCATATATTCCTATTGTGTTATGCATTGCACAGACAAAGCAGTTAGAGCATTCAGCTACAGGAATATGTTGCCAAACAGATGTTTACAGACAGTATGGTAGGAAACCAAAATGGCCTAGGCCATGACTTTGGGAAATCCAGGTCTTGGTCTTGTCATGGTCTGAGCTGCCTGCCTAAACAGCACGGCAGGGTAGCAGATCTTGCGTAAAGATTTTTTTATAAAACAGGGGTTTGGAATTAGTTGAATAACATGACAGAACACACAAACACGAACAAATTCACTGAACAAGACTAGTTAGAAAATGTATTTCTTTCCACTTTTTTCTTGCCTTGACATTCTCTCCCTGCATCCCTTGTGCCTCACTGGAGCATTTGCTCTCACAGTGCCCAGACATGGAAGCATTGAGCCTCTGCCTGAGCACTCAAGTGCAATAGCACATTTTAGCATATGATGGCAAGCATTCAAAGAAGTTGGGAAAATACAGAAGATGAGAATCTCAGGAACATTTACAGTTTCAGTGAATTACATCAGAAATTTCACCTTCAGTCCCAAAGTATACTTTAACTACAAATTGATACAAGTTTTGTCTGAGTTTCCTGTTTTTCCTTTTTCCTTTTTTTTTTTTTATTTGATTATTAAAACTTCTCTGGAAATCTGTGTCATTTGGTGCTTAAAATACCTTTCATTCTTGAAAATCTTGATCTGGATATAAATTAGTTTTGCTTAAACTCACCTTTTTTTCATATGTTCCTGAATTCAAAGTCATGTCATGTAATTTTTTAAGAACTGCATATATATTTTAAAATGAAATTTAAAAATGTCTCAGTCAAGTTTCTCATTTTGTTATTTGGTCTGATTTCAATATAACTCAACTATGGCAGAAGCCTATTTTCAGTAAGTATTCACAGTTAAGACATATTGAAAAAAAAAAAAAAAAGGAAAAAGAAAGAAAACAAAAGTCAGGACTAAACAGAATTCCAAGGGGCATAAAAGAAAAGAATTTCTACTACATATTAAATCTGGTAGCTACATATTTTTAAAAAATTAAGCGTGCACTGAGTCCCATCAGGGTAATAATAACTTAATAAATAAAAAGTCTGAACTCGCCCGACTAAATGTCTTATTGTCCCAAAGTGCAATGAAAAATACATTTTTAGTAGTTATGCAATAAAAAAGGCATAATCTAAAATCATAATTATTTTGTTCCCAAGGATCATTTTCAAAATTGATGCTGGTACTTAGCCTTCTGCAGTATATGCCAAATACCAGAAGTCCATCATCACAATATTCTTGCAAAGGATGTTTAAGGACTTCAAAGCATTTTAATTTTCCATCATTGAGTCAAGACATTGCTGATGAGACTACTTCCTGGAACAATGTAGGTATTTTCTTACTGTCTTCGAGACCCACACTAAGGAGTTTAAGCCTACTCAGCAAAGAACATCTAGACTCTCTTCTGGAGCTGTAATACTGTTCATTGCCCAACTTACAAAGCACAATCAGTAACACGTACTTAATAATGAGAATATAAGGAAACACACAAGGACACTACAACCTTGTGGTGAGATGTATATATATATATAAATATATATTATTAAGCCAATTCATTGAAGCAGAGAAAAAAGTTAGTTTTCACTGGACAGAATGTTGATGGCTGTATTTTAATTATTTGGATCCCCTGAAACTTGATCAATCTTTAGTGTATTTTGGACCTCTTTGGGAAATAAGAGTTTTTACATGATATGTCCTTCATGCAGTATATTTATTTGTGTACTTTATGAACATGTCACTAAGGAAGTAGTAAATAAGGTAGGTCTGGCTTGAATTGTTAATAGGATAGTATATGAGACTACTCATGCAACATTAAAAAAAACCCAACATACCTAAGGGTTCCACATCACATTAGTTTAGAAGTAGTATTTTTAACCTATTCAATGGCTGTAGAATGCTTGATCCTGCCTACAAGCTTGACTGAAAAGCATATGTAATAATAACCTACTTCCAAAGAATGAGAAAGAGAATCTGAGACCTTTTTCATATAGATAGATCACAGCCTGTGTAAATACTTTGTTTGACTCTCAAATTTCTATGATATTTGAATTAATTCAGAAAGCAGAAAGGTGTAACAAAATAGAAGTACTTGGATGTTTTCTAATGGAGTAGTTCCCCATTGGAAACTGTTAATAAGATAATAGCTTTTTCTACAGTGTTTTAATATATGTGTTTAGAAAATTTCTAGGGAATTTCTGAGCAAAATATTTAAAGTTGTAGAGCAAGGGATATAAAGAGTAATAGTATGTATTTTGTAATTTTCATAACAAGAAACTTTGAAAAGGACAGTGCAACTTATTTCCAGTATTCTCCATTTTTCTAATGAAAAATCAGATCTATTTTTCATTTACTCTCCATTTGTTTTGGTGCTAAGACACAACAAAAATTAAAATTTTAAAAGACAAGAAATCTCTTGCAGATCAGGAATTTTTATGTTTGGCTACTTCAAAACATACCACTTGCATCAGTTTTTATTATCTGCTTCTCATATAGTCAGCTTAAAATGTTGTTGACTGACATACTCCAAACCTGAAAGTATCTGCAGTGTGACGTGTAGCTCAGGATTGAGAGTTTATTCATTTATCTGCCGAAACAGACTAAGGAAGAAAGTACAGTACTACAAGTAAGTTTTTTTGCTTGCTTTCTATTTTGTTATTGTAAGGCTAGCTGGCTGGTAAGAAGCAACAGAAAGAAGGAAACTATTCATTTCAACAATTTAAGTAATTACTTCCTTTCTAGCTAAAACAACAGGACTATTATTTTGATGGGACTGGAGAATGCCAGCATAAGCCATAAAACTTTTTAAATTACTGTCACAATCAATCGTCTTATCCAACATTATAATGCCTCTAAAAGGTTAGTACAGAGATACTATTTTTGTTAGGTATAGCCACCAAATATTTTGCTGATGAGCAGAGTTTTTGAAAATCTGAGGATATATAGCTCTGTTTCAATTAACTACCCCATAAGGATGTGTGAGGTTACTAACATCAACAGATGAGTCTTAAACAAGGGGAAAACCCAGTTCTAATAAAGAGAATTTTCTAAATTGTTTGGCATATTTAGAACAGAAACACTTTTAAATTACATTTTTCAACTATGGCTTTTACTCACAGGAATGACACACCCAAATCCCATCATTTTATCAAGATGTCATTTATTCACTGCAGTCATTTGTATCTGAAAGCCAGTGCAATCCATATGTGACCTCTTCTGTCACTCTGAAGAGTTTGCTGCTCTTAGCATCTCTAAACTACCACACAAGCTTCTGAACAATGTCAAAAAAGATGACAAGTGGGCCTTGTCAGGATAACAGAGATGATGTACTGTAAAGCAGATGATTAAAACTAGGGTCTATATTGACAAATATACAGTGATCAATTTCCTACTGGTCCAAGAGCCAATTTATTATTTAAGATCTAGATTTTTATATGTCCAGTATATTTTAGGAGAAGGGACATTGCCTGTATAGTTCACAGACTGTACACCATGTGCCAAAGAACCAGGTACTGTAAATGGGTCTAATTCTATTGATGTCCTCAGAAGTGTGATGATTTGCATCAGTTGAGACCTAGCCACCTATCTCAGCTGAAGTGCATAAGCATCCATTTTCCAGAGTATTTTTGTTGTCATTCCTGCAGTGGGAGTCCACTTAAGCACAAGAGATCCTTATGGCAGCACTGAATTAGACCTTAGCTTTTTTTATAAACCGTCTTGGAAGATGGTTATAGGCATACTGAAAAAGTGGCTCATAAATAATTAGTTTTGCATAGTGTTTATTTTTATCTGCTCTCTAAACTAATGAACCTGCCTCCCTTTTATAAAAAAAAGCTTATCTACATCTTGCATTCCTTTCCTCTGCTCAGCCATTTCCAGCAAACACACCATAATTAGTCTAGCTTTCTGTGTATATTGTTCATTTAATTACAGTTTCCTTATATTATCTGCTGTATTTCTAACAGACTCAGGGTTTACTATACATACCTCAAGAAATCACACTAGCAGGAAAACAGCCTTATTTTTCCAACCTATTTCATACACTCAAACAATGGTCTTCAGGGAAAAAATACAGAAATAGGAAGAAGGAGACTTGATGTCTACTCCCAGCCATCCCATACATTTCTCTTCTCACCTCAGGCAAGTCCCTTGACCTCTTTGTACATCCCTTAATGGTTTGAAAATATAAGCAATAATGCTAAGCTTCTGAATTGGACAAACACTGTGAAAAAGAGTATTTTATAAATATAACTGAATAAACACCACAAATTTATGTTGATTGCATCAAAGATATTTTAAAGCAGTCAAAAATCATCTGTATTAGCAAGTGCTTCACAAAATATTTAAAGGACTCACAGTGGTTTTTTTTTTCTTTATGACCTTACTTAGAAATGCAGTTATATTGCTGACTCACTTGGCAGGCAGAACAAATGGGCCCTATTAGCTCCAACTCAGGAATATAAAAGGAATATATAAAAATTCTTGTCACAAGAGAAACAAACAAAAAAAAATAACAACAGCAGATGTTTCAGGTTTTTGCTTCTGCTATACACTGGATTTGAGGGCAAGTAGGGTGGGAAACAGAAAGACATATCCAGCTACCCCAACCCAGTTACAATTAAAATCATTGAAGAAAGATCTAATCAAATCAATTTTTGCTGTATATTCTGGGACCTGTAGCCAATAAGTAGTCTTCTGTGCTGTGAGGGAAAATAATTAAAATCCACTACATATAGATATATATAGATATAGATAGATATAGATATATGTGGTAGTTTAGAAACATATATATAGATATTGATATGTACACACACACTGAGGTCTCAAGTAAAAAATAAACCTCTGCCTCCTAATTCTAGAAAGTTGAGAGGATCTGAAGAATGATAATTTATGTTTTTCAAAACCAAACTACTAAGTTTTATTATTAGCAAATGTCTATGCTCTTTCATTCCCACCAGAGACAGATTTTGCTCAGAGGCTCAGTTAATATTGTTTACCATTCTACAATTATATCCATTCTGTCATTCATAAAAGCACATCTGCAAACCAGCTTACTCTGCTTCCATATTAACTTCGACAACCAGTTATCAAATGAATGTTCACACTGGCTTAATCTGGTAAACCTCAGAATTAACAAGAATGGAAGATGTGATAAGAAAAAACAGAAGATAGATGGATGTGTTAAGATCTTTATCAGGTAAAAATGAAATGCTATTTCAGATGTGTGTTATTTTTCTCTATAGATCTACAAAGTAAATATTAACAAGGTGTTTTAAATCAAGCACTTCATTTATATTTCACCTGTTCTATTCCAATTGCTCTATTCTCTTAGTATGATTCAACCATCGTACACATTAGCTTTAGCAAGCCATAAAAAGTAATTTTGGGCTTCAGATTCTGTGATAAATTTATCATCAGAAAATTACACATCAGTATAATTTCATGGCTGTATTATCCTTCTGTCTAAAAATTTAATGAACTAATTATTTTCTGAATTAACTGAAATCAGAATAAGCCCCAGACACTAGCTTGTAATCTGGACAAATATCTCTTGACAGAAAATAGAATTAATGTGTGTATAATGCTTTGGAAAAGTTTGCCAAAAGCAGACCCCTTACTGTTTTCGGCATGTGGCCTTGTCTTTACCACAGGTGCTATTTGCTATTACAGCATTTTTCTTTTGAAGATCTTAAGGCACCTTCTTAACTTATACTAGCCTTGATATGCCAAAGGGATGTAAATTGTTAGCCTAGGAACACAATTATACTATCAAGTCAAGAGTATCTAGTGCCTCATTTTTTTCTTCAATTAACTAATTTGTATAAAACTGAATTCTTCATGTCTTAAAATGTTCTTCAGTCCTTTTGCAACTACTAGGATACTTGTAGAGTAGGAATGTGGAAGCTGGCATGACCTTTTTATAACAGCAGCGTGTGGAAATCAATGAGGATATGCCCAAAACACAGAGTGTGAAGGCACATATGTATTCCTTTTTGTTTTCCTGTGTAATTTCTAAAGGAAGCGTTCCCCATTTGCATACCATGTAGGTGACACCTACAGCCCAAATGGCAGTATGCAACAGTCTGTAAAAAAGCTTAGCCATACAGCTGAAGCAGATCTTACGTTACTGCAAAGTAGCATCTGCTAGATCTGTATGTGAACATCAGCTGGGGATGATTGTCACCTCCAGTCCCGTTAGTCTGCCTTATTTCCATGTCAATTAACAGCTTTCACTCTAGAGGATTATATATGTCCTGTGGCTGTTGCCAGCAGGACATCTTCCCTTTGTTGCCTTCTGGCTACATTTAAATGTTAATGACTAATTCTATAGCTAATAGATGCAGTTGATTCTACCACTTTTAAATGTCACTGCTTAGAATTGTCTGAAATGAATTTTGCTAATCCATCTCCTGTTAATTATCTTTTACCATTTATAGTTCTATCTGATGGCCTGTGTTGTCAACTGGGCTGCTAACAGGCAGTTTATCTTTCTGCCTTTGAGATGGGGAGGTAGAACAGCCAAGCTCTCAAAAAAATCAGAGCCTGGTTTTCCCTGTTTTGGAAAAAACTATTTGGAAAGATGCAACAAATAGAAACCAAATGAATTCTCGCTTCCCATGCCATGAAGTTTACGTACCTCTTCAGTTGTGAATCCTTTACATAAGGGATTTCTTGTTTGTTCCTGAAGCCCAATAGTAGCTTTTTCTTTTTTCTAAAAGAAAATGATGTCCCACAATCAACAGTTTAATGTAAAGAGAGTAAACAGTAAGTCCAACATGAATTAATCTGTCATAATTGCTACATCCATAGTTTTCAGGAAAAAATAAAAACACTTCTATATTAATATTTTTAGGCTAGTGATTATAGTTTTTTTTTCTGTAAAGATAGCTCTGTGCACTGAACTATGAGCAGCTTTGAGAAGAAGGGGGTTTTTAAAACGAAAAAAGAATTTGGAGAGTATCTGTTGCCACTGCTTTCCTTTTAGCTTTTATTATTGCTTCACTACCCCAAAATATCTTCAGTTATCTAGTAGATTAAAAGTCTGGTTCTCAACTGGAAAGGTATTTCCAGTTATTTTTGGGTTATTTTTTGCAGATCTTCTTGTTGTTCTTTATTTTTATATTTGTTTCCAAACAAACACAACCCTTCCTTCTTTTTTTATCCTCTTCTTAGGAATTTCATAAATATTGGGCTCATTCATAATGGGCCAATGGATAAAAGTAGCCATGTATGGTTCAATGGCCTTGAGTTATATACATATATAATACCCCTTTATTATTTTGTTATTATTATTATTGTTGTTATTATTATTAATTATTCAAATACTAATCTGAGAAAGAAGGATTAAATGCCTAATGCCTTGATATCAGTATAATTCCAGGTTCCAGCCTGCCATCAGGTTACTCACAAAATTTATCGGGCTGGAGTGATTTACACTGAACAAAAATCTTCTTTTCCAATAAAAGTCAATTTGGGAAAATTTTTGCCTTTGTTGACATGAGACTATGCCAGGTATAACTAAGACCTTCTTATCTAATATGCATAGGAGAAACTAGAGATGCACACACTTTTACAAACTGTCTCACATTTTCAATAAATCAGCTGCAGAGCATACTGAATACAAGCCACTCACATTAGGAGTGACTCAGTCAGTCACAGAGTCAGTGAAGAGAATGACTTAGAGTGGGAACTTCGTTGTATGCTTTGAACAACTTTCTGCAACACCTGTAGAGTGAGCTTGGCATTCTAAATTGACTCAGCTGACCAAGTTGAATTCTGTGTGCTAGGTCTAATAACAAACCTCCAAATGAGTAGCCAGTTACAAAACATCTCCTTAGACTAAGAAAGTCATAGTAAAAGTAGTATGTTCCAGTGGCCAGCAAGGCACCACCTTTCTAGTCCTATCATGCACCTGGGTTTTGGAGGGAAGAATAAGCCACATTTAATTATTCAGGACAAATTCAGTGCCATTCAACACAAGAAACTGGTTATGGTGGTTTGGGGGGTTGTCTTCATGGTTTTTTTTTTCTTTCCCAGCCAAATACCAAGAAAGCATCAGTAAAGAAAGCATTATGTGAAAGGTTGTTCTTTTCAATGAATTCATGCAAATGCTAATACATGAAAATAACATATTTGTATTTAGTATGTAAAATTCATGTGTGTGGTCTGTCCACATTCTGTGGCTCCATACATACACACATGCATACATACACACATCTACACATATATTTGTTAATTTTGTAGAGATGGGCATGAAAGGAGGACACATTAATTCTGGGAATCACTCATTCCGAGCACTTCTTAGAAGGAAGTACAAACCGGAAGTAAATCCAGGAGGATCAATGCCAGCAGCTCCTGCCACCTAGAAAAACTTCATAAAATTTTGTAACTGGTAAGGAGGAGAGCCTCAAGGAAGTCAAGTAATTGGACATACCTTGGGTGCCAGAATGACTTGGCATGTACCCAGTTATACTTGGCTGACTTGTCTACAATGGCCTACATATGTTTAACAAGCCTCGGTACAATTTCGTGGGAAAGGCACCGCATTTCCAAGAGACAGTAGAGGACTTTCCCATTGGCAGAAGTGCCTTCCTCCTACTTGCTGGAAATAAGCATCTTTTTCATGCGGTCATGAATGGCTGAGACAGCAATGAGATCTGACACTGTTTCTCTTCTTTGGCTAGTGTTGTTGATGAACTGTATTTAATCATTCATAAGCAGGTTCTGTTCCTTTAGTTAGAACAGTTTGATTCCATAAGATTTCACAGTTTTCTGACATGCCCCAAATTTTTCCAATAATAACAGAGGCAATGACAATATTTAAAAATCCCTCAAATGCTGTATGTGAATGGAGTTACATATTTGCTGTAAGTAACAGAATAATGGAACAGCAAATTGTTTTGTAGAGGGAGCTGAAATTAGATTATGCCATGCTGCCAAAAGAGACAAAAAGAGGTGGATGAATTCTGGAAGGAGGAAAAACTGTTATACCCATGAAAACCGCTGGTTGCTGTTCCCTACCTCAAGGATGTACAAGCTTTTCCCATCTTGGCAAGAGGCAAACCTCCCTGATCAATTCATAAAACAGAACAAATTGCATCATTCTGTAAACAGGGAGGAATCATTCAGTTCTTTCTGCTTACTGACTAAAGGAAGTAAACTGGAATTTTCAACCTGTATATTTTCTGATTAAATTGGTGAAAGCCACTGCATGCCACTGAAAATTCAAGCCCTCAGAAATAGTCCTAGGTACTTCTGCTGACACAAGTAACCCCTCCTCCCTGTGTATACCATCAGACTTCTACCAAAAGGCATACAAATGCTTTCTTTCCCAGCAGTGTGAGGAAAGCCTGCAACCTGAATGGTCTTGCAAAAATATGCAAATCTATAGGCAATACTAGATGGGAAACGGGACTCACAGGATAGCTTACTTTACTCAGCATCCTCTTCCTGAATGCAGCCAAATCCACTTGTTTTAAAAAACACCCAAAAGGCCAGGTACAGGAATGTATTTCCCAGGTATGAAGGAGAAATTCTGTGAAAAATCAGATGACTTACACAAGTGTAAGAAATAATAACATTGGGTCCATTACTTCTGAGGAGCACATGAAGAACACAGAGGTACAAGACAAATTAATGAAAATCATCATAAAGCACAAGAGAATGCGAGCCAACAAATAACAGCCTTGGTGATGTTGAATGTGTTTTGCATGCCTATTTGTGGAAAACTGTGCTTTTTATCAGTTTAGCCAACCATGACTGCAGCATTACATACCACTGATCTTTATGGCTCATATTACAGTAGAGTCAGAGCAAGAAGTAAGGGGGTGGAAGGCTTCATTTCACTTCAGCTGTTCACTGTTATGTTTACATTATGCTGTGTAAAAGACAGTAATCCCTTTCCTATTAACTTATTGCCAGGCTCCCATACATAAAGTAGATTTAAAAAAATAATCATATAATGCAGAACTTTAGGCTCTTGAAACAATTCTGCAGAGGCTATAGTGTAGGATCTTCAAAAACCTTTTTCATATTTCTTGTTAAGTATACTGCTTAGTTTATCTTTGTTTTTATTGTTAAAATACATGTATTCCAAACTATTCAGGATTGTCTTCTGGTGTAAATCAGAATAGCTCTAGAAAATGCAAAGTAGCTGAATTGCTGTTGATTCAATACAGTACCTTCAGGATTATCAATTAATTGACAAGGGAAAAGTTATCTTCCACTACCACAGTACTATTTTTTCTCTTTTTCTTTCTTTTTTATTAAAAAGTGAATTTTTCATTACATGTTATTGTGAAATTGAAGGCTGGGAATAAAAATAGGTCATAATGAGAAAAGCTTTGAGATTTTAAAGAGGTATAATGTATTGTTTTGAAACAATAAGAAATAGGCAGTAGGGGTTTGGGTACTGGGGACAATACTCTCAGCTCTGATCTGGACATCCTTCTGTAAGCAGGGGTTTGGTAGAGTAGATACATCTTTTCTCTTTTAAGATTAACTCTAAAGAGTATTAAATGTTGTACGAACACATTTTTAAGAAGTAGCAAATACTAGGCCTCTGCCACATAGAATTTCTCCATTTGGATAGGATTACTGTATTATATGCAGAATAGGAGGAAAAAGAACATAGATATTTTCATCTGTCATTCTTTATATTGCCAGATTGTCCTGGTTTCAGCGGGGATAGAGTTAAGTGTCTTCCTAGTAGCTGGTACAGTGCTGTGTTTTGTGTTCAGTATGAGGAGAATGTTGATAACACTCTGATGTTTTCAGTTGCTGCTGGGTGGTGTTTATGGTAAGTCAAGGATTTTTCAGCTTCTCGTGCCCAGCCAGCGAGAAGGCTGGAGGGGCACAAGAAGTTGGGAGGGAACAC
>JANZLQ010000001.1:38625319-38641640 GCA_026212715.1 Elanus axillaris
TGTTCTATTAAACCATTCTTATCTCAACCCACAAGTTTTACTTCTTTTCCTGATTTTCTCCCCCATCCCACTGGGGGGGGGGGGAGTGACTGAGTGGCTGCGTGGTATTTAGTTGCTGGCTGTGGTTAAACCATGACACAGATTCATACTCCCTAAAAGAAACAAGTGTGTGAATTTCAAAACTGGACTAGATGACATGAACAGAAACTCAGGTCGAGGGAATGATATCTCAAAGAATAATCCCAGCAAAACTCATCAAAAGGAGAGGGAAGAATAGATGTATCTTGCAGAGCATAAGCAACGTGCCGTATTTTGTCAGATAAACATGATTCCTCATTGCATGTAGCACTGGGAACGTGAAACACACATCTAACCATGTAGAGATAGAAAACTTTTTCAATAAGACATTACATAGTAGCCTGGATCAAATTATACCAATTCAACCAAGGGCGCCAGATCATCTCCACTGATTTAACTAGACACCACCTTATGTTACTGCTCTACATGAAGGATTCACAGTCAAGGCCTACTTCTTACACAGTGAAAAGATCCACTTCCACAGAGCTATCCCAATCTGTATCAGAGGGAATCAGCCCAATATTTTATACAATGAAATGATCGAAAATTATTAACAGATGATAAATTTCCTAGATTTCATTGCATTACCTTCACTTAAGGGTTAAATTCCATAAGAAAATGTTTTTTTTTGTCTGAGGCATTATCCTTACAAGGAAGAATTTTCCACGTGTGATCATTAGATCCTATCCAGCTCATATTAGAGGTCACAGGAAGTCACTCTTCCCTAGCAGTGACTCTCCAAAGCCCACCTTATGAGATAAGGACTGAAGCACAGAAGGGTAATGTAGGACAATTTTGCTGTTATAAAAATATTACCTGTCTCTCCATCATTACTACAGGAGTGACAATGACTAACAAATCATCTGATACTGCAAAATGAATTAAAGCAGAATTGATTGCAGTTACTAAAACTGGAATTTGGCCAGAATATTATGGTTAATTTTGCTACCTGTGTTGAAAAGTGGAGTATTTTTAATGATCATGGGACATCTGTGGCCATATTTCATCTCTTTGACTTCCTGCCACAGAGTTCTTACCACATAACAAAGAGATTCCAGCTTACCAGTATCAGTTTCCTACTGTGCCACATGATTTCATTATACCCTGAAAGATTAATCCTTGGGGCCTTATACAGTTCTTTTAAACACAAACCTTCCAGACTCTATAACTAGATGGATAATGAATTGTATCAAAGAGACATACCAACCTAGAGCATTGCAACTGTCAGGAATAAAGCATACAGCCCTGCTGGTCTATAGCTGCTTCATCCTTTACATCAGACCCAGAAATATGCTGAGACACTTGCTGCATGAAAAGCAATACTTTTGTCAAATATTACAAGCTAGATTTGTAATATTCTTTGGACATGGCCTCAGGGGGGGGACAGATAATCCAAGCTGTTGTGATTCAGCAGGAATCTGTCAGAAAGAGTTTCAGGGATTCATGGAGTTTGTTTTCCTTTTTATAAAGCTTCCTGTGTCTTTCAGATTGTAGAGAAGACTGTTAGATACGACTTCTGATGGAGAAGGGAGTCTGCTAATACGGCAAAGTCTCAGAGAAGGGGACTGAGTAAAAACAAGATCCTTATCCTCACAGAAATACCAATACTTGCATGTTTCTCTGCTTCCTGTACATTCATATATTCTGTACAAGTGTGCCTTCTGTACATTCCTATACTCGCTACCTCTCCTTGGATTGATGGGTTACTATTCATCTGAGTAATTTACAGAGAACTTGAGTGGAGAAGTGCAAGCTAAAGGAGATAAAAAGATCTAGATGGAGACCTAGGGATTCAGTTAGTGTGTATCTGACTGGAATGTCTACACTTTTTCAGTTAGCTCTTCAGACAAAATGCAGGGTTGTTTACAAGCATGAACAATTCATATTATTACAGAGTCTGTGAAAATGGATGTGCAAGCCAGTTAAAATATGGAATATTCAAGTCTCTCAGGGGATTCTTCAGCATCTTTGAGGTTTTAGAAGGACTTGATCTGCAGGAAATATGGCTGGGGGTCTTTAACTGAGCTAAAGTGTTAACCAGCCTTCACATTGATTTGGGGCTCTAGGTGAAGGGAAGAGAAGGATGATAGACGGGACGATCTTCAGTACAAAAAGCAACAATGAGTCTTTTTTCATTCATCAGCTAAGCATTCTTCTTTTTAAAAAAAAAACTTTATTTTTATTTTAGAAGAAAAAACTGACTAGATTTTAGATCTGTATTTTTATTTTTAAGATCTATAGCTTCCTCAGTATCATTTCTTTGGATCTGGAGTGTCTCTTACTGTATTTGTATAGCATTTAAGGCAAGGAAAACCTCATTTTAGTTGCAGTCTTAGAGAACTACTGAAATCCAAGCAGAAGGCAATAACTTGTCTCAGGAGAAACACAATAAAACAGTATGAAAATTTTGGCCAAATAAATTGTCTTATAAGATAGAAATTAATAATCCCAGAATTTACTTTTAAGTATGACTTCTGATGCAGTGTAAGTATTTATTTATTTATAAAAATACAAGATTTTTTTTTTTTTGCTACTTTAGCCTGCTTTAAATACAGATTTTAAGTTGTTCCAATGTTGACACACTGTAACTGATAATTTTGCCATACATATCTGGAAAAGAAAAGAAACACAGCTACATTTTCTCATACAAACTACTACTTTTCCATCACTTTTCCCAGCTGTTTTGGTGTTCCAGTTTCTTTGCCTATGTTTCAAGGAGAGCAAGAATTCCTTTATTATCTCTGCAGCCATAGTTGCTAAAAAACTAACCCTGCTCTCATCCTACCCTACCTTAATTGCTACAAGCTTTTTGTCTTGTCTTCCCCCTGCCAACCTCATCCTTCTGCATAACTGTTGTATGCAAGTCATGAGACAGAATATAGATAAACCTATCTTGGAGCACACTGAAGTGCTTGATAAAAAGCAGTTTTTTTCTTCTCTTTAGTTTAAAACATAACAAAATCAATTTTTAAAACTTCACATCTTAAAGTGATTTTGAAGCTCTGAACCCTTTAAGTGTTGCGCAAATGGTAGAATGATATCCCATTGCCAATCAGTTGCTCACTGTTGGAAACTCCATTTTCTATGCTGCTTCAAAAGCATAGTATAATCAACAAGTAAGCCTTTAAAATGCAAATTAAACAAAGTGCACCTTTAGATTGAAACAAGAAAAGACTCATTTTTTCACACACCAAAACCAGAAAAGTCTATTTCATCATAGTCACTTATAAAGTAGCACTAGGTGACTGGGGGATTTCAGAGGTCATTTTGCCTAGATGCCCCAGTACAGAACCCCCTAGCTTTAATTTCTAAGACTTATGATTATTTGCTGTAACTAAAATTTGTGTGCCATTCACACAGAACAGATTAGTGTTGCAAGTATCATGGAACTATTCTCATTTGACACATGCTTCTTGCCTCAGAGAACATGGAAATCAAAAATCAATATTAACAGCAGGATGTCTTTCTTATTGTGAAAAATGTGGGAGTGAAAAACTTTCTTGTCCTCTCTGGAGGAGAAAGCAGAAAGGCTAGCCAAAGCCATCATAAAATGCTCATAATACTGATAATTGCACTGAGGGAAAAGCAGGCAATTCTGGGCTTCTCTGAGCCACCCCCATCCCACCAGCCATGGCCCATCAAGGGGGAAATGAAATGCATTCATGGTTTCTAAGGCCAGAAAGGATTACCATGTCCATACTTCTCCTCACTACAAGAACCTGTTCAAATAGGTCACAAAGCATTTCATTCATTACCTGACATGAACAATATATAAAAAACCTCTTCTTATTTTAAAGGCATGAATGATTGCAAGTCTGAAACCTTGTCCAATAAAATTTTAATTTACACTTACTCCCAGAAAACTTCTTCTTGTTTCAAGGGTGACTTTGCATAGCTTCAACTTTTCATCTCTGAATCTGGTTATTCCTTGTGATTAGGACTGAAATTCCTTCTTCACCCTCTGCTATTACACGTCTTCCTATAGTTTGAATACCTATCCCAGGTAATCAAAATTGCCCCTCAACTGTCTCTCTGACAATCTGAATATATTTTCCAGACTAATTTCCCTCTCATTCCTTGAATTCTTTTTAGTGATGCTTTCCAATGGTCTTCTGTATGTGCAAGTACCAGAACTGGATACTGTATTGAGAGAACATTCAGAAATCTTTTATTTTGGGGATTAGTGTTTTGTATCACAAAACAAGTAACACTGTTGGAATGCATCAAAACAAAGGGTAGAAATGATTTTTTGTCCAAATTGTGTAAGAACATTCAGGATATCTTCACATTATATATTAATAGATCACAGATTAACTTGCCTTTCCACTCAAAGCTGGAAGCCTAACTCTGTATTAAAGAGTTACAGTGGAAACCTTTCTTCCCAGGCTACCTAACCCTTAAATTCTTCATTTCCAATGTCCTATGGTGGCAGGAGTGTTACAGCCTTGTGACTACAGGAGCTGAAAGTCAGTGAACTTATGTTAAAAGCAAGTGCAAGCACATGTTTAATGGACCATAGACAAATCCAGTTGATTTAGGGTCTGGTATTTTGGCTGAGTGAAAATTAGGATGGAAATATGAACAAGTCTGGATGTTTGGTGTTACAAATGCTCAACAGTGAATTCACAGAGCTGAGAAGGCAGCAGCCATGAGTAATTATGGCAGTTATGGAAAGTTTACTGTAGCCTCAAAATGCAAATTATTTGAGTGGCCTGAGATGACAGAAGGAGGAAAGAAAGCTGAGCCTTGCACAGAACTACAGTGTGCTAAACACTCATTAATTTAGCTCTACTAAAGCAAAGGTGGGAAGTTTGTCTTTCCAGTACTGCCCCATAAGCTGTAATTTTTGACATTTCCCTGCTTACAAAGCTGAACCCAAAGACTTGTCACAGCCTTTTATACAGTTGAGACAAAGGTTTATTGCCTTTAAAAGTAAGCTACATCTTATTATGACACCAGTTCTGTTTGTCTAAAACCACCTATTGTCTGGAGTATAAAGACAACAGGAAATCTTCAAAGACGGGACGGCCTGGCAGAGATTATCCTCAGGAAAAAAAATGGATGCTATTTTTTACCAAATCACCAGTATACTCATTAGATTGAAGGTTCATTTTCAAAAGAAGAGAAAAAAAAATATGAACAGCAGAGCCTGTCATGAAGCTCTTTTTCCTCACACCTGCTAAATGCTTTCTGCACATCAGTGACTACCCAGGAAAATAACTGCCAACTCCCAGTCTGTCCCATGCATGACCAGCTAGCAAGCAGGGTATTTCTTAGCAAAATACTGACATTTGCAGGAAGGAAAATTCCAGTGTTCCTTCAACAGTTGTGGCCAGTTTAAATCCATCCTAGCAGTGGCACTCATAATCTGTCAACTGCAAATTGCCATTAGTAAGAACTAATGTTACAGCTCATGGGCTAAAACATATACCCAATCTATATCCCTTTTTTGACACACACATTATATTAATATTAATAAGTCAAATGGTCAAAGTAACGAGAGAGTGAGACAAATCCAGAAGACCCTTGCATAGAAAACGCACCTTTCCATTGGATAAAGCAGCCTTTGATTCTGCACAGCATTGTCTCCATCCCTGTATCCACTACAGTTAGCAAAGATGACAACAAAGTCTGACCACAGGGCTTTCAAATCCCCACTTCAGCCTATCCCCTTGAGTTAAATTTCATTCACTGAGAGTAAAAGGAAATGGGCCTTCTATGAATCAGGAGAGGTGATGGGAAGGGGGGAGAATGCTTTCCACAACACAATAGTTCTAGATTTGTATTGTCCAACAAAAGAGTCTTCTCTTGGATTACTGACCTCAGCCCAGCCCTGTCACAATGGATCTGCCCAGCCATTCTGGGGTTTTGTCTGACCCTGGTCACCCTCACTGGGTTTGATCCTGATGCTGATCTGTGGGCTTACTTCCTAGCCCTGCCTTGACCTAGCCCTACATAGGAGCCTGATGCCCTGGGTTTAAGACTGTCTCTGGCTGCGCCTTCCTCTCCCCCACTCCTCAGCTTACCCTGTTCCTTCACTGGGGCTAGCAGGAACAGGCCCTGGCTGGTGAGTGCCCGTTACCTGCCAGCCCAAGGATCCTCCTCAGCTCCTAGTGCTCACAGCTCATTGGCAGTGTGGCCCTTGCCCTCCTCAGAAAACAGCTGGCATTCATTTTCTTAAAGCAAGATTTCCGAATGGGTTTTAATTAGCTACCTTCAGGTTATTAAAATACATAAGCTAGATGATGGCCTTTTCCTTTCAACTTTGGAACCCCATTAGCTTTAGATTATGAATGGTTATGGATTACAAGTTTTTTTAGAGCTTGTAATCTGAATACATGTCATTTGTAAATTAATTTACTTTAAAGTAGATACAATTATGAAATTCCTTGCACAGGTTCCTTTGTGAGCTAAATCACTCCATCTGTTTTAAAAATTTGCACTTCTCTAGCTGTTCTTAGTCACAGAATAGACTGTACATTCCGGAGAGTCCATGCTTATGGGCAAGTGATAAAATCCTTAGGGGAGGTCCTTACAATGTTTCTATTTTCTTCCAGTATAAAATGTAAGCTGCAAGACACTTAATGATTAGGTTTGTTATTTCTTAATCAGTTATGCTCACAGATTTTTTTACTGAAGTGTCAGCAATGCTGTCCTGGTATTGCAACTGGAAAGCATGTACAGAGACATAAATGCATTTGAAGTATGGTTCTTTGAGTCTTTCATTACTTCTTGCTAAGACTGTTTGATTGTTCTACTTATATGTGGTTTTCAAACATAGGTTAACTTTAATCATTGACTGGGTAACCTCAGCCAACATACAAGCTTCACAGCACAATTCCAAAACCAGAAGATCAACTTCTGTTGTCTGTCCTATCCTTGCAGCAGAAGCAGGGGACCTAGCTCTCCAGCAATCTTCTACCCTTCCTACAGCAGGACCTACAGAGGACTAGCCAGGTCCTCCTCCTTCCTTGTTAGAGCTGCTCAAAAATTCGTCATGAGGCTCATTATGACAGTATTATTTTTACATCCCACGTGGAAAAATTATATATGTAGTTTATATAATATTTATATGATTAGTACTACTACTTTATATGAGTAGTAAGAAAAGAAGTTGTTCAGTGTAAAGTCATTTCCAAAGCCGGAATGAACAAGTGCATCACACTGTTTGGCCTCTTCCCTAACATACAATTTTATCCTGTAACCCCTACTTTGATTAAAATGTTTCTTTGAGAAATGTCCATGGGTGAAATAATTTCTGAAGCTTCTGACACTGACAAACTTTTCATTTGCTTCTATGGTGTTGACTTATTTTAGGATTCAAAAACTTACTTTAAGTGCCTGGTCATATAATAAACCTAATACTAATCTGGTCAGGTAGGGGGAATGAAATACATATGACTTATGTGTCACAAGAAACCAAACCAAACAGCATGAATTTTACATAACAAATATTCAGAACAAGCTTTGCCTATAGTTTGAAGACCAGATCAAGAATCAGAATGAGTGGCAGTTCCAGGGGGAATAACTGTGACACTCCGTAGTTATATCACTGCTAAATTTTTTTTTTGAGAAAAAGACAAACTAAGATGGACATATATACAGTTAGAGAGGTAAAAAAACAAAAAGGGGAAATATATTTTCAATCATCTGACTACAGTTGCAGGGAATGTAGTATTCAGGCAATGTAGATACTCCTTAAAATGTTGCTTTTTGCTTATGGAAGATTAATGGCCGTGATCGCAATGTTTAGCTTTGTGACAGGGGAAATTAGTGAAGTGGCTGACCTAAAGTCCATGGCATGCAAACACTCCACAACTTGATCTCTGTTCAGTGACTACTTACTAGAGCCTATCTTCCTACTTATACATCACAAGTATATGGTTATCATAAAAATATGCTGTATGTTTGTTTGGTAAATAAAGCATACAGATAACAGAGCAGGAGTCCTTGGAACCCATAATTTTATCCTTTTGTACAAAAGAGACAATCATGCCTCTATTCCATGAGGAATACTAACATATGTTGAAAGATCATTTCTTCCAATTAGTTTGCCTGCAGTTCTAACAGCTGAATACGCAAACTAGTTTATCTTATGAATCTAAGACCTTGCATTTCAATTTGAATGGGAATATCTCAGCACATTATCTTTTGGCTTACAGGATGCTTGCCAAGATAAACATGTCCTTTGCACTTCTTTTCTTAAAAAGTGGAAAAAACCCCCATCTATCTACTATATCCTGCAAAAAATATCTCATGGCTTTCCATTTAGCACTGCAAATTTAAGAGTCTTTCTAGACAGTGCTGAAGTTCAACATGTAATGTCAATTCTTATGTGTAATAAATAGTCATAATTCATGATACTGAAGCTGTTTTGGAAATGCCAGAAAAGCAGAGAGCCCTGAATAGGGATTTAATTGAATTAGCAGGATGAACTCTAAGCAAAACAAATTTTACATACTCTTTTAAAAGACATCTAAGAAACACTTTCAACAGCTGAAGAAAATAGCACAGTTTAGTCTTAAAATAAGATGGGAAATATAAATATATAAATATAAATATATAGAATATATTTAGATATATTAATATATTAAATATAAATATAAATATATAAATATAAACTGGGAAAGCAACTCAGGATTGTAACAGCAGGGTCTCTTCTGACCTCCTTTAGCAATGTGGCTTGGCCAGGTACAGCTGCTTGGAGAGAACGTTTTTGCACAAATACTAAAAGGAGGCTACTACTGTTAATAAAGTGTCCTTCTTGATACTATTTGCCTATTTGAAGCAATTGCACATGAGTTACTTGCTCTCTGGAAGCAACAACACCCAGGGGGTTAAAAAGTTGCCATCTTACTTGTAGGCTATTCTTCATCACAGTATCTGAGTGAGAAAGGAGCCCAGGGGATTATAGACATAAAGTATAAAAGCATGTTTCATTGTATGACTATAGATCTAGTGATCCTATTTCTTCTTTCTAGACTACACTAAGAAGACTACACTGAATAAATAAAACAGTGACATGAGTTGAATATTTCAGCTTGCTGGACAAGAGAGTGCATGCATGCATGTGTGTTTGTGCACATATATCTGAGAATTCTTAAATCTTATACCATCTTTGGTAATGACTGAAAAATGTGCAGAAACAAAAATGTGTATTATCAGCATTAACCTGAAATAATTTAAAATGTGATGCTTAAGAAGTATGATATTATCCTTTCCATGAAGTGGATTGATTTTTTCTGTTCATACTGCTGAACAACGTCTATATATTCCATACAACAGAAACCAAGTCCTGGCTGTTTGGTGCTGTTAAAAATTCCAGAACACATCTGATACTCCTAAGGTCTTTTTCCTTGGGGGTGGGTTTGAAATCCAAAGCCAGACTTTCTGCTTATCCCACATGGTGATTTTCAGCAGCTCATCCGTTTTTAAGCTAGTGACGGAATACTTGGGCTTCCAAGTATACTTCCACTGCCTAGCAGTTTTAGGTGCAAACTACTTTTGCCTAAGTATTTGTCTGAAGCTTTACTACAGTCTGGATTCTCTAACAGAAAAATGGCTCAAAACATACTGGACAAGTACCCCCAAAAACTCCATATCACTGTGATGCAGCTGATTTTTTTTCAAAGTATCCTTAGCCATATTGTGCTGTGTTAAATACTCAACCTCACTGAAAGGAAAAAGACACAAAGAAAGTACATTGTAGAAAAGTCATCCTGAAATGATTAAAAAAACCCATGTTTTATCCTGTCAGATAAAAATCTAAACTCTCAGAATTGTGCAACGTACAGGATGAATATATACTTTAAGAAGAGAGGAGCTTGTGACAGTATTTCTGTTTATAGGAGGTTTGTGGGGAAAAAAAGAAAGTCAGGTGCAAAACAAGTGAAAAAGATAACCCCCCAGATTTTAATAGCAGGGTTACCAGAAAGCATGACGGTCCACACTCTTCCCAAAAGGAGACTCACATCTACCTCCCCACCCATCACACTTTCTGAGTGGAGAAGTGAAAGCAATAGTAGCTGGCTTCCCACTGCCCTGACATGCAACAATAGGAGAGTGACTGTTTTGTTTGCCTAGACATGCTGATATACTAGACTCCAACCTACATCCCAGAGTCCTGAGGGAATTGGCTGATGTAATTGCCAAGCCACTGTCCATGAGACTTGAGAAGTCATGGCAGTCAGGTGAAGTCCCCAGTGACTGGAAAAAGGGAAACATTGCAACCATTTTAAAAAAGGGTAGAAAGGAGGACCTTGGGAACTACCAACCTGTCAGCCTCACCTCTGTGCCTGGGAAGATCATGGAACAGATCCTCCTAGAAGCTATGCTAGGGCACAGGGAGGACAGGGATATGACTCAAAACAACCAGCAAGGTTTCACCAAGGGCGAGTCCTGCCTGACCAACCTAGTGGCCTTCTATGATGGAGTGACTATGTCAGTGGACAAGGGAAGAGCTACGGATGTGTGATGGGTTGACCCTGGCTGGACGCCAGGTGTCGACCAAAGCCATTCAATCACTCCCCCCTCCTTCGCTGAACAGGGGAGAGAAAAATATAACAAAGGGCTTGTGGGTCGAGATGAGGACAGGAGAGATCATTCACCAATCACTGTCACGGGCAAAACAGACTAAGCTTGGGGAAAATTAACTCAATTTATTATAAATCAAATGGAGTAGGTAATGACAAATAAAACCAAATCTCACAACACCTTTACTCCACCCCTCCCTTCTTCCTGGGCACAACTTCACTCCCAGATTCTCTACCTACCCCCTGCAGTGGCACAGGGTGACGGGGAATGGGGGTTGGGGTCAGTTCATCACACGTTGTCTCTGCCACATCATCCTCCTCAGGGGCAGGACTCATCACACTCTTCTCCTGCTCCAGTGGGCCCATGTGAACTTCATGAGGTTCAACAAGGCCAACTGCAAGGTCCTTCACCTGGGTTGGGGCAACCCCTGGCATCAATACAGGCTGGGGGATGAAGGGATTGAGACCAGTCCTGCAGAGAAAGACTTGGGGGTACTGGTGGATGAAAAGTTGGACATGAGCTGACAGTGCGCTCTTGAAGCCCAGAAGGCCAACTGTATCCTGTGTTGCATCAAAAGAAGCATGACCAGCAGGAAGAGGGAGGTGATTCTCCCCCTCTACTCCACTCTCATGAGACCCCACCTAGAGTACTGTGTCCAGCTCTGGAGCCTTCAGCATGGGAAAGATATGGACCTGTTCGAGTGGGTCTAGAGTTGGGCCATGAAGATGATCAGAGGGCTGGAGCACCTCTCCTATGAAGACAGGCTGAGAGAGTTGGGGTTGTTCAGCCTGGAGAAGAGTAGGATCCAGGGAGTCTTTCTTGAGGCCTTTCAATGTATAAAGGAAGCTTATAAGAAAGGTGGGGACAGACTTTTATTAGGGCCTGTTGTGATAAGACAAGGGGTAATGGTTTTAGACTGAAAGAGGGTAGATTCAGACTAGATAGAAGGAAGAAATTTTTTATGATGAGGGTGGTGAAACATTGGAACAAGTTGCCCAGAGAGGTGGTAGATGCCCTATCCCTGGAAGTGTTCAAGGTCGGGTTGGATGGGGGTCTGAGCAACCTGATCTAGTTGTAGACGTCCCAGCTCTTTGCAGCAGGGTCGGACTAGGTGACCTTTCAAAGTCCCTTCCAACCCAAACTATTCTATAATTCTATGATTTTGTGTATGCTAGAGATTGGCTCTGTATAACTCTTTCTCCTGGCAGCACACCTACCCCTACCCCACCATCACTCTGCTGTTCAAAATCAGAAGCTGGGGCAGAATAAAAGTGACATTACAAGATGCAAGCTGTAACTATTCAGATATCCCAGAATTTCTTTGGGTGATTTGTTTCTGTTGTGTCCAAAACAGTTTGAGAGAATGCAGACTGAGCTGATCTCCTCAACTGCAACAACTATGGGGCTTTGATGGACTGCCTCATGCAGAGACATACTCTATTCCTTTTGATGGAAAATTATTCAAGATGTAATTAAGTGGGAATGGGCACCGTTGACCACTTGCAGGAAGACCTCCAAATTTGTTGAGGCTCATGGACAGCATGCATTTCTGAATTTGCTGCTGATCAGTTTGCTTCACGAGGCAGAAGATCACAAACCAGCAGTGTTCAGTCTTAGAAAATGCTAGGTACTTACATGTATTCCCATTAATTCTGGAGGGCAAATGATAAAAAATGAGAAGCACTCATACAATGCCTTGTTTAAAAGAATAAGAATTCCCAGGCTTTGTGCTTGGAACAAGCCATTGGAATCTGTCAACAAAAGAAAAGTCTAATGATCGACAGACTAGAAACTTTGGCATATTAAATATTTCTTTTCCTGTACTTGAGGGAGAAAAAGAACAATTTAAAAAGCTGTACTAACTTTAACATGTCATGGAAATATACACATTCCTTTGCCAAGCACAACCGCAAATTAGAGTTTTTGGAGGGCTGTACTAATGCTTTGCAGGAGCTCTGGAACACAGAAAACAGTGAAGTTTGACAACAGCCCTGATTCACCCTCAACAGACTCAGACTTGTGGCTGGAGTTATCACACATCTTCTTCTTCTGGGTAATTTCTAGCTACAGAGTCCTGCAAGTGCCTCTTTATTGCAATTGACTTACAGCAGGAAGAGTTACAGACCTCAGGTACAGGACCTTGAGAATATGAGGAGAAAAATTAGCAATGACTCCAACTAGTCATCTCAGGAACTGTAAGTATAATGAACTCTCATCATGCAAATACTTCAGTGAATAGTTATACTATTCAAGGATGTACTTGTTTATAGTAATTCTGTACAATTATCTGCAAACTAGGTCTGGACAAGCTGGGATTACTGCTTGGCTTTGCACTGCACTATGTAGATGGTGATTCTCTAGTTCAGGTGTGGTAACTGCATATTTTAGCTTTCCAAATTCAATTCCATGAATGTTGGCCAAGAGGGTTTCTGACACAGGAGAACAGCAGTAACATGCAATCAATCAACTTGCTTTAAAAACCTTCAATTTTTTCTGTAGCGATTTTGAACAGCTTCACTATGATTTCTTACTGATCAATGAAAGATAGATCAATATTCATTGAAAACAGCACAGGAAAAATATTCACCACATAGCCAGATGGATTATTACTTTTCTCCCTTCAAATATGGTGAGATGCCAAATATTGCCACTGTACCACCCGCTCGTTTGAACAAAAATGTGGAGGAAAAGAAGATATTTCTGAGACCTTATTTGATGTGGTGATGAAAACATTGTTGAGACAAAGCAGAAATGGTACAGAAGCCATTGCAGAAGAGGAAAAACGAGAATTTGTGAAAGGAAGTTCTCAGCTCCTTATCTCTGCAGTCATGGAGAAAAAGGATAATCAGAAGAGGGTAGGAAAGGCCCCAGTTAAATCTGATTCTGCTTCAGAGTAAAGTCTCCATATTTTTACACATTCACAGGGAAAACTGGCTACAGATGCTAGCACAAGATTTACAGTTAAGGAGAAGCATTTGTCTCATAGTGAGCATAGGCTTGGAAAAGCAGCTATTTTTCATTCAAAAGGCATAATTATCAACTCCAAATAGAATAAAAATTTGCTCATTTTCACTAACTGATCTTTTTAACAACTTGGAGATTGCATGTGCCAACAAATACAGTAGGATTATGGAGATAAAAAGAAGCTCTGAACATGTATATGTATAGAAATTCTTGTAATGTTTCAATCTGCATCTCTTATGGCATAGCTATTGAATTATTGAGGCTAGTCTGTAACATTGAGGTTTGGGACCTCTGTCACATGAACTGATGTCCCTCACCTTACTCATGGACATATTCCTGTATTGCGCAGTCTACAGACAGCTTTCTGCATCACACATAGCTTCCCTGAAGCCAGAGGGCTCCAGGCAGAAAAAAGTCCATGCAAATCTATCAAATGGATTTAGCAACCTCCCAGATCTACAGAGTAAGGCCAAATATTTTAAAGTGCTCAGAGACTAGTGATGTTATTTTCTTTATGTGAGCACCATAGCACAGTAATGTTTTTATTAGATCTCTAGATAATACTGAAATACTCATTTATATTATGCATGATAATGTTTCATACTATGCTATGAATACTTAGCATGCATAATGAACTTCTAAAGGATTTGATTTAATCTTAACATCTTCCTATAAAACAAAGCAAAACAAAAAAAAATATACACAGGAACAAATTTTGACCAACTGTGTGCTCCAGCCAGGAAAACACTTTAGCATCTGCTTTATACCTTCTCCGGGGAGTCCTTCTATGCTTAAAATTAAGCAGTTTCTTAAATGCTTTGCTGGAGTAGCTCCCTAGAGCAAAACCACAAGATTCTACAGTTTGTCACAATATTTCTGATTTAATGAGTCCCTGTGCTTTTGTCAGTTGGCACCTGAACATTAATGTTTTCCAAGTACAGTTGTTGCTTGAATGAATATGAGTAATAAAAATCTGTAGTGTTGCACAAAAATACTTGATTCTGTCCTTTCATTTGCCATGAAGATATATTTTCTGAACCCAATTAATAGTGCAAGTTAATTGGTAAGTAGCAGCTGCTATAGTATTCTTGAAGAATTTCTAAAATCAGTGTTAGAAGGAATTATAATTCCAAGGACTTGAAATACTATGCATATCTTTACATTTTCTCTCTCTCTCTTCTTATGTGGTCATTATTTTAATGAACAGGTTTAGCTAACACCTCTCAGGAAAGGTAGATATTAGCAGACCCAATTACCGTAAGATGCATAAGTAATCAATAGCTATGAAGTGGCTCAGCAGGGAGTCTAACTCATAGCCTAGGATTGTTCTATACAGAGTTTGTATGTGGGAATGAAATGATCTAATTCCTACCAAATACAGCTTAAGGCATTGTGAGCACTTGGAGCATATGCCATGCTTTCTCTACTGTCTCCCAATGTGCTAACCCTCTAAATTAAGACCTTGGTGCTATACAGGACAAAAAATCCCAAACCACAAAACACTGAGCCTATTGATACTGATCCCCAAAAAAGAGAAGGACTTTTTCTTTCTCATGGTTTACACTACTTCAGTTACTAAAAGCTCCAGTAATAGGAGCATTACATGGTTACTATATTGCTGTGTTCTTCTCTAAACAGCAATGGAAGGAGTTAGAAACAGGTTACAGGATTAGGTAAACTTTTGGTATGGATATTTTTATGTTCTTACTCAGGTAGGTGCTGTATAAAAAACAAGAAATCTATAAATTTTGCAGTCTGAGCCACAATAAAGAGATGGGACAAAAAGGTTATTTTAAATATATGCTCTTAATTAATTAGCTAAGTGTAATTTGTTTAAACCAAGTCCCAATGAGGTTAATATTTGCTTAAAGAAAGATAGCTAAGAACTTTAGAATTTGACCTTCCTTTTTTTTTTTTCTCCCTAGAGGGCCAACACCATCATGCAAGATTATTGACATAAGGGGAGAAAAAGAATAAATTGTTACATCTAAGTAGTGTAAATATAGTAAAGATCATAAGCAAAAAATGTGTTTCATTTGCATTTTACATCTGAACTACAAGTTCAGGATAAAAATTGAAAACAACATTAGCTGCAGAAAAAGCTTTCTGAACAGCTAAAGAGATGAGAATAACATTACAGGACACTTGATTTTATGGGAAAAAAAAAAAAGGTTTTTCAAGGTTGAGTTTTCCCTTAACCTAAAGACAGCATCTTTGTTTTGAGGACTGCAATGTAGACTCTGTCATGTTCCTTAAGAAGTAAGAAGAAAGAAAAAAAGTTTTTTGTGTTGTTAGCAGAAAACAAAAGAATCAAAATAAATGATGGACCAAATCCATATTTGGGGTAAACCAAAGCTGGCTTGGATCAAAGTGTTATTTTATACAAACTAAGAATCCACACCATTGCATTTAAGTCAAGATAAAGAGTAAAAAATCTTTCTGTCAACTCCAACTTGGGCAGCAAATTCAGCAGGGAGACATTCTGGCACAAATACCAGAACACATTCAAGATTATGGTGCTTAGAATCATCATAGAATCATAGAATTGTCTAGGTTGGAAAGGACCTTTAAGATCATTGAGCCCAAGCATCAATGATACCTACTAAACCATGTCCTGAAGTGCCACATATATGCGGTTTTTGAATGCCTCCAGGGACAGTGACTCAACACTTCCTGGGCAGCCTGTTCCAATGCCTGACAACCCTTTCAGTAAATTTTTCCTAATATCCAACCTAAAACTCCCCTG
>JANZLQ010000001.1:38642048-38656968 GCA_026212715.1 Elanus axillaris
TATTCAGCTGGCTGTCAACCAGCACCCCCAGGTCTTTCTCTGCCAGGCAGCTTTCCAGCCACTCTTCCCCAAGCCTGCAGTGCTGCATGGGGTTGTTGTGACCGAAGTGCAGGACCCGGCATTTGGCCTTGTTGAACCTCATACAATTGGCCTTGGCCCATTGATCCAGCCTGTCCAGATATCTCTGTAGAGCCTTCCTACCCTCAAGCCCATCAACCCTCCCTCCCAACTTGGTGTCATCTGCAAACTTACTGAGGATGCACTCGATCCCCTCATCCAGATCATTGATAAAGATATTAAAGAGAACTGGCCCTAAAACTGAGCCCTGTGGAACACCACTTGTGACCAGCTGCCAACTGGATTTAACTCTGTTCACCACAACCCTCTGGGCTTGTCCATCTAACTACTTTTTTAGCCAGCAAATTTACTTTGGGCACAATGAACTACTACTCTTTCCCAGCAAAGAGCATCTTTGCTATTTTGAGGCATTAGTATATCTCCTCCCACTGACAGGAGACAGGACCTGTCTGACACTCTGTACAATGTATCGGGTATAAAAGAGAGACCTTAAAGTTGCAGTAGTTAAATACAAAAAGAGCCATCCTGCTTTTCCTTTCTGATCTTGACATTTAAACCAAGATACAGTACTTGTTTTGCCTAGGATAGAGTTAATTTTTTCCATAGTAGCTAGTGTGGGGCTATGTTTTGGATTTGTGCTGAAAACAGTGTTGATAATACAGGGATGTTTTCCTTACACAGAGTCAAGGCCCTTTCTGCTTCTCACTCCACCCCACCAGGCAGCCGGCTGGGAATCATAAGAAGTTGGGAGGGTTGGGCAGCTGACCCCAACTGACCAAAGGGGTATCCCAGACAATATGATGTCATGCTCAGCATATAAAGCTGGGAGAAGAAGAAGGGAGAGTGGGTCATTCGCAGTTATGGGATTTGTCTTCCCAAATAACCATTACATGTGATAGACCCCTGCTTTCCCGGACATGTCTGAACACCTGCCTGCCCATGGGAAGTGGTGAATGAATTCCTTGTTTTGTTTTGCTTGTGTATGCAGTTTTTGCTTTACCTGTTAATCTCAGCCCATGACTTTTCTCACTTTTACTCTTCCAATTCTCTTTCCCATCCCACTTGGTGGGGAGTGAGTGGCTGTGTGAAGCTTATCTGTCTACCAGGGTTAAACCACGACAGACACCAACCCATGGGCTTTCAGCAGTACAGAGATGGATTGGGAGTTCATATTTGATATAAAGTGGGAGATTTTTTATATCATCTGTGTGCATAATCAGTGAGAACAGACACATGCTCATGTAAGGGGTAATTCAGAGCAGTGACATAAGAACTCAGCATCTCCAGGCTAGGTGCAAGTACCTACCTTTGGATGAATGAACTCAGAAAAGGAAAGAAAGAAGACAAAACTGCTGATTTCAGGAACATGTTCATGCCTATTGCTGCTAAATAAAGAAAACTGCATGAGCAAAAACACTGAAAGGGCCACCAGAGCTGAAGATGTGTACAACGCATCACTAAATCATGTCTGTGTTTCAAAGCATTTTTTTTAATTTTCCAAATTTCTTAAAAACATTTAACATATTACCAAAGGCCAACAGTTGCAACTTCAGCCTAACGAATACCCATTGTCATAAAGTTCATAAATTGTATTGCCTTCTTAAAGTGATATGATTGCTTTACTAAGAAAGTTCCAAAATCAGGCCTACTGCCCTGAGCTGTTTAGCTAGAAGTAACAGCTAGATATGTGCATTTCTAGGCCAAGCTTCTCAAAGTAACAAAGCAGTTCTCAAAGCTTTAAGTGTTAGTTGTCTAGTTTGATACATCAAGAAAATCTGTAAATTTACACTCATTTTTTTACTATACCGATAGGCCAGGTACACAGGCCTCTATGAAGACCTATTTAGTATACAAAATATCTTTCAGAGGTAATGAAAGCATAAAGGGGTATCAGTAAGATGCTGGTCTTTTCACTTTGATAGGAAAAAATTTAAAAATTAGAAATGAAACCAGAAATTCTTAATCAGCTTGGAAAGTAGCCAAATTGTTTCATCTCAGTTCCACTTACTACAGTACTTATTTCCTAGGAAATAAATAACCCTCTATTTAGGAACTGTACCTTACAAAACAAATGTACAGGAATTACATATATTATTGTTTGACTTTTAATTAATATTGTACAACATAACAGTGTGTATATACATATATTTTTAAGTGAAGGAAGCTGATGGATATTTTATGTCTTATGGACACATCACTGAAGAATTAGGTCATAGGAAATTATTCCTAAATAAATAATTATTTTCCTTCCCTAGGTCAAAATTTCCCTAGGTTTTCATAGAACTTGTCCATCCAGTTCTATGTTCTGTCTTCTATAATAATTTCAGAGGAGGGTGCATGATACCCAATACCAAAGAAGGAGGAAGAGACTTCCTCCAAGAAAGGATGTTTCCTACTTCCTTCTAAAGCCATAAACACACCAGAAACACCCCTTCCTACTGACCAGCTTTATTTATTTAGTAATACTGCACAAATTTTAGGATCAGCTTCTTCCACCGGTTTGACTGCTTCTGAGCATACAACAGTTTTCAATGACTCTTCTTTCTTTCTTAAGAAAAATAAGCACATCATCTAGCAATGCAGAATGAAAACAGATCTACATAAGTGCTTAACTTTTTATTTTAATTGTGTTTAACTGCTTCTTATTAAAGCAAATCACACAGTCTCTCTGTTATCTTCTAGAATTGCATAAAATGTAATATAATCAATGAGTTAATCACATAGGTCAACACAGTGCAGATTGAAATGACCAGGTCTCTCATTAATATCTCCTCTTATCCTCCCAGGAGGAGCATGTATGAGGCTTTTGTCATTAGTCACATAGTGCCATCATAAAGCAGATGACTAAGTCAAGATCTAGAACAATATAAATCCAGCACCAGTTCACAAAAATACATCACTCTATAAATTCAGCTCTTAGTCAGCTACCAGATCTCAGTGGAGTTTGAACCAGCATGGTTGAAACTGTGGAACTGTCAAGTAAATGCCTAAATATATATACATAGAAATAGACATATAATACATACACTAAAAAAAAAAATAAGATCAGGATGTGGAGGTGTTTGCTTTTCCAACATAGCATCTAAAACAGCAAGTACAGATATGCAAGAAATAAACAAGAATAGATCTGTAAGAAAGTTAAAACAGGTTTACTTCTAATTAATTATTTATTATTAGGGTTAATAAAATGTGATCAACTGTTAACTTTTCTTCAACTGATGGGTTTTATTTATTCATTTTTATTGAAACTGCCTCTTTTCTCAGCCACTTTGCAGGATTACTGTCTCTTTCTGCAATTATCTGACAAGATGCCATGAAAAGATGATAGACAATGTTATCCTGTCTTCAAAGGTCTTAAACACAAACAAGGAATAAAAGAAGACAGGAAACACTTTATGCATATGAATACAACTATGGTTACTTATCAGGTCTGCACTTCTATAAATATTTCATTAATGCAATTTCTACCAAAGTCTGTCAAATTGCACTGAGTTTAAAGTGTCATTCAGTAGAAAGCCTAGGTTTTAGCATTTTGGTTTATTAGTTGTGTGTGTCATTGGCTAGATTTTATCCTCTGTCTGGGAACTTTTTAAGGAACCATTAGAGAATTTAAAAAAATATATATTATTTTTCAAAGCACAAATAATCAATAGTTAATAAACATTGAATGTCAAAAGGAGATTCAGAATTCAGATTCTTAACAAGGCTGGGCTCTGAACTCCTGAATTCCTTTGGAAATTTCAACTACATGTGTCAGAAGAAAACCAGAAAAGCTCTTTCTGTGTTTTCAGTTCTGCCTGATTCCATTACTGATAAAATACACGTGGTTTCTCTTGATAACATGTAAGAGATAAAGTATTGCTGAAAAGAGTGGATTAACTTCTGGTAGGCACACAAGAAGTAAAATGTTCTGAAATTATCCTGGGAACTGAAGAATATGCCACACAGTCTGATGCTAAGATACAAGTCTTGACTGCAGGTTTATAGAGTGGCTAAAGGAAAGGAGTAATTCTTGAAAGAAATGAGTAGTTATAAACTGCAAAACATTGATTTCTTTTAGGATAAAACAATAAGTTGGACATGGACAGAAATCATTAACAATAAGCAGAATTTTGTCACAGGAATTTCAGCATAATTTTAGTATTAATGGCAAAGTATTAAATAAGTTTATGAAGAGTTAATAGGTAATTAATTGATTGCAATTATCATAACCCAATAGCTTTCATATCATGACACTATCTTTGAAGAAAATGCATTTAATTGTCCATATTTTCAGCACAAACAGATTCTTGAACTGTATGAACTCTAACAAGTGATGAAACATATGCTGAAGCTGGGCTGCTATTTTTAAACCCACAACTTTTTTATAGAAAATGCAATTTTAGCCTTAAAAAAATTCTCACAAACACATGTCATATGGTTGAATTTTTCCCATTGGTAAGAGAGGAAAAAAAAGAGATGATAAAGGAAGTTAGAATCACTTTTTATACCACTTCTTTTTCTTTGTTCCTAGTGACAAAAAGTAGGATGAGAAAAAGTTCTTTTTATATAAACTACAGTGATATTCATGCAGTTTCACACAGAAGGAAATTTTACTGGGATGTTCAAAGACGTTAAAAAATCTTTCAAAATTATTGAAATCTCCTTGGGCTTTTTTCTCACAACTCCCTTTTTTCTGCTAGCCAAACAACTAACCTTTTAATGAAACATGGAGAAACGCACCCTAGCTATAAAAATGTGAGACCAGGTGGTGTTTCAAGTGAAAGTGGAGATCAGTTTGCAAATGCCTCTAATTGCACATTAGTGCTTATAAAACTTCACAGCAGGGAATTAAGTACAAACCTCATAGAAAAACTTTTTTTCCCCTCAGAAAACCCTGCTGTGCTATGCTCTGTGGGGGACACAGTCACCCTATTTAATTGAGTTTCTTGTCACCTTCCTTGTAAGAAAAACCTCTAGAAATCTGCTTTTGTTTTAAGGTAAGACTAACTGGGCTTAAATATACTTAAGTGACTCCTAGGAGGTTGTGTTTTCCTTGAACTACATCTTCAACCCTTCCTAGAAATTAACCCCAAAAAACTCAAACCTATGCCTGACTTTTCAGGGCATTGTGCCAACCATAACACGTTTGGAGGTATTCATCTAGTGGAAGTCAAAACAAATAAAAGCCCCACTGTACACCAGTGACCAAGGAAGCCTCAAGAGGACATTTGTCATTAATATGGTTACAAATAAGGTCATGTTTGAATGGATAAGGCTGGAAGCACAGTCTGTTTCGAGTCTCAGTATAAATGAGGTGTTGCTGGAAAACCAGCTAATGGATGTATCTGACTGATTGAATTTTTCCCTCATAGCATGAGGGATGGTCATTTAGAGATTGGGAGTCTTTTCTGACTGAAATGAAAAAGATTTAAAATATATTTGAAGCTGACAGTTAAGAAGCAGCAGGGACTACACACATTCCATGGACATAACTTTCTCTAAATATAAAGGATAGAGTAATAAGAGAACCTTAGAAGAATACACAAACAATCCAGCAGCTGTGGGAGAAAGAACAATACTTCTCAAGGTTTGTCAGAGCAACAGTTTGACAAAGAATACCTCTATCACCAAAATGAGGGGAAAGCCTGCTTGTTGCCAGCCTGCGGCTGGTATTTTAAAGGGTAAAGTAATAAACTGCACACAAAGTGACACGGTTAGAGGACCATGAAGTCACATATATGTGTTTGGGTTTATTAGCCTTGAAGACTCAGCAGCGAGGTAATTTTGCTTCAGCTTTCTTGCAGTGAGAACCAGCCTGGCTCACTTCTCAAAATTTCCCCAGAGAAAATGTATGTACATACACTATTTAGTGAGCATACACCAGTTCCAAAATTTGAGATAAAAATAGGTGCAAGAATATGTCATGCAGACAGTCACCTCTACTTGCCAGATATACCAGCCTTCATTTGATAGACATAATTTTTCTGCTTTGTCCTCATAACAAGACACTTCTACATCTTTTCTTCTGTTATGACTGGCCCAGCTGTCCTGGCTGATATAGGTGAGACTGAAGCCAAAACTCCAGCTGCATTCTGTCAACTTGTTTATTGAATGACTACCAGTCATACAAGGGTCATATACTGCTGTATGCTCAATAAAAAAAATTGAAAAGCCACACAAAATCATTAGGAACATCAGGTCTTAGTGGTCTTTTGTGCCCAAGAACAGCTACAAAGTCTACAAGATCTCCAAACCTCATCGTATAAGGACTCACAAAAGCTTTAAATAGATACCTAAAAGCTGTAAGCCACACTTGGTGAACAAGTTTTGTTGCTACTCCACATGAATTATTTTGCCTTGGAAGTATGCAGGCTTACATATGTTGCTGCGAATCCATGTTGTAAGCATCAGTTGAAAACCACTAATAGTAATAACTTGCACAGTAAAAGCTACCAATAAGGCAGATATTTCCTTTTTTCTACCAATCTTTCTTGGCAAAAATATACAGAACTCACTAAGTGCCTTTTCTTTGTCAGGTAGCAGTCTGGGTGTCCTAAGCCATTTTTATGTTGTGCACTGTGACACCTTGCATTTCATTCCATTTGTGGTAGGGTGACCCTGATCTTAAATGGCTGCTCAACCATTCATGTTTAAGAAATACAGAGGCTCATACACATCTAATTAGTTTTATAACCAAGAAAATGACCATTTGAGTAGGAGAGACAAAAAAAAAAAACTTTACTGTCCTCTGAGGACAGTGCCTTGAGGAGCACTTTATGGTGTATAGCTGTAGACTTAAGAAATTACAGTGGCCATATTTTCCATTAAAAGTCAAAAGGATTTTGTACCTTATGTTCTTAATATACCTTTCAAAATCTATGCAAAACTCCAGCCTTTTGGCTATTAGCCACTAACACCCACATATTGCTTTGTCTCTGACCATTGTATTCTACTAATAGTAACTAGCAGCTTTGACATGACATCAGTCCTCTTCTTCAAACTTGATAAATATGAAACATAACTTGAACCAGACATTTCCCCTCTTGTTCCACCAAAAGGGAGGTGAGGGACACAGAAGAGCAGTTTGCCAGTCAAAGACAACTCCTTCCCAATCATCATTCATGCTGAACGTTTTGCCAGTGACTTAATTTTCCCAAATGCAAGCCAACATCAAGCAGCACCACTGCAAGTTTAAAATGGCTTAAAGTTATAACTGGTTTATATCAAAAGCACAAAGACCAAACAAGTGATAGGACACAGCCAGGTGTATTGCAGCCTCCTCTTTCTCCACTGTTTCCCAGAGGATGGCATGCCATGCTCCAGAGAAGGTAATAGCAGGTCCTCCCCAGAGACTGCCTTTAATATAATTTTCCAGTCTCTGGTGGGTATCGGTATCATCTTAACATCTCTTCACCACTGGTACTCTCATCACATCAATGGCTGAGACACCTTCTCAGGTCATATACGTAAACTAAACAGTTATTACCCCTGAAAGCAGTGTTATAAATGTCCACAGAATACCTTGAACAAGTTCTCCACCCTATCTGATACAATGTTTCCTATGGAAGATTACTTTCTTGGACCAACTGCAGAAAACCAGGGGGGCCTACAGACATAACAAAGGCTGCCCAGAATGGACATGAGCAGAAATTGAAATAGTGCAGCAGATTTGTACAATTCAATGCAAGCAGCATGTTGTCTCAGGAAGCTCTAAGAGGCTGCATGCTTGCCTCAGACACGATTGCCCTTTCTGCAAAGTTTTCTAGCGTGGTGAGGTATACGGACATGCAGAATAGTTTTGAGCATGGGAATTGCTTTTTTAGGAGATGGAAAGAGGAAGAGAAGAAAATTATTCTGATGATACAAATTGGTCTTTATGGATGCAAGCCTGTGCTCCAGTTGGCTTCAAGAGACCAGTAATCAGCCACCAGAAGGAACTAATTTCATAATGTAAATATACCCGTAATTAAGTTAGTGAGGCTGTCTCAGAGCCAGTTGCAGTTCTCTGGAACTGACAGAGAAGGAGTGAAGTCCAGAAGACTAGAAAACATGATACCTGCCTACAAGAGGCAAAAAAGGCAGAGAAAGAGAACTAGCTCGGTAGTCCTAGAAAAATGAGCAAGAGCTGATATAGAGCTGCTAAGAACAAGAACAGAAAAACCCCAAAGAAAATCTAGACCCCCTCTTGGCAAATAATAAGGTTCATGCGTAAGTCAGCAGCAAAATGTGTTTCCTTCCATAAAATGTTTGACAGTTTCACATGATTCTTCCATCAGCTTCCAGTAAAAGGATATGAAGCTATTAGATGATAGGTGGAAACATACATTGTGGCTATTCTGGAAATAAATCAAATAAAATCACTGTTGCAATTTTTCTCCTACAAATATGTCTTGTATTTACTTATCCTCAGGATATGACTTTATTTTTCAGGTTTAAGGTCACTAGATGTACCTACAACTGAACTGTCAAAGGTCATGACAAGTTTTACTCTACAAAACTTCTAACTTTTTGAGCCTCTTATCAAAAATTTTAACCCAAGACTGGAAGTCTGGGTATCCCAAGTTTCACATGATCTCACACTATCTCTGAAAATGTATAGTCCTAAATCTAGAAATTAATTCTGAAACAATATTTTTCTAAGCTTAGTTACATCTGTAACTAGCAAACATCCAACTTAACTCAGTAATGATGCTGCAATGTCAGAACAGTGAGATAAGGATGAGGTTTTTAACTTTGGTATGTCTGACTTCACTGAAGCATAAATCTTATCAAGGCACTTCATATGCTGCTTTTAAAGTGCTGCACAGGCACCTACTATCCTAGGCAATAGCAAAATCAAATGTAGGAGTTTGTATGCTCCAAACATAGGCATTACACTTATTCAAGGTACAGAAAATTCTTTAATGCTAGGCAAATTTCATCACTTGTCTTGTGATTAGCAGAAGCCATTACTCGGACCATTTGTTCTCCTACTTCAGTGGAACTACCTGTATTGTCACATATTTATAACATAAGAATATTAGAAGAGGGTCCATTGGACTAGTATGCCCTATACATACAAACTTTCTCAAAAGATCTTATAAACTTTTGAACAGCAAACAACAGAAAGATCAAACAACAGTGAAACAAGAATTTCTGATAGCCTCCCATTTTGTAGATAGGCTTACATAGACAACAAACATGCCCACAGGAATTCCTCCTGCACTGCACTACAGTGACATGATTACATTAAGATTGAGAAAAAAGAAAAAAACCTGATCTCTGATTAGTAACAACATAGGGTTTTAACACTTCTCTTTAATCTGTGAAAGAGAGCTTTAAGAGGGATATTTCTGAGCTAATGTTACATGCTGAGGAAGATAAAACAGTTTTAGTGGCTATGAGTAAGTTTCTTTTTCAGGGCGAGGAAACCAACGTTCAACCTTTACAACTGTTGCATAACCACAAGGACTCCAAAACCCTCCCAATGGCAAGTTTTCCTTTTTAATCAGAGAAAAGGCATGGTAAGACCATAGAATACTGTCACCATAGCTAAAAATTGGACCGAGTCTGCTCAATTACAATTTAGATTTAAAAACTAGATCAGAAGCATTCTTTTGAAGTAGAAACTCATTGCAAGTGGGAAGTTTCATTTTTTTAAAATCATCACTGAAATCTTCTGATGGTTTTGAAAGGCAGATCAGCAAATGAAGCAGAGAGTTCTCCAATTAGAAAGACCAAAAATAGTAATGCCTATGAATATGGAAAACTGGTTAGGAGACTTTAAGCAATATGAACGTAGCAGACCCCACATAAAGGACAGAGAGAGTCTCTAATCCACCTCAGCAACTTTGTGAGCAAGTGTCATGTTTGACAAAGTGGTTCATGTTCAGACACACCATCTGTGAGGAATATTAGAGACTCCAAGAAGATATCATGCTTGATAAAGCTGGTAATGTCAATGTCCATCTGAAGTACTAGCTACTATTTCAGAGCTCTGAAGAGTGGGTACAGAAAGAACCACTAGCAATGATGAGCTTTAAGAAAGCACCTGGGAATACTGTTAACAAAAATAAGCACACTGGAAGTAGTCTATACTAAAACGGTTTTCATAAAACTTTTTTTTGCATTTTGTTTGCTTTAGCTTTCTTCCTTTTTTTAAGCTCTGCTTGGGGAACAATGTTCCTTTTGTGTTACAACAATTACTAGCGTAATGCTAATTTATTTTGCTATCATTTCACTGTGGTGTTCATCCAATGGTTTTTTCATTACAGATATTAAAGTAAGCTGTGCATGGAACCCAGTCTGTGCATGAAATCTTTAATCACCCTCAACTCCTCAGAAAACACACACATTTAAAATTCACCTTTTGTTATAGTTATGAATAGGACAACCTTCTTTTCAGTCACAGCATTCTGTGCTTCTTGACTAAATCTGAGAGGGAATACAGAGCTGAATTTCGTTCTGTGACGTTGCAATTAGCACTCACGGTGTAAGGAGCAATTTCATGCTTGGTATTTCAGAGCTGGTATTCCCTGACCCTAGAATGGATTCACGTGACCACAAAGATGGCTTTGAGTTCTGCTGGTCTGTAGCCAGTACAGAATTCCCACCGGTTCTTGAATTCTCCATGATGATATCTTGGGGTTTTTCTGACATTCAGAACAGCATTCTGGTAAGATATTTCATATGTAGTTTTTCCAAGTTACTGGCTTTTCTCCAGTATCCAGTGCCCTGGCTTTTCGTGTAATTTTTAATATTTTTAGTGTCATCTCAATTACACATGCAGTGTTGTAGTTATTGTTAGATGAATTTCCCCTTTACTCTCACAAGGTAAACCTCACTAGACAAGGAATTTTGCCCCAGAAGTAAACTTGGCCCATCCTAAACAGAAGAAGTTGAAAATGAACAGCCTCATTTGCAAGAGGATTAAATGTATGCCTCATGCACAATAAACCAGAACACAGCCATACAATCTGATTAACAGATTTTGATTTACCCTGTAGCCTTTTCTAATTTTCTTTCTTTTTTGTGTTCATTAATAACAAGCCTATGAGCTTCTGCTAATGAATTAAACTTCAGCTGTACAGTAAGTCTTAAGTTCTTCTTCAGTTTGTTCTACTGGATACATTGCTTGCTTGAAACAAACCCCTTTATAAATGAATGAATATTAGTCCTAAGCCTGTACTTATGAATGAAGGCTTATTTGTGATACCAAATTGTAGAACAGATAGACCCTTTGATGTTATAACAGAGTATTTTGCAGTGTTAAAACAAAGATGCAATGTCATTTAAAACTGAGTATTATGGTAGGGTAGGAGAAAAAAGAAAACATTTAATTTTGATTAGGGCTTTTACATGTTAGATAATTATGGTGAGAATTTTCCTTAAGGAAAACAGACTTCATTAAAATGTACATGTACTTTCTCTTTTACCACATACACATTTCATATTAAACTCTTTCTAAAATAACACCTCATACTACAAGTTTGCTCATTTCTGATACAAGAGATTTGCTGTACCCTGACCATTTATTGTCCTCTGGCAAAAAAAATCTTCAATTAATTATTTTTATCTCATTTGCCTGTGTTACAACTACAAAATACCATTTTGCAATTTTACCAAGAACGTGGACACAATCAGAGCTATATCCTCAGTAGAAGTAAGATGTTTTACCCTAAGCTTTACCCTATGAAAGTTTTATTTGGCCCCATGCACAGTCCTACTTAGAAGAGAGGCAAGAGGTATGAAGTTGTAACAGGCAAGCTATATTAAAGACTTAAAACAGGCAAAGAACACTTGCCTAAATACCTAACAAATCCTTAAACTGGTTTCTGCAGCAGCCAGTAGTAGTTATGTCACTGAATTATATAATTTTCAAGTGGAAGATTAAGGAGGAGGCTAACAATACTTTTTTGAACCCTCTTGCCCTTGTTGGAAAGTGTGCTGTCATCATCCAGGGCAAGGTCACCAGGCACAACTTATTTGGATCGTCTGTTGCCTACTCGTATTAGCATGCTTTGAATCACTGAATTTTTCAGACACTACATGCATTAGGACCATTTGTGGCAGAATTTTTCTGACGAGCTCAGAATAGGTCTGTATCCACCTCCTTTGCTAGAAGTATGAGACACTTTGCACATCAGCACTGTCAAGACTTCTTTTATTTAGGGGGAAGATTTTTCATTCATTTTCTGGTCTGTCATTGAGAAGTCTCATCTTTATTATACAGTGCCTTTTGAATTTCAGTTTGATTTCAGTCCTTTTTTCTTCTGTTAAGGAAGAAAACCTTTATAATCTTTTTTTTTTTTCAGTTTTACACTACTAAGCCCATTATACTGAACAGTTTCCTTATGGCTACAGTCCTGCAAAATCTGCAACACAAACTGGAGTCTAACATCTGGAATAGGACATCCCTTTTTAAAGAGTAATGTTCAATACAGCACAGAGGCTTCAAGAATTTAGCGTTCAAAAAATCACACTTCTAAGTGTTCAGGGAGCAGCAGTGAAATCAGTAAGATAGCACAGGTATGTAAGATATATAAATAAACTCCTCCTCAGCTATTGCTGTTCTCAGGGAACACAAACAACAGCCGATGTCCACATAAAAGTCTGCAGTGCACCTAGCAGATTTTTAGACACATGCCCTGTAATATTCATACAATAATTATAGTTATAGTTGCATCTCAATATTTGCTCTCGGCAGCATGTCATTAGACAATGTATACAGAACAGTGAGGCAATAAAAGAACTCCTGCAGTACTAAAGAATTTTAATCCAATCTACACTCGACAGCCAAAGAAACAGGATTGACATATTACTAGAAAAGATCTTTTCATCTGTTACTCTTAGTCCTCAGTGACCTCTTTACAGTAAAAAATGGATGGCACTTTTTTTAACAGTCAATATAAAAGGAATTTGTTGTGCTTCACAGAAATGTCCCCCAGAGAACAAATCTTTTATCCTATTATTTACATTCTATATACACTGAAACAATTTAAAGTTAGAAAGATTTCTAATGTGGCAGAGGCTGGAATTCAGAGGTGAAAGCCTCTCCGTCACTTGGAAACGGTTCTGAGATATCAGCCAACCAGCACCTACTTGCTCAAATGCACTGCAGTCTTGATGGATGAATAGCTTAATGCTGCTATGGTACCCAGCTGATCGATTTATCACACCAACTATTTCTCCACCATGATCCCCTTAAGGAAATGGAGGGAATAAGGAGAACAGAGCCAGGGACATCAAAAGAAGTAAAACAAAAATAATCTCCATCAAGCTAGTAGCAATTTCCCAGTGTCACCACCAACTGACAGGGCGTTTGTACCATAAGACGATGGAACTTGCAGTAGTGGTATGTCATCTGCTCTAGTTAAAACTGCAGGGCAGTGGGTGTCAGAATGACAGAGGACAAGAACAGACTTAAAAACTTCATTTCATGCACAGGGATTTTTTGACTAAAAGAGGCAAAATGAGTCCAGTTTTGACTAGTAGCATGCCATTATTTTTTGTTGTTGTTTGATCAATTCTCTTTTTATGACCCCAGATCTGCTGGCAAAGGCAAATAATCTATTAATATGTAGGGTTTAATTTCTTGCTGTATCATCTGCTTAAAACTTCTAGTCCTGATATTTAATAAAAAACCCCAAGAAGATAAAGATAGTAAGTCCTGCCATCAAAGTTTTTCCTGACCTGTTAGTTCTTGCTAAAATTACCAATAATGAAATTTGGAGTTAAAAAGTCCTTGTGTATTAAGTTACTGAGGCAGGGTTTTGGTGTATGTGTGGGGGGGGTTACAGGGGTGGCTTCTGTGAGAAGTTGCTGGAAGCTTCACCCATGTCCGACAGAGCCAATACCAGCCAGCTCTAAGATGGACCTGCCGCCAGCCAAGGCCAAGCCCATCAGTGATAGTGGTAACACCTCTGTGATAACATTTTTAAGAAGGAAAAAACGTTGTGGGACAGAGAAAACAGCAGCTGGAGAGTGAGAACATGTAAGAGAAAACAAATCTGCAGACACCAAGGTCAGTGAAGAAGGAGGGGGAGGAGGTGTTCCAGGCACCAGAGCAGAGATTCCCCTGCAGCCCTTGGTGAAGACCATGGTGAGGCAGGTTGTCCCCCTGCAGCACAGGGAGGTCCACGTTGGAGCAGATCTCCACCTGCAGCCCGTGAAGGACCCCACACCGGAGCAGGTGGGTCCCCGAAGGAGGCTGTGACCCTGTGGGAAGCCCGTGCTGGAGCAGGCTGCTGGCAGGACCTGCAGATCTGTGGAGAGAGGAGCCCACTATGAAGCAGGTTTTCTGGCAGGACTTGTGATCCCGTGGGGGACCCACACTGGAGCAGTGTGCTCCTGAAGGACTGCATGCCATGGAAGGGACCCACGCTGGAGCAGTTCGTGAAGAACTGCAGCCCGTGGGAAGGACCCACGTTGGAGAAGTTCGTGGAGGACTGTCTCCCGTAGGAGGGACCCAACGCTGGAGCAGGGGAAGTGTGTGATGAGTCCTGTCCCTGAGGAGGATGAAGCAGCAGAGACAACGTGTGATGAACTGACGCCAACCCCCATTCCCCGTTCCCCTGTGCCACTGGAGGGGTAGGTAGAGAAGCCGGGAGTGAAGTTGTGCCCAGAAAAAAGGGAGGGGTGGAGGGAAGGTGTTTTGAGATTTGGTTTTACTTCTCATTTCTCATACATTCTCCTACTCTATTTGATTTGTAATAAATTGAGGTAATTTTCCCCAAGTCAATCTGTTTTGCCTGTGATGGTGATTGGTGAATGATCTCTCCTGTCCTTATCTCGACCCACAAGCACTTTGTTATATTTTTCTCTCCCCTGTCCAGCAAAGGAGGGGGCAGTGATAGAATGGCTTTGGTGGGCACCTGGCGTC
>JANZLQ010000001.1:38681920-38694981 GCA_026212715.1 Elanus axillaris
AAGTCAAGGATTTTTCAGCTTCTCATGCCCAGCCAGTGAGAAGGCTGGAGGGGCACAAGAAGTGGGGAGGGAACACAAATAGCGCAGCTGACCCAAACTGGCCAACAAGGTATTCCATACCATGAGACATCACATTCAGGAAATAACTGGGTGGTGGGGGGAGTTGTGATTGCTGCTCGGGTGTCGATCGGCGGGTGGTGAGCAATTACTCTGTGCACCCTTTGTATACTTCAATCCTTTTACTATTACTGTTGTCGTTTTATTAGTGTTGTTATCATTATAATTACTGTCTTCTTTTCTGTTCTATTAAGCTGTTCTTATCTCAACCCACGAGTTTTACTTTTTTCCCGATTATCACCCGCATCCTCCTGGGTGTGGGGGGAAGGGGTGAGCGGCTGCGTGGTGTTAGTTGCTCGCTGGCGTTAAACCATGACAGTGTTTTACAGAACTGAACACATTGGTACCCAGTTAAAAAGCAGCACTGAAAGTGGTACAAAAATGAAGCATTCATTACCTGGAGCAAGTGTAAAACAGATTAGGCTTCTGTACTTAACAGGGCTTCCATCCCAGGATCCCTACTGCTGTGTTTTTATCAGTTTGGGAATAAATGCAGAAACAGTCTTGGGAACAGGGACATGACCCCCATCTTCCCTATTTCTTAACAGCTAGCCTAAACTGTACTGTACTGGATGTCACTCTGGTTATAAAAATAGCTTGTTGTTCCTTACCCATGCAGAAATTCAACAGCAACTTTTTTTAGAAAAACTGCAGCCAGGGCAACTAAAATCTCTGTGGATGATTTTAGCCTCAGGGGATCTACATGACAGAAACTGGTTTCACCCACAGCTAAAAACACTTCTCTCATGGCTGGTGCCTGAGCAAAATGAAGGCATGGTGCTAATCTACTTGCCTAAGGACATGTGTCAAAATCTCTCTGCAGCTGGATCTAATTGGATGGTCTGATTTTGATAGTCTGAGAAGAGATGCTGTAGAATTAGTTATCTACGGGGACAGTGCTTCACCTCCACTGACTCAAGTGTTCCCCATGTGATGGAACTGAGCTTCTGCAGCAAAGCAGTCTATGGTAAAGTTGATGTTCTTGTTCCAAAGGATCTCTGTATTTTGAACCAGAGAGTTTGGTAACACTGACATAACTTTTCCAAAAGAACCCACATATAACTTCTGAAATTTCTGCAGCAACACATTTTCCTTCTAAAGGACAGAACCTGAATTTCTATGAAACACAAACATTCATCAACTCCCCTCCCACATCCTACTCAGGGTCCACTGGGAAATGAGATATGTATCTCCTAAGGCCATCCCAGAAAGTAATGTTTTAAATAAATAAATCAGACTCATTTGTCTTTGCCAGGAGATATCTTTTAAATAAATCTCTGCTTGTCCCCATTGACTGTCACTGTGCACATTTCTATGACATTCCATTCCACTATTGTTCTTGCCACTCAATACAGTGCACACTTCACTTTTGTTCTCATCAAATACCTTTTTTGTCAATCTAAACTGTAATTTCTTTTCCTCAGTTACAGTTTTTCTCACCAGTAGATCCCCTTTGCATTCGTATTAATATTAATGTCCAAACTATTAGCTAATGGTGTAAGAAGTTTTACTCATAAAAAACCTGCATTCAAGTTACCTCTATTATAAGATAACAATAGCAATAAAAGCCAGAGACACGTAGATTATTTTTTTATGCTTGATGCAGTGGTGATAGGAATGAACAAGGCCATTCTTTAGGGAATGGTGAATTGAGCATAAATTTTAGTGCTACTCAGCTAGCTCAACACTGC
This sequence comes from Elanus axillaris, assembly GCA_026212715.1. Lineage (NCBI taxonomy): Eukaryota > Metazoa > Chordata > Aves > Accipitriformes > Accipitridae > Elanus > Elanus axillaris. Next base: position 38,683,729 of record JANZLQ010000001.1, read on the forward strand.
TTAAATGACATTGTAGGCCCTACTGCAGACTATCTATCTTAGATGTGGAATGTCAGATTTCTGAGGAAGAAGGAGAGCTGGGATCTATAGCCTAACAAGTAAATATTGGTGTAATATAGATCAAAGTTTTAATCTTTGAACGGTTTCCCAAGTTTTGGACTTTACAAGGCTGTGTTCTACAGAACATCGTCTATTTGCATCCCACACAACACCCACCATAAAACAACTCCAAGTACATTAGCAGCTAACAAACTTCATGAACACATCGGTGGCTTCTGTAGAAAACAAGAATGTTCAGAGGGTTTCTTCTTCTTGCATGAAAAAAAATGTGTTTAGAATAAATAGGTAACAGCTGTATTCAATTTTTATTAGAAGGCAGATTTGCCTATCTCTACATACTGTAGTTTTTCTGGTAACTTTCTGTAAAATGGCACCTAGTTATCAGAATCTTTAAACACCACTATGGACCAAGGCATGGAGTTTTCTAAGGAGCATTAAAGAGAGTTCTAGGGTCTACCACTAAAAAGAAAATTTATTCCTGTGCATGCTCTAAACTGCAGGATTCTCCAACCCCATGCCCTCGTACTCAAATGTATAATTTTGGTTGACCATAGACTTTTCCCAGAATGGCCCTTATCTGCTAAAAAGGTCAGACATCTGATGGCTTAGAAAGTATTTTCAAGGCAATACAGAACTAGCTGAATCTCTGCCCTGCTCTACTGATTTTTTTCCAATGTGTTCTCCAATGACTCATAGTTTGACACTCCTTTCACTTTTCAGTTAAATTTGAAAGACCTAAGGGACTGAGTTTGTTCTCACATGCACCAATATACTGACATAATTCCACTGGACTTAAGTCATATTTACACTAATGCCTTCTTACACCATTCTGCTCTAGAGTATATAGCAGTATACAAGAGTATCAATCAGAGTCAGGCACTGCAGTCTTGACTAGAATTGCTCACTTACACAAAACTAAGAAAACAAAATCAGCACCTGAGACTTATTTCAGATAAGTACAAAGGTTGCCCTTTATATAAAGAAAGGAGCTGTGAAACTCTTTAGTCTGACTGAAAGCTGAAATATTTTTGTTTCTATGCTTTGCTGCTTTTAGCACCATAGAACATAAAGCCAAGAGAAAGAGAAGGATGATTAAACACCCGCTAGTGGAAATCCATGGATGCAAAGCATTTCTCACTTAGGATCTTGGCTGTCAGGACTTTTGCTAGGCAAGGGTGGTTTGCAGCAGTATACACCTGTTAACATTTACAGAAGTTACTTTAAAGAATTTTATGTGCATCCATCTGGAGAAAATAACTCATAGTCACAGAAATGCACATACCCACATTCAACAAAGATGATAGCACTGAACAAGTTGGAAAACAAAATGATAGCCGTAAAACTCCTTGTTTACATTTGCAGAAATATATGTTTTCTATAACAGCCTGAAGTTTAGGAGGCTGAAATGTCATATACCATCAGAGACAAGTGTGCACCTCTCTGTGTGGATTGCTTAAGGCACACAACACGTTAGAGTTATAAGAGAATAAAGAAGCAGCAAAGAAATACAGCAAAAGTTAAAGTGGAGGAGAGTAAGACCAAGTACAGTTAAATCAGGCTTTCTGAAGTATCAAATAGAGGGAGAGCAAGTTTCTTAGAGAATATAGCAGTGAACTCATAGTCAAGATTAATGAATTATATTCCTGGTTCCCATATTGATTGTGTAGCTTGGCTCAGATTACTGAATTTCCCTGTCCTTCATTTAACACAGCTGAAGTGTGAAAAGTCAGGTTCCGTTCATTGTTTGGTTGCTCTGAAATCCTCAGATAAAGCCTACTGAACATGATTGTTCTTATAAATGTCAATAACTTGCACAGCTGAAGCAATTTACTTCTATGAAAAAGAAGGGTGGATATAAAGTTTTGCCAGCCACTGAAGAAGACTGAATGCTGTAGAGCAAAAATTTTATATCTTCTACTTCAGTAGAAAAGTAAACATTTATAATTTGACAAGATGGGAAGAAAGCCTTAATGTGGTAACAGGAGAAACAGGAGTTCTGATCTGAGTTGCAGTTGAACATAGCTTTAGGAATATGCTATTTTAGAGAATTTTTTTTTCCTCAGTTTCTCCATCTTAAACAGGGGTAGCTGTCTACCTATATTGAGGAACAAGAGAAGGCTTAGGAACAAGGACAACTCTTCAGATTCATGCTCCCTCTGTGCAAGTGTTTTTTACATAATGCTTCACTGTTCTGTCTTTTATGTAAGAAGACAATGTATAGCATTGTGGTTGCGTAAAACATGCTTACAAACATATTTACTACCACAACATATGTAGCACTCTTGGACTTGCACCTGTGTACTTGGGCTACCTCAAAATTAAGTCTAATTTTTTACAGCATGATCCTGCAAAGTGGCAAGCTCCTTTGTCTTCCAAGTCCAGAGTGATTACTCTGGATGATGGGACCAATGTACTTTTTAATACTTTGTTTCTTCCCGGATCATACAAATCCTGACATTAACAACTTCACTATTTCATAGACATTTCTTTGAAGTTTGATATATTGCCATTTTGATTTATTTTCTTTTTCCCACTATTTGGACTTTTAATAGTATCAGTTTGCACAAGTGTTCCCATCGAAGCCAATTTGGAATTAATCTTTCAAGTTGGAGCTTATGTCACAGTATCAAATGTTCTAGTCACTAACATAGTACATCTGCTAAATTCCCATCATCCCATAAGATTGGATTTCTGCTTTAAAAAAAGCACTGACATTTTTGCCTGTCAATGTTTTCTCATTGCTCGTGACATAGTTGTTCTTAAAGTGCACAGTGAATCCTTTATATAAATACACCATAATTATGCAGGAATGTAAATTAGATTTAACACATATAATTGCCATAATCATGTATTTGGTTTGTTTTTTTTTTAAACTTGGAACAAATCCTTTCCCCAGTTTTTCCTTTGCCCCAGCAAATACCCGTACATCTTCAAGTAAATAAACTAGAGGTCTAGTATCTGCATCATTAAACTCTTCTTTGACAAAACTTTTCAATACCTTACTGTCTTTCACTTTACAGCTATCTTTAAAGCATCCTAACCTGTGTTACCAATGGGTAAGATGTATTCCATTCTTTATGAAAGATATTCTGAAGGTTAAGTCAATTAAGGCTACCAAGTTTATATGAAGCAAAATTAGTCAGTGAATCATCAGTTTTCATTTGCATATAGTGCTTACTCTACCTTCTAGTTTAACCAAATAGGCAAAAAGGATGGCATTTACCTCACAAAAATTGAGACATGCAGGTATGTTTTATGTCTGATCTCATCACACTGGGCTCCCTTTCTAACCAGCTGAGAGACAGGACTGTTTGAGAACGATTAATCTTATCTATAGGATATGTCTAATTTAGGCAGTAAAATTCTATGCAGAGAGACAGAACCAAAAACTGTGCAAAGAGTGCATGCCCTAGAGTGCCTCAAAGGGCTTTCTCTCAATTAAAAACAGGAAGAACTTCTATAGAACAGTATTGAAAGAGTGTCTTTGGTGGTTCCGACTTCTATTATTTGACATACAGTAAAAAAAAACAGGGTGATAAAGTGAAACTTCCTTCCAGAAGCAAAGTACATACAATGATAAACTATTAAGTTTACAGAACCATAGTAATTTATTAAGTTTTATGATGATGGATATCTTTCATTAGTAGTAATGCTGCTATTATTAATAATGATTACCAGCTATGATGATTTTTATATGGAGGGGAAATGCTGGTGGTGTGGAATGAAAAGGGTTGCAAAAGATGTTTCCAGTCCCTGAATGATTTCCATTTGTTTTTACAGCTTGGTGAAACACGTTCAGAGAGAAATTGCACATTGTATGCTGAGGTGAAGCACCTGTCCAGCACATCTTTGCTGCAGTTCTGCCCTTCCTATAAGAAACAACTTGCACTGCTTGAAGAAAGGGCAGGCCTAGGAAGGAAACCTTGATTGTCTGATAATGCTTCCCTTGTGAAAGAAATCCTTTCTTTCTGTAACAGAATATGTTCTTGCAAAACTGGAAGTCTGGGATGCTTAATTATGCCAACACTCCATTTATCTGATGGCAACCATCAAAGACATTTATAAGGCAGCACAAATAATTTGTCCCATCTCAGTTGTTTACTTTCAGCCGTTGCCATCCCCAGCTGTTTCTCCTCTATCATAAGCTTTATTTCAAATGCTGTTGATAAAGGTTTTAAAGACTCATCTATGTCTGAAGCATTCTCATTTCACTGGAGTTTTTTTGAGTTTTCAGATCTTCTCAGATCAGGAGGGGAAAAATCATCAGCCTGTGTGAAAAGGCCAAGTTCTTTGTAAGTGAGTGAAAATTCCTGAGAGAGTGTTTTAAGCTGTTACATTCTTGCTACAGTTCTCTGAAGGTGCACCTAATATTCTTTTTTTTTTTTTCCAATTCAATGCTAGTGTTTTTTTGATTATTCACTTCTCCTTTTCACAGGGCAGTACCAACCTGACAGGGAAAAATCATGATCTGTGTTTATATAGTCTAATAAGAACTCTCAAAACAGCCAATCAGTCATCTGTTTCTCATTTTCCAAAACATTTTATAACCCTTTGTGGACTTGTGCAGGTTCCAGAAAGATATGGAACAAGATACAGCTGATTTAGACTGTCATGTATTAACAATGAAAATCTTCAAGGACTTCTTCTTTGCCTCATTATGAAACAGAAGTAAAAGTGTACGGCAGGGAGAACACTAGACATGAATAGACATGATTTTTTTCTGAGTCTTTAATATGTCATGAAACATAAGTCTTCTTGATCTTTACCTAATGTAACATTCTGTACAGCTCATATAGCTCACTTGCCCAGAGATGCTCAACAGTTTTAAAGTGTAATATTGTTCTGCTGTTATTGCTGAGCTCTCTTTTCTCTCAGGGATTGTTTCAAAATTCCTCTGCCACTCTGTCAGAGAGAGTTCCCATTGCCTAGAAGAGTGCTACCTTTCTGTCCTGAACTTCCCAGATGGACACCTATTTGCATGTGGTTTGCAGCAAGAAGCAGCATCTGTCATTCTTTGCATGTGCTACACATGTGGTTTGAGAACAGGCTGTGTGCTCAGAGGATTTGAGATATGTCAATTGTGTTAGCAGATGATACAGGAATAGCAGGATGGTCTTGTACACATGCTGTGTGTGTAGTCAGGGTTTCCAGATGCCCAAAGCCTTGGTTCAGATGAATTTCTGAACGCTGAATGAAGATGGTGTTTCCCACCACTAGCATTTTTACAGTATTGGGGAAATAGCAATTCAGACACATTTTTCTTTGAACTGTGCTGAAGATTGTGATTGGCCAAGACCTTTTTTTCTCTTCATGACAGATGTGACTCAAAGGCACTCTGAATATTGCTTATCTGGTCAAGGAAATGGGAGAAAGAGAGCAACAAAATGTTACCAGAAAATAATGATCAGCACGACTAAGATATCCCTATTGTGTTAGTAAAAATTGTCACAGTTATGCAAAACTTCAACAAATCACTGCAATAAGGCAACACAGACATAAATAAGGAACCAGTTTTATAAGCAGTTGATGGGAATATCTAGCAGAATTTTCCTGTGCACAAAGCACAGGCCTTTGAAGCAGAATAGCCTCTTATTTATATTGAAAGATAACCTCTTTATATCAAAAGAATAAAACAGTCCTCTTTTGATATATTTAAAGAGTCACTTGGATAGAAGGAATTGCTCTAGACTAAGGCAGTAAAAACTTCTGAACACAATAAATATAAACTCTAAAAACAGCCTATTGCCACATCTGTTTTTCCAAGCTCTAATTGCTTATGTGCACACAGTCAGAATTCCTCTCACAACCTCTGTCTCCAAAATTTCTGATCCAAAACCTGTTCAAGTCCAAAAGTCTCCCCTTAGCTTTCAAAGGCACAAGAATATTGACGAGCAAAACACGAAGGAAAAAAGTAAAGGCTCTGTGAGGAATTAGAGAGTGCAGATTGCCTCACAGTGTGTTGTCTCTGAACAGAACTCATACTCTGTCTGAAATCATGGAGAGGAGAGTCATAGTGAGTAGCAGCAGTCCTGCTTTTATGTTCTACCTGTATTCTATAGTTTCATCTGTATGTATAATCTCTGACTACTTTTAAGTCCAAGATCAAAGATTCCCTCTCCAGCTTGGTTTGCAGAGAACATGCCTACACTGAATAAGGATTCCTTAAGGTAAATTATTTATATTTATTTAATATCATGTAAACTGATAGGATTGGGAACAGTCTCCACATCACTTAAGTATTTGTTGTGCTGTTAAAAGTAACACCTGTTTGACCCTCTGCTGCTGAGGAAACTGCTATTTTGTTCTTCCAGGGAGGAAGGAATTGGATCTTTATAGATCATTGTAACTGAAACAAGACCAAATGCTAAGAGGCTGATTTCTTTCGTGTGCTGAGCAAGGAAGAACAATTTTACAAACTGACACAGGTATTGATACTTATTGATAGTCTCTTTAGCAGCAGATCTAAACTTCCTTCTGAAGCCAATGGAGACACTTTGACTTCTGTAACTTGAATGAAGTCTTTCGTTTAGCCTCAGATAAAATGGACTGACTTTTCCATTTTGGAAAGAGCTGCTAGAACCAATGAAGGAAAAGCATGTATCAGGTGGTATGAATTTCAAGCTCATTCTGCTCTGAAAGCTTCTGAGAATGAAATACTGGCAAGATCACTGTAAATCACAGTTTGATTATTCAGGACACAGAGTTTTATGCATACCCAGACAGAAACAGTTTAAGATTCAGAGTCACAGTACTACTGACTACACAATGTGAGATCCCATCTGATTTTATTTTCTCCTTACCCTAACACTCAACAAGCAGGCTGGAAAACTGCTCATGTACATTTTTGAGTTCTGCAGTGATGCTCATCACCACTAATATTAGAGAATCCATTTCAATGACTTGAATACGGTAATTTCAAATGCTTAATTTTCACGGAGGACAGAGGAAAAGAGGACAGGTGTAGATGTATCTGCCATAAATTCATTATGTATAGAGTTTGTCTTCTTCCTTTTTTGATTTTCCATCTGTTTTTCCAAAGTACAGTAATGGAGCTAGAGTGTGAGTGAAATAAAACATCCTGTCCTACATGTGACTACATGGTGAAATGAATTTGAGGGAACTATCAACTTACTATCAGCAACAGAGCATCCTGGACTATCTTACTCAAAGGCTGTTGCAAAGTTGGATAGAATCAGCCCAGAAAGTTACAAACTAGGATGACCAACATAAGACTGAAGATTTTCCCCAAACGAGGATGTATATTCTTTATTAATTCATCCTGATGTGCCAGTTGCTGCTGTTGCATAGTCTACTGGTTTTGGCTGGGGAAGAGTTAATTTTCTTCATAGTAGCTAGTATGGGACTATGTTTTGGATTTGTGCTGGAAAGAGTGTTGATAATACAGGGAAGTTTTTGTTACTGCTGAGCAGTGCTTACACAGAATCAAGGCCCTTTCTGCTTCTCACCCCACCCCACCAGCAAGCAGGCTGGGGGGGCACAAGAAGTTGGGAGGGGACACAGCTGGGACAGATGACCCCAACTGACCAAAGGGGTATCCCAGACCATATGACATCATGGGTCAGCATATAAAGCTGGGGGAAGAAGGAAGCAGGGGACGTTTGGAGTGATGGCATTTGTCTTTCCAAGTAACTGTTACATGTGATGAAGCCCTGCTTTCCTGGCGATGGACGAACACCTGCCTGCTGATGGGGAGTAGTAAATGAATTCCTTGTTTTGTTCTGCTTGCATGCACAGCATTTGCTTTACCTGTTAAACTGTCTTTATCTCAGCTCACGAGTTTTCTCACTTTTACCCGTTCCAATTTTCTCCCCCATCCCACCAGGGGGGAGTGAGCGAGCAGCAGTGTGGGGCTGAGATGTCGGCTGGGATTAAATCACAACACATAGTTAGGATATTAGACAACAGCATGAATGTCAAAACTCCCATTCTCATTAATGCTTTGGTAAGGTTGTCACCAAACAGCCTTAGTCCTCTCCAAATGTAATTTATCATTGGCCTTTCTTCATAATAGGGCTTTTTGCCAAACTCATGCCTTGCTTCTTTCAGTGTTTGATTCTTTCAGGATAAAGTCCTTTGGAAAGGGCATGTTTCATGGATTTATAGAATCTCAGCCCGTATGTCCAAACTCAAGAAATTAGCATTAGCCACGTAAGTGAGGAATCTGGAACTTAGCATCCTATCTTCATAAACACTGAGAGTTGGCACCTCTATGGTGCAAGCTGATCCAAACTGCTTTTTGGAACCACCTGTTTCAATTGCTTGCAAGAAGCATCCATGAGGGCCATGTGTGCCTCAGATTCCTAAGTTTATAGAGGAAAAATCTATGGCACAAGGATTATCTGAGCTGGCCAAAATTTTACACATAAGAAGAGGGTTTGGTTTTGCCTGTTTCTGTCAATCAGTGCATGTCCTTTCTATGAAAATGTGAGGAAATACATTGCCTGTGGTTTATTCCTTGACTTTTCCCTCTCCTACTGCATAGCTCTAGATGAGAGATGATAATTTAATTGCAACTCCTTGCACAGAAATGGCATTTCTTTCAATGTTTCTAGACAGACAATAATGGCTTTGAAGGAATTTTTCACTTTAGCTATTGAAGATACACAGGAAAGAAGATTGTAGCTGAATGGTATGAGAAAGGATTCCAGGGTAATGCTACAGTCTGAACTATTCCTGAATAAAAATCAATAATTAAATGCTACAAATGCTACCTAGACAAACTGAAAAAGAAATAACCAAAACAAACAAATAAAAATAGGGAGTCTGAGAAAAATAAAATACACATTAGAAAACAAAATTTAAATTAACTTTGAGGGAAAGAGTATTGGTTTTGTTCCCATGAAACCAAGTTTATCAGGTTACTGTGGGAATCAGTTGTGTAACAGCCACAATTAAAGAGCCTGATAAAGACCTGAATAATATCTGAAGTAACACTACTGTTTCCTTCTGGATAGAAGGCAATGGACAATCCAGTTTTATGATTTATCCATCAAGACTTCTGTAGCCAGAATTCTATAATTCTATGTTATTTTTCCCTCTTGTGAATGTAAAAACCTTTAGAAACATTTAAATGCTGAAAGGCTTAAAGTCATGGAATTGTTTAGCCATAGCTGTTCCTTTCAACCTTATTTTCAAACTAGAAGTCAAATGGAGATATTTGCAAGCACACAACTGGCCTGAGTGTTGCACATCTTTTTTCCACTCGAAATAATCTTTCAGAGATCGGTCAGAGAGCTATGGTTTCTTAATAGGAAACATGCCAAAATTGTATCCTCCAGTTTTGGCACAAAGCTACCCTGCCAAATTGAAAAGGACCAAAGATCACTAATTAGTATCATTGGCTTTTACTTTTGGGGAATCACTGCTTGGGGTCTGAGCTAAGAAGTTTAGGGGACTGAATTCTGCTTTCGGTTATACCAATGCAATTCCACTGGGCTCCTTGGAACTGAAGGGAAAACAGAGTTATCTTACAGTTGTTCTTACTTAAAAACACAGCAAATTGTCACCAAAAAATTTCACAGCAGAACTTGCTTATTGTTCTGGATTCAGAAGGCAGATTGAGTTCAAAAAGCTACATGAACCTTCCATATAACACTAGGAGTGGATTTTTTTTCCCTAAGACAGTGTGATGGAGGTCAAACTACAAAAGCAGAGAGAGAACATAATTGAGTGAGTACTGGAACTTTTGGCATAGCCTAAGGATATTCTTACTACCTTTCCTACAACCTTACTTCAGCAGCTTACAAAGGAGCAGTGTCCTAGAGATAGAGCTTGTTGCAAAATAAGGATAAAAAGTTACAGACACTCTCTAATGTGATGTAAAATAGATTTGTGTCATAGAAGAATCAATGTAAAAGTTGGTATTTGTTAGAGAACTACGGAAACTGGAATTAACTAAAGATATTCTTTGAGAAACCAATGTTCCAGGCTGGTTTCAAACTGAGCTATTAAATAGTCAGGCCTCAGTGTGGACTTATAGTTAAAGAAAGGTGTAGGCAGATTGGGAGTGGTCAGAAGTATGTCCCATTAAGTTTAAATGAGAGTGAGTTTGCTTAACCTAAGGAAGAATAAACATGATCAAAAGTGTTTCAGTATACATGAAGCTGTTATAATACCAGTCAACTAATTGTGAACATTGGGGAATCAGTCAAGAAATCAACTTAGATTTTCAGTCAAGAGGACTTTTATCTAATACTAAGGGGAAAAAAAAATGTCAATAAAGTATTGCACCAAGATATCTAAGGAAAGTCTGTCTTCTTCCATTTGTTTCCAGTGGTGGAAGTGCTTGATCCTGCCTAACTGTAGGAGCACAGACAAGATGGTCTCTCAAGATTTCCCCAGGCCTGCTTTCCTATGATTCCACATTCGCACAGAATTCAGCCTTTACCATAACAAACAAGGGAAACTCAGTTTTCAGCCAGTTGTCACCAGACTAATCTAATTGGTCCAACCTTTGTGTAGGAAATGGACAAAGACTCTGGGATTAGAAACTTGACTAAATATTTATTTCACAATGTGTTTTTCAGACCAAAAAAGGAGCTATTCAGCCAGAAATTCTCCAAACTCAGTGTCTCCTTGCCCTAGTGAATCATTTAATACCAATCTATATTTTAACACTGCTATTGTTTCCAACCCTAGACTGGTGAAGTTGATGAAAAGTGTTTGCACCATTGAGTGAAACCCTTGCGCTCCACACATTTAGCTCATTCTCAGACAAATATACAAACCCGCAGGAATGTTATGAATTAAGAGGTGGAGAAGCAGATCCTAAAGGTCCATTTTGTCTATAAGCTGCTGTAAATCCGGACCTGCCTAGCTTTTCACTGTTTCAAGTAACTTTATTTCAGCTTGAAGAATTCAGACATTGCAACTCCTCTAAGGAGCATTTAAGAAAATTGTCATAGCTAACAGCTTTTACTATTTTCAATGTCTAATAATGTACCTCCCAAAATAGGCAGAAGATACATAGCATCTCCTTACAATGACCTTATAAACAAATGTTCAGTAACACATAATGAAAAAGTAATGAGATGGGACTGAACAGAGAAGAGAGGAAAGGTGAAATATTATTAAGATTATGTATGACTACCCAATAAAAGCTCTACATGGCCTGATAGGCTGAAAAGGGTATTTTCGGGGGGGGGGGGGGGCAATTAAATGCATATATTTGTG
>JANZLQ010000001.1:38697332-38711497 GCA_026212715.1 Elanus axillaris
ATTAAACTGTTCTTATCTCAACCCACGAGTTTTTACTTTTTTTTCCCCGATTTTCTCCCCCATCCCACTTGGGGTGGAGGAAGGGGTGAGCGGCTGCGTGGTGTTAGTTGCTCGCTGGCGTTAAACCACGACAGTGTCCCATTAGATTCTCAAATTCAAGAAAAGAATAGGTCTTGTGTTTTTTTCAGAACCACCTTCCCTCAAATAATCATTGCTGTCTACTTGGAGTGTTTGCTCAGGCAAAATTGGGGAACTTAACATGTTCATCTGAGATTTCCAGATAATTGGAGGTCTCGGAATTCTAGACAAACCCTTCATGTGCAAATCAACCCACAGACTCACTGCATATTTTCCATTGTACTTTTCACTTTTTCTTTTATAACCTCTTCCAGCAGAGGTTAAGGTTTGTAAAACTTCAATCTTTGCTTGAGAGCAATACTTGTTGCACACTTTAATCACTTCATAAATGAAGCTGCCTCAAAGTAGGACCTCTCACTTTCTGTATTTGAGGAATAAGCATAATGTTAGAGGGAGCAGAAAATATCCCAAAATGCAAACTGCTGTTTTCTCTTTCCTCTCTTCTCCCACCTTTCTTTACGAGAAGCAAACATACTTAGCTTCAAGCTAGTGTTGCAGCAATATGAGTGAAAAGCCTCTGTGTTTTCACAGTAAAGTGGGAAAAAAACTCTATCATCTCAGTTAACAAATAATACTGCAGGGGTCATTAAAGGTTGACAATTAAACAAAGTCACATACAAAAAGCTAAGAAAATCTAGACTTCACAATTTTAGCTCTTCTGGAAACTGAGAGTGGGTCTTCTGTGACTTCATTAGGATGCCAGCTACCAAACCATGAGAAACACTACAGCAGTTTCTACTCAAGTTCATTCAAATATAAATTTAGCTCCACATTTGAAATCAACCAGGCCAAGGAAAAAAATCTTAATATATTCAGTCTCAGTGTAGAGAGGCAGCCCAGCTTTGAGATATCCCAGGCTTGAAAAGGAAAAAGAAAATAATCACTTACTACAGTGCTAAGATTAAGCTATTTGGAGATAGACTTATTTAGCTTACATGCAGTACCACATTGGTGTGTCTCTATTGCTTCAGGAGCCCAAATTAATACCTCTGCATGACATTTTATCATCCAAGATATATCAGCTTATTTGGAACTACCTCAGGGATCTATGATCTGCTTTGCTGCTATGCTTTGCATTATAAAAATGTACCTCAGGAGCTGGTTGAAAGAAGAATACTGTGCTGAAAATATCAGATCTGACAGAGTCAAAAGCTAAGATGTTCATTTATCTCATGGGATCTCAGGGATGCTTGCCCACATGCCCATGTCCCCAGGCTTCCCATTTTCCTGTATGAATTGTGAGGCTCTCTGTACTTTTAGATCCCAGTGACTTGTAGGTGGCCTTAGCCACTGTTTATTCCTGAAGGATATCTTGGTTGCACGCTTGGGAGGTACAAGGCTCCTTTAACTCTTTTGAAACCCAGACCAACTCTGCGTGAGCTGATTAGCTCTGCAGAGAGATAACTCTCCATGCCACCTACACTGCCATGCTTCCCCAATCATTGACTTTCAAACCTGACTGTTCCTGAGCCTACTACAAAATTAGGGGTCTAGGCAGGATAGAGAATAACCTCCCAAAATTATTTTTAAAATATTTTGCTCCTGCACATCACAGTTTTCAAATCTGTACTTTGTCCCTGATTTAAGTACCTTTTGGGGTTTTGTGTTCTGTTTCATTTTGTTTTTTCACAAGTTTGGCATTTTCATTTAAAGGAGCCAGTATAATCCCTCCTCTTTCTTCTCAATTTTCTGCATCACTTTTTCCTTGTTTCATGTCAGCAGCTCAGACTTCTTTTGAGTCAAAGTATTCTCCTGGGCTGAATCAGAGATAGTAAATCAGTGCTTTTCTTCTGGACTTATACTTCCCTACAGTGAGGTCAAAAGACACATAACATGTTCAAGACAATTGTGTTTCTCTCTCAGCACTGTGTATTTCTCTAAGTACTGATTATAAGAGTGTAAAGAACAGTTACAAGTCAGGCCACATTCTTTCCTAACTTAAAACCGTTGAATGCTTTCAGAGTATTTTAATTAATCAGCTTCATGAAGAAACACAGAGTATGTAAATATGCTCATTTTTATTATAAGTACTGGTCTGTATTGGGATTATACCTTGCATTAATTCTGCACCTTTGCAAGTATCTACTTACTTGTAAAGTTGAGGAAACTGCAGATCCATCATGAAAACTTCTACAAATGTTCTAATCATAGCTATAAAACAGAGAAAGTTGGAATGGAAAGGATTTAAGAAGTATTTCTGAAGTGATCAAACGACCTTGAGAGACAAGCTTACTGAAACGCTTCAACATACTGCACAAAAATGATTTTGCTTTGTTATACTTCAGAATAGCTGTTTAGGTCTACTTGTCATAAATATTTACTTCCTTAAGACCTGCAGACTTGGACAGATAAGCTTGCTATATACTTCTGAAGATCTGAGTTTTAAATGTCTCTCTCATAGACTGCTTTATATAGTCCTGAGGTGTTATTAGTTATCTAGTATCATACTAGCAAGATTAGATGGAAGTGGAAGTAGAAGAACACCTCAAAAGTGGTAAAAGCAAAAAAAAAATCCTAGGATAGCAATCCCAGATCAAGCTCAGCGCCTGGCTCAGCAAAACTGATGTCACTGGCAATTTGCTTATGTTCAAGTACGAAACCTTTAAGAAAGAAACCTGAAGAGAGGCAATGGGAAAAAAAAGAACAGCTCCCCATTTCTGAAACATTCTGAAATTGGATCCTGGCTTACAAAAAATAACAGACCCTATTTTCCACGTGGCTAGAAGCAGTGGCTCTAAAAATGCTATGTGACCAGATCAAGAATGGATTTTTTGTAAGAAAAGATTGACTGATAAGAAATACATGCCATTTGCTTTTTAGGAAGTCAGAGGAGCTTTCAACAAAAAGATTCCATTGTTCAAAAAGGTACATGCAACTATTTCACTAGTCTGCTGTACTTGAGAAGATTGAAATACGGTCATGTTTACAAAGACCAAAAATTTTCTTACAATTCTGACATATAATATAGATAGGATTTTTTAAGTTTGCTGATGTAAGCAATACAGAAACATTCACATTAAAACATGAATCATTAAATTCATTAAATCCTATGACAGAAACAATTTTTAGCAGGAGAGACTTTCCTCATGCTTATACCTACCACATCCTTTTTACAAGTTTCACTGTTTAAAAAAGTAATTTAAATTTCTATATTCAATTGTTTTATCTCTGCAGCTCTATAGAAATGTTGCTATAACACTAGAAACCATGACAACTAATTCTGGTTTCTGATTTCATTACAAGGTTACACCTTACCTAAGTTCATGAACCTGTCATACAAGAAAAAGTTAATCAATAATTTCACAACTAAATCTTTCAAAATTACATAGTTTGATAGAACAATACTGCTTCATTTGATCGCTCGTTTTAAAGAAGTCACTATTACATTATCACTAAAATCATAAAGCTGTGCTTTTTTAATTGTTGCCCAATAGTCCCACTATTTTTTGGACAAAAAGCCAAGCAAGAAAACCGCCAGATATAAAATACCCTCAAGAAATAATTTGTGTGGACTTCCGGCCTTAATACACACCAATATCTAAACACGGGCCAAGTTTTGTCACACAAATGTATTGCTTTGAGGAGTCACACTTTGTTAATTCCCTGGTTTTAATACACATTTCCAACTTCCTCTAAGTCACCAGCACTTGGAAGTGGAGAGGTGTGAAGTTCCTGCCATTCTTTAGCATGGATCTATTTTACTTGTTGCTACGTCTTCATAAAATGCCAATATTACCACATACTGGGGAAGTGCACTAAACATCAAGCTGTTATCTGGCCAGTATCACCTTTCCTTTTCTTTCTGCTTTTGAGAATAGAATGCCTTAACAATACACAGTTTAGGTATGTTAATCCTGACAATTTAAAAGTTCCCTACAGCTAAGAACACATCCAAAACAGAGGCAGAATTTAAAGTACCGTATTAGCTGGTTTAAGCAATTCTCTCATTATGTTGGTATTTGTGATTACAGTTTTTTCACTTCTGAATTACATCTTTTTGGTCTGAATGGGAAGCCTAATAAAGTGACCTGGAATAGGTGACTTCCACAAGTCCCTAGTCTGAGACACGAGCAGAACCACTCTCAGAAGAGACAGTTTTTCCTAATTCACTGCTAAATGCTGACTGCCATAATTTACTGTATCAATTATTATGTTAGTGCTTTAGCTGCAAAACAGAAATGAAACAATTGTTGTTAAACTGAGAAGAACCAAATCCCAGCAGGATAAAATTTAAAATTACTTTGACTGCATTCTGACAATCTGTTGTCTCTTGGAATCCTTTGCGACTGATGGCTACTAGAAGCGAAATTTAAAAGTAGATGACGAATACAGCACTTCTTTACTTTTGGCTGGGAAGAAGCTGCAGTTATCAAAAAGTTTCTGATGTTCCCAGACTGCCTAAGCCAAATTTTTTCAGATAGAATCACAAAGTGTTATTATTAACCTTCATTTTCAGAAGGGAATGTTTCTTCTGAAAATAATATTGAAGACTGCAAGATTGATGCATACATAAATATTTGCGTTCTAACATGTAATTTGAGAAAAGACCGAAGAGGTTTAGTCAGAACAGAACCATTCTTTTTATCACAGTGCAGAATTTAAAATAGCTTCATCTCTGTTGCTCAATGACTGATATATTTTAGCAGTTTTCATCTCTGATTATGTTTCTTCCTTCCCTATTTGTCTTTCAACTTTGATCTTACTCTCATTTCTACTATTCACAAACTTTGTTTTCAGCACTGGAGATTGCTACTTCTCTTTTTTCAAATCCCCTTCCAACTTACTTTCAGCTAATAGCAGTTTTGCAGCTGTCATTTGCTTCATCAGGAGAAAGCAGGTGAACCTGAAGTTCACCTACATTCTAGTGCTTGGGAGTTAGAGTTTATATCTCTGCCAAATACTGGCTGAGTGAACTTGGGAAGTAGATTAAGATCAACTCACTGAAAATAGTCCATTAATTTGGCTCATCAATTTGAGACATGTCACATTTAATTTTAAGATTTTAACAGTGTAAGTGCACCGATATCTCCAATTGAACTCAGTGGGGAATGCATGTGTTCAGTAACTCCATCAGTTATTATTATAATACATTTATGTTGTTTGTTTCTTGTTGAGATAATGAGCAGCTGCTGCCTATGAATTGATATAGGTTCTATGCACAAATCAGAAACCAACATACGTCATTGTCAAGCTATTATATGTAATCCAGCACAACCTAGTGCAAAGGTAGCTTGTAAGTATTCCTGAGGAGTCTCAACTCCTGAAAGAAGTACAGACAACTGCCAGCTTCTGAAGAATACCAGTAAATTACCTCAGCAAATAGAAAGGAAAGTGGAAGGACCTTGAATATATGTAAAATACATATTTTTTAGTATCATAGACTGGGCTCATGTATCTGTGTCTTGTGGCAAGATACGGAAAGAAAAGAAGTTTCTTGTCTGTATTTCACTTACTCTTGCTTAGTATGGAATCATACAGCTTATCCAGTGACTTCCAAAGAAGATTAGGTTTGTTTGTGATCTTGGTATGGCATCAAAGCTCTCGTACAGGTCTCTACCACCTCATGTCCTAAAAAGGCAAATGTTATAGTGAAATTAATTAGTACCTTCAGAGAAATACAAACTAGGGTGAAATCCTGGACCTACGGTAACCAAAGTTTTGCTGCTGACTTTAATAGGATCAAAGCTTCTCCCATATTCTGTATAACCTTTATCTTTACAGGTTAGGGATTCGGTCTGTCCACTGGAACCCAAAAGTACAAACAAGAAGAGATGAGAATGAGTATGATACTGGTCCTCAGATACAGTTGGGCAGGAAGGCAAGGACTGTGTTGCTCATCTTGAAAGGCTCTTAGAAATAACTTTCAGGTGTGGACCTGTTTCTATTATGTTACTTCATGCACTCCATAATGGATTTATGTGTTTAAAAGCAACATGTTAGCCTTCCATGTAAAAATAAGCCCATGGTTTTAATTCTTAGTCTAGACAGTGGTTCCAAAAAAGCCCATTCTATTTTCAGTCATCCTAAAATTCAGAGGTGCCTTTATTATAAAATATTAATGGCAATGACTTCAACCCTGCTCTAGAGTATCAGTAGGGAGAGCTTCTAATTACCAGGCCTATTTGAGGTTCATCTATTGCCCAACGTTTTACTTTAAATTTCTTCCCTCTCTAGCTTTACCTCATTTATCCTTGTCTTGCCATCTTCTAAGGCTTTATAATTCTATCCTTTATTTTTATGGTTACCTTGAAGGTGTTTATAGACTGTAGAAGGTATTTATAGACTTTGATCATGTCGCCCCTGAGGCTGCTCTTCTCCTGGTCATATATTAGTTTAGTTCCCTGCGTGTTAGCTCATATATCTCATTTTCTTATTTGTGCACCATTTTTGTTGCACTTCCTTGTATTTTCTCCTGATTGTTCTATGCGCTTCCATACTCTAAGAACCAGCATAATACAGAATATGTAATACAGGAGAATTCCAGGTGTTTCTTCCTTCAGTGCTATATAAAGCAAAACAATTACTGCCTAAACCCTAAACATTGTTTTCTCTAGCACACTATTGGTTGAGAGTTTGATTTTGCAAAGCATAGTTTTAAACAGGCCCAGCTCAGCTCTGGAATCTGTTTTAGTCAAATCACAATAGCATTTTTTGGGTCTGAAACCTCTGCTTTTTTCTGTATTTTATGTGGCCAAGTAGTTTTACTTCTGTATCCTCCACTCACAGAATTCAGAGTAGTTTTCATCTGGCTTTTCACACTGCTGTATTTCAAAAGCTAGGAGGAATACAAAGAGAGTTTCAATTTGAACCCACACCTTTTAAATACAGGTGTAGAGCACTGGCTTTCATGTTCACTAGCCCGCTGCCCTTTATTATCTATATTAATGGCAGCTTTGCTTTTAATTTCAACAGAAATAAAGTCAGGTTCTGGGACTCGGTGATATCCCCTGGGTAAAACTGGGCTCCTGTGTTCTAATGACAACTGAAGATCTTTGCCTGCCATGTCAGTATGCTTTTCAACAACATACGGCTACTGTCATTGCCTTTGTATAAAGAGGCTAACTATGAATGCTTCCTTCACTATTTTCTTATATAGAATGTGCTTATATAGACTGCTTTTATCCCCAGTTAACCTTTTGTACTGTTTCCCACCTCCACTTAGGATTACAGGCTGAAAATCTCGCACCTCCTGCACAGAATTTTATCCCTTGAATAGTCCTTCTAGATTCATGAAGTAAAGCGCTATTCAGCTAGAGTGAAAAAAAATGAATTAATATAATATTGCATATTATTTTGAATATTGTGGTCAATTACAGCTGACATAAATCTTTTTATACATTTCAAATACATTTTATTTTTGCTGAGACACTAGAAGCTTTTTAAAATTGTTTTCAAGACCAAAGTAATACCGATGCTCAGACAACTTAAGTGTACAAAATGATTACATGGTGAAGAATGCCATTTAGATTTCAGTGCTTTGTGTAAATAATCCAATTATGTAATTAGACAAAGCCTAGTTAACTAGTTAACATGCAATCAAATGGTGCACTTATTAGGTAGAATTTTAGTATGTCATCTCTCTCACGAGCATAATTAGGTTGCAAAATGAATCTGTATGTAAATAAGTGGAGTTCTTGTATTTGACAATAAATAAAAAACAGAGATGAGCCGTCATAATTTTAATCATCGAAATTTATCCTTCATAGAGAGTAGGTTCATAACGAGGTTTGAAATGTGTCCCATTTCGAGGATGAGAAATCTGATGAGATACTGTTTTTCTCTATCCTGCCTCCTCATGTGCCATGTTTAGAATGACGTACTGAAGATACTTATTTGTTATAATTTACAAGTCATCCCCTTGTTTTTCTATGACTATATGTTTACACTAGTAAACTCTGATGTTCACTGGAAAACCTAACTCCAATACATGTATTTGGCACATTTTTATATACAAATCTTTTAATTTTCTTTGGGACTCAGAGGGACCAGTCAGAAAGTTAAAGTGAAGAAACTGAGGAAAGGAGTCTCCCCATATGTTTTCAGCTTGCATCACAGAAGACAGAAGCCAGTTAAATCAGCTGTCACACCCTTTAGATATTTTCTGTTTTGCAATCTACAGTCAGGATACATATCACAAGGATTCAAAACCGTGCAAGGTTGGTGGTTCTAGTTTTGGTTTGGTCTGGAGTTTTTTCATTTTTATGGCTCCTTTTTGTCTTTTGATTATAAAGGAAAATTAAACTGAATAGTGCACTGGCCATAATTACAGTAGTAATCCACTTCATTTCAATGTCTTGCTGATTTATCCCTCACTAACAATGGAAAACACCCACAACACCCACTCAGGCAACTTCTGGAAACATTTCAAGTGCTCGTCTAGAGCTGGATAGGAGCTGTTACGAGATTAAGCCTCCCACTGCTCTTTTACATTCCACCTCTTCCACAGAAGTACGTAAGTTCATTCCTGCCTATGTTTTTAATCAAATTTATGACCTTTAATTTCAGGTAGTTTATTTTTGTAAATCTTCTCTCTTTTTTGTGGTAATAACAAAGCATTTAAAATAAATACTAGCTAGGAAAGCAAACCTACTTTAGGTCATCCATATTATCTTCTGCTCAGCAGTGGGTCGGCGAGGTTTGTTTCAGAACTGGTGAGGCCTAAAAATCACTCCAAGGTGAAAATACCAAATGTAACTTGGAAGAGAACGCCCAGGGAGCCAGTGTAGACCCCAGCCCTGGGGCTCATTTTGAACATTCTTGAGAAATGTTATTCAGGAATTAAACACGTGAGGCTAGTCCCGTGGCATGCCAGGGATGTCACCGCTGCCTGCCCACCGCTCAGTGTTAGTGGGAAAAGCCATGTCTGGGATAGCTCCAGGCTCTTGCTCGAAATGGAATAGGCACACCTCCACAGCGTTTGCCTCTCTGAACACGGGCAACCGATCCTGCTGGAAGGAAGGCCAAACGGACTGGGTTTAGCCGGCAGGGTGGGCTGCCGGGCAGCTACAAGGCGGGACCGGCCGGTGGCCAGTGAGGCGGCCTCTCGCCCGCCGCCGGTCAGTGGCGGCCAGTTCCAACTGGCTCCAGGCGGCTCCTCCACGTGCGGGAAATGGCCCGTCGCACGCCCCAGCCGCCAGCAACTCAGGCCAGGGCGCATGCCGCTGCGCGGGCAGGCAGTGAGGCGCCTGCTGAGGGACTGCGGCCTGCGGTCGGCCGCCGCCGGGGACAGGGCAACCTCCGAAGGGGTTGCGGACAATGCGACAAGGAGGGCCGAGGCGGGGATCGAAGGAGAGCCTGGGCCGGGGCGGGGAGTTTCCCGAAGCGTGTACTCAGTTGTTTGTGTTTTTTTTTTCCTCTGAATACTCGCATCGGTAATTAAAAGTTCATTTAGACGCCAGAAGGAGCCTTAATTCTGGGAGCTTGTGGCGGCGCTGTGCTTGCGGAGAGGCGGGGAACCGAGCCCGAGGGGGCCCGGGAGGGCTCCTGGGTGGGAGGGCGGTGGGAAAGAGCAGGGTCGGGTACTGCGCCGCGACCCGTCCTGTGCCGGGCTCATCTCTGTCGCCCAGCGCGGGGTCTTTGAGGCACGTCCCCGGGGCTGCCGAGGCTGTGACAGCCCGGGTCGCGGGTGCTGTGGGGTGCCTGGGTCTTTGTGCTCCCAGGGAGCTTGCCAGGTGTGGGCTGAGCCACTGGGCCCTTTACTCTGACTGAAATGGAGGAAGTGCGGAACACCTGAAGCCATCACTTCAGGGAGGTGCTGCTTGCGTGGCTGTGGTGGTTCTGGGACACAGGAGACAATGGGGTACAGCGGGATGCAGCTGATGGCTTGAGAAGGCAGAGCTCGGCGGGGCGGGGGGGAGGTTTGGGTCCTGTGCTGCTTGGAAAGACTGTCCTGCACAAGGGAGGAGGTGTTTGGGAGCAGGTGTGGGAGGGATGTGTTAAGCAGTTGCCTGATCTTGCTGTTCCCACCAAGGAGACACTCCTGTGGAAATACCCTAAATTTGGAATTTTTAATGGATGAATATTCAGTCTGCTCTAATGTTCTCGGTGTTGTCCAGGGCTGAGGCCTGAAGTTTGTAGTAAGGGTTCAGGCTGTGAGGATGTTGATATTGTGTAGAGGTAAGGGTTGGAGTTTGTAATAGATTTATATTCAACATGATGTAATTTTCTTGGTTTGCTATCAGCGTCTTGGTGTGCATTTTGTAGGGGCAGAAGATGAGTTTTTTAACAGACACATGTTCAGTTTGTGAACAATGGTAAGACATTGTGAAAAATTAAGAGATATATTTTGAGTGTCAGTCAAGCATCTTTAGCAAATTGACATTCTACCCATCCAGGTATCCTGTGACTTGCTTCACTGCTACCAGGCCATTCAGCTAATGAATCTGAATATAATAATCTGAGACGATTCCTGCTTCCTCAGTTGGAAGCTCTGGTGCCTTTGAGATGCTTTTGCTTTTGTTACTTTTTGCAAGCTTGTTTAAAGTGGGTAGAAAACCCTCATTAAGGTTTAAAAATACAACACCTGGGAGATGAATAAACACATAGTCATTTGGAATAAACTTCAAACCCAGCTGAGTTCAGGACATTAGCCTGGAGCAAGGCGAAGGAGGTCTTAAGACACTAATTATTGCTGTTATGCAATTGAAATAATGGAGACCTGACAGTATGACTGATAAACAGCTAGAAAATTAATGAGCAGGGTGCCTGTCTTCCATCAAAAGACTGCCAAATGTCTGTACAAGATACTACAGAAGACACTGGCATTATGTGCAGACCAAAACACTATTTAAAGATTGTGGCATGAACTGAACACATGGTGCTGCTAATGACTGGAGCTTGTGTGCCCACTATGTATGGATGAAGTAATTAATCACTTTAAAATTACACAATGGGAGTTTATAATTCATAAAAGAATTCATGGTACAGTGTATGAGGGAGGGGAAACATAACTTGGATTCTTTGGATTCAGGATGCCAGACTGTAGGAGTACTTCTTGATCACTTAGAGGGTTTTTTTTGGTCACTGTACAACGTGCTTCTGGAAGGGATAGGATTATAGAAAGAGTTTGGAGCCTTGCATGCTATGTCCCAAAGTCAGGGTCCTTGGATAACCTGCAGATACAACAGTTACCAGCAGTCACTGGCATGCTCATAGTGGCTAGTGGCTGCTGCAGAAGAGGCAATTTATATGAGCAATTACAGTTATCATCAATTTGCATTCAGAAGATTGACATAACTTCCTGAAGAAAGCCTTCATGTACTTACTGACATCCCTGGTGGCATTAGACAAGCTTTAGCAGAGAAAGTAAAAGGCAGTGGTGTCTTTACTAGTCCAGTAGTATGAAACCTCGTGTAAGTGAATTTCAGCTCCACATCTGACCTCAGCTTCCCTTCAAAGCTTTGGAATTATCAACAGGACACAAACCTGTGGATTACATGGTGCATCAGCAGCCAGATGCATCAGAAGAAAGTTTCAGAGACCTCCTGTTTTAGGCAGATGCTACATAATCTTCCTTCAGTCCTTCTCCTAAACCCTAATGGTAGGAAATGATTGAGGCGTGAGAGACCTGAGCATAACCTGCTGTAGCTGTGTGATAGTTCCTTTTACCCAAACGCATTTTCACATAACTTTGGTGAGCCTGTGCTCTGTTCATTGGGGTGTGATACTGTCTACCTTGTTCTGGAGAGCCACGGACCCTGAGATGCTTCTGGCCACATTTTAAAGAGGTATCTGTGCTACAGAAATGTAGAGCCTTGTGTTTCCTTTGGGGAAGAGATGATGTAGGGCAGAGTGAACATCCCTCCTTGTGCTCGCAAATGCTACTGGGCGTTCTCCCACAGAAGCAGAGAACATTTGATGAATCAAAGCTTCAAAGAGTCAATTTAATCTGTGCCCAGTTGTCTGGCACCATTTGTTGGTGTACAGTGGGAAACTGAGTGAGGAACTGTACGGTTTCATTGTAGGGCCTGGTTATGTTGTTGAAATATAAATGGTAAAAATAATACAGAAAAGGACTGGGATTATCCCAGATAAGAAGGGGTTTGATATTGGAAGGTCAATTACCAGTCATGAGCTTTAATGATTTCAAGAGGCCTTGGATTGGCTTCTGTGTGTACTGTCCTAAAGAGCCTTTTGAGTCATAATTTAAAGTCATATTCCTGTCCAAAACCACAGTTTGAGCTCTTTATTTTATTTGACACATTTGTAAATGGTTATTTGAATGACCCGCTTTCAGCCTGATGAAAATCTTACATAGTGTGTTCTAGAGCTCTCAGTACTTTCCTAAAACTGTTAAAGGGTAAATATTTCTTTGGGGAGCGTTAGTGCCAATTAGCAGCAGCTTCTGCTTTTCCACTTTCCAGGAATTTAATACCCTTCAAATGCTTAAACTTCTGAAAATGTCAAAACATAAGCAAAGGGAAAAGGACATTATATCTATTCAATTACAGACTTGGGATATCATGAGAAATGCGAGTTTGTACCTTGAACTGAACAAGAAGGTTGATGTGATTAGTAAACCGAACACCGTTCATGTGAATCATTTGTATACTGTATGCTTTTACAGAACATTACCCATGTAATAGCTGCATAGACTTTATTAGTATGTAAGGCAGTAACGTGCACAGTATCCTTATTTGTTGGTGGGTTTGTTTCATTATGCTTTCTTTTACTAACAAACCAAATTTGTTAAAGCACAACTCAGCAAGCCTTGCTATTTTTTCAATTTATTTTTTGGGTGTATGTAAATTTTAAACCCAGCAGTGCAAGGATTGTGTCTTGCTGTCACTGCATGTGGTATCTAGCAAAATAGGGTCTTTCTACTAGCAGAGATCTCAAGGTGCTGCATGCAAGAACAGTAATAAAAAACCCCCAGATGTTACGCAATCCAAGTCTTCTCCCTCTGCTGGTGGGCATATGTCTCCTGCTGTGTGTTCACTAGCAAAATCAATCACCATGCTAAGGAGCAATGACAAAAAATCACTTTATAAATGTGTTGTAGCAAATAAGAATGAGCTGTAGAATTTTAAAACATTTAAAAGCAAATTATATGCTTATTCAATGAGAATTACACAAAATTCTCATTTAGAAAAAAAAAAAACCCAGTATAAAAAATAGAATGACCTCTCATGCAAGAAATAAGGTATTTTCAGAACATATTCTGTTCTAGAAAACTGGAGCAGAAATGGTCAACGTGAAATTACAACAAGCTCTTGACCTTCCCTGGCCCTTTATGCATTTTCATGAAATGATGTAATTCATTATTTCCACTGATGTGTGCAGAGCAGTGGGCCAGTTTACTTTGTATTCATTTATTCAGTCCTGAGTAATGTGTGTTTAATAGAGTGCTGGAGTGTGTCAGAATGAACAATTAAACCTGATCGTTATAGAAGACAACTTGCCATTATTGCCAACATTAGTGATATGTGCTTTATTTTTTTAATAAAGAAGGTGTGTTGCAAGTTCAGTATATAATCCCCATATTAAAATTGTACCCTTTTTTTATTTAGAATGGAAATATCTCTCACACACTTGGGACCATAGTACTTTGCATTGAGCTCTTGATGATGCAGGCTGTAATTTTTTGTCAAATCCATTCCGCATGGATAAGTGGATTGGGAAGACTGAACCAAGCACTAGGAGAGGAGTGGGATGGAGAGATCAGCTATCCCATCAGCAAGGTGCAAAATTTTGGAAGTATATGTTCTGCAGTGCAGAAACTGAGTGTTTTTGCTGACTTCTTAAAGTGAAAAAAATGGCAGCCTGCTTCAGGGATAATACATCTAATAAATCCCTCTGCCTGGCAGGCAAAGAGAAAAATATCCAGGAACATTTTAAATGAGTGGGGCAGAATGCATACAGGGGATCCCAGGAAGTGAAGAAGCTATGGAAGAAAGTCTGGTGAGAATTACAAGAGAGGAAGTGTGTGTCATTTTTGGTACTGTCCTGGGCTCAGCTGGGATAGAGTTAATTTTCACAGGGACCTGGGAGGGGGCACAGCCGGGACAGCTGACCTGAACTAGCCAAGG
>JANZLQ010000001.1:38711597-38735912 GCA_026212715.1 Elanus axillaris
GGGGGTCTCTCGGCTTTCGGTGGGGAAGGGGCGGAGCACCGGGTTCCGGGCTGTGAGCGGTTGCGCTGTGCATCACTCGTTTTGTGTACTCTCTTATTTGTATCGTTATTGTTCTAACTTGTCTTTTTGTGTTGCCCCAGTAAATTGTCCTTATCTCACCCCTCGAGGTTCCGCGTTTCTTTCCTTTTCCCTTTCTGGTTCTCCTCCCCATCCCACCGGAGGGGGGCGGGGGGAGTGAGCGAACGGCTGCGCGGGCCTTTGGTACCAGCTGGGCTGAAACCACGACAGGTACCATCTGCTATATGAACTCCTAACTGTTCCGGTGTGGCCCACGAAGTCCTAGAGGACTAAAGTCTCCCAGAATTGCTCTTTAGTTTAGCCAGTGGGATCCTGTGCCTTTGGTGTAGAAATACCTGAGGTTTATGCTAACTGAAACCTTAAAATTTCAGCAGTGTAATTACAACCTTGGATTACAATGTTTGAATATATGTGTGAATATTACACAATTTGACAATTTGGCTTTTATCATGAGGGAAGTGCAGAGTTCTCCATGAATTCCATGAGCAGGAAGGGTCAGCAATTCAATCTGGATCAAGAAATGAGCCTGCTAAAGGGCCTGAGTGGTCCAGATTTTGGTGCAAGCTGGATGAGCTTTGGGTGTAAGTTTGTGGTATTGTCTGGTGTGATTCATCCTCCATGCCTTCTTCACTTTGATAGTTAAAGCAAAGGTGTATGTGCCAGTCTGTGCCACCCTCACAACAGCTACGTTAGGAGGCTTGGCTGGTTTGGATGAGTTTTGCTGGTTTATAGCTGATGTAAATGCCAGCAAAATGTTATCGTACGCAAATGTGTGCACTGTCCTTGCCCCTCCTCAACATGGGAAACCATGGTGCTCAACATGTGCCAAGGCAATAAAGATCCTTCAAGACCTTCCATTGCGTTGCACCACTGGACAGGGGAATGCCAATAAGAGAGGAACTGCAAGTGTTTGGGGACATCCTCGCACACATGCACTCTCAGCATCCTTTGTCCTTTCTAATAAATGGGGCAGTGGCTTTTGAAAAACCTGGAGTGTCTCCTCTTTCCTCTTTCTTAGTATAAGCTACTGAAGTGGGTCACCCTGGGTAGTGCCCTGTCGCATCAATGAAGGTGACTGTGTGGAGGCAGACCAGATCAGCTAAAGATCAGCCATTAGATAATATCTCAAGTAATCCCCAACCACGCACTGTCATTTCCATGCCCTGTAGATTATCAAGAACTAATGATGTTGCATTGCAAAGCAGGTTGGGAAGGTGGGGGGGTGTAAAGAACAGTGAGAACAAAAACATTTAAATGTTGAAGGCACAAATGCAGTGCTGTTTGCCAACAGTTCCGTGCCATGGGGCGTTCAGAAGGAAAGAGAAGATATTTTGTGTCATGAAGCAGGTGGCTGGAGGAAGTCCTAAGAGAGCCCTGTGATCCTGTGTCATCAGCTGTGCCTGTATTTGCTCCTCGATGCAATGAAGCCTTATGAAGTAGCAGCAGGAGTGGTGTCTGGTGTTTATGTGCTTACGCATGTAGCCAGCTATGAATTTTTAAGACTGCAGAATGAAATTCATTTTGCAGTAATGAAGATTTTATCTGAGGTAACAAGGAACACCAACTCAATGTTTCAATTCAGAGGGATAACACAGATAAAGCAAGCCTGCAAGTAACAAAACAGATAAACAGGAGCAGGTAAAACTTGTTCTGTTAACACTATGAGATACAAAGTTATGGGAAAGGAAGAGAAAAAGTACAAAGCGCTTATCAGCACAGTGCGTAACATCTCATGCATAGAAAACCATAGCTCTCCTTCATTTCCATTGGCTCCCAGAAAGCAACTGTGCTAGTTTTGTCTGGGATAGAGTTAATTTTCTTCATAGTAGCTAGTATGGGACTATGTTTTGGATTTGTACTGAAAACAGTGTTGATAATACAGGGAAGTTTTTGTTACTGCAGAGCAGTGCTTACACAGAGCCAAGGGCTGTTCTGCTTCTCACCCCACCTCACCAGCAGGGTCGGGGGACACAAGGAGTTGGGAGGGGACACAGCTGGGACAGCTGACCCCAACTGACCCAAGGGATATTCCAGACCATATGACGTTATGCTCAGCATATAAAGCTGGGGGAAGAAGAAGGAAGGTGGGGGGCATTTGGAGTTACGGCATTTGTCGTCCCAAGTAACCATTACATGTGATGTAGCCCTGCTTTCCTGGAGATGGTTGATCACCTGCCTGCAGGTGGGAGGTGGTGAATGAATTCCTTATTCTGCTTTGCTTGCATGGGCAGCTTTTTCTTCACCTATTAACCTGTCTTTATCTCAGCCCATGAGTTTTCTCACTTTTACCCTTCTGATTCTCTCCCCCATCCCACTGTGAGGGAGGTGAGTGAGCAGCTGCGTGGTGCTTGGTTGCCGCTTGGGTTAAACTGTGACAGCTACAAAAACCAGCAGTGGAGAAGTTGCAGGTACATCTCATATGGTTGTGCAAACTGGGTCAATTATTGGAGAGGTTTAGAAGCGGTGTGCTAGGCTATGTAATAGCCTTTCCGTAGTGACTCCACCTACCGTTTCTGGTTATTTACTTCATTGTTGGTTCTTGCAATGTCTTTCACACATCAGCTTTCTTCAGGACCCAGTATCTTCTCTCACTGGAAAATATTGCTTATTGAATGATGTTAGTGTACCAGTTAGTACAGATTATGTTTTACAACTGACCAGTCAAACCACAAATGTTTCTTTCCTAAACTAAAGATGGTTCCTCCCTCCACCCTAAAATGCACACTTGAATCCCTAGCAGCCCATCGACCATGGTGATGGCAGGAGTTGTAAGCAGATTGCTTTCAAGGTAAACAGTGACTCATTGTCTCCTATATTGTCCAGCAAAGACAAATTTAAAATCAGCCAACTACAAACTGCCAGCTAAAAACACAAGAGCTATTAAGAATTATATAAGATGCTCATTGGATGAGTCTGGCAGATTAGCACAGTTGTTTAGAGCAGGTGTTTTGTTAACTGTGATATATTCAGAACTGCACACTGCATTTGAAATGACGGTTAAATGGCCACCTCATACCAGTTAGATGAAAAGATGTAGTGCACTGAGCTGTGAAATAAAACAGAGAGAGGATGATGGTGGCCCAAGACCTATTCACCTGTATTCCTTGCCAGTGTTGTCAGGGCAGCCTTTTTTCTTATGCCCCAGGTTATTTATTCTATTTTTAATATTTCTTTATGGTTTATTATTTAGTATTTTGCCAGATGAGCTAATTACATTTGTAATTTGGATTTGTATTTGTAATTTACATTTAGAATTGTAAAATAATTTTGAACCAAACTGTACGAGCCCAAAAGGTAAAAGTTATGCAGGTTGGAGATGAGAAGCTCTTTGTTCATTTCTTTGCTTTTACAAAAGGTAAATAATGCTACATTTGAAGCAAATATTTCCTCACACACACCCATCACATGTAGAAACACTTAGACTCTGGGTAAAAGGGACTTTAGACTGCCACAATACCTAGATCACAAGATTTCAGAAACACAGTGTAGAAGAAAGGATGCTGAGACAGTTACTAGCAGAGTCTGTGGCTGATGGCACACATTGACTGTTAACAGTGAGAGTTACTTTTAAGGAAAAATAAAACCAGAAGGGGCTGATGATGCACTCAGCTCCCGTCACGGCACGTGGGGCAGGTGCTGCTGGCTGATTTGCTCTGCCTGCAGCCAGTGCCCCACTGGCTGCGCCAGGGTGGCCGAAAGCCCCGGCGTAGGGAGGGAAGGGGGCATCTGCTGGGTCCCAGTCCCACAGGCAGCAACAGGAGAGCAGCCCGGGTCACCACTGTCCCGGGACACTATCTGGGAGAGACTGGCTGCAAGAGTGCGGAGGCAAGGCTCTTGGCAATGTAAAGGCTGAGGAACAGTAAGGCACCAAAAATCACAGGGTAATTGCAGTTTAACTCATGAATTAAAACCGGTTTCAACAAACAGACTGCCTGAGAAAACTGAGTTCAGAAAGGAAGAAAGCCCTTTCCTTTTGTCTTTTTCTACCCAGAATACTTTGATATGTTTCTTTCTGAATTGTGTCTTCAGACAAATTTTCCTTTTAAAAAAAATAAAATGGAGACCAAAAAAAATTAAATGCATGGAATTTAATATTTATTTGGTCCCCATTTTTCCCCCCATTTGTTTACTTTGTTGGCCGACAAACAAAGAAATCCATTTTTCACGCAGCTCTAGTAGTATTAATCATCATGAGTACAAAGAGCAGTCAAAGCCCATGTGTATTCATACAGTGTTATGCTGCTTCATGCTTCTGCATACTGAGTAGTACCTACTCCAGAAGTAAAGAAAATGAGGCTGTGTGTGACTGAACATGTGAATAAGGCTGGCAGTTTCAGGTCAGTTAGCTGCTCTTGGGATCTCAGATATTAACATTGTTATTTTGGCCTAAAGAGATAATAACAGCAGTCTTCTTTTAAATACGTAAACCTTACTCCTTTTTTTTTTCTCTTTTTTCTCACAGATATTTGAATATGACTTCATGTGGCTGAGAGCTCACTGCAAGTTAAAGGAAGAGATACAGATTATAACAAGGCAACATATGGAAAATGCAAACCAGCTTTGATGTGCAAGCACAGAAAAGTTTTACAGTTCTGAGGGTTCCTGGAAATGTGCAAAGCAAGGAGAAAGGTATATTGCCCCTTCCCTGCTAGGCTTCATTCTGAGTATCAGGAAGGCTTTTCACCACATTACTGAACAAGAGCATCTTCAGGGGAACAAAACCCCAGTAGGGTTTAGCTTTTAAGCTGCAAGATCTGCTTTTCTACAAACACAGGTCACTATCCTTAAGCACTAAACTGTAAGCTAACAACATGAAAGCATCCAAGTTTCCTTCTGTCATGTGTTCAAATGTTCAAATTTAGTAACTTTAATTATTAGTTATCACTACTCTGTTGCTTTTTCTGAGAAATCCCAAGAAGATGTGTTAAGGGTCAGTGAAGAAAAATATGTAGCCAAATAAATGGCCCAATTTACCACCCCATTTCTGCAGGCCATCTCAAAATCTGGGATAACTTTCATTACTGAAAGCAGAATTTAAGATTCAGACCATAAAGACCCAAATTTTAGGCCCTGAATTGCTTTTCACCTGTATGAAACTTCCTTCCGAGATATTTCTACACCAATGCAAGAAGACTGGAAGTTGTTCATACAGGTATTTGTTCAGGTCCTCTGGAGTTCATACCATTAAAATACAGAACAGTAAGAGGAGTAAAAGGTTTTTTTAAAGCATGTTATATCCAGTTCTTTGGTAAGATAAGTGGTTGCGATCATGGGCAGTGATAGATAAATTGATGAATAAATGGATGTCTGTTAGAATAATGGATGAGAGTCACACATCCATCAAAAAAGTAAGAGTGATGTGGCCACATAGAAAGTTGCCACTTGTTCGGTGGTAACTGCCAGTGTTTGTACTTCTTATGAGTAGCTATCCAGAGAAAATTAGTCTACAATGAAAGAAGCTTAAGCTAAGTCCTGCCTAGATCATATGTGTGAATAAAACATGTTTGCAAAGCATCAGAGAAATTCTGCACCTTTCTTGGTGGATACATGCTTTTTGTTGGCTCTAAATGGGCTTAGGTAAGTAGCAAATTTGTGACAGACTTGCTCAAGAAAAACTCTTTAACCTTTCAAGCAGAAATATTCAGTGTTGTGATAAGCTCCAGCTGAAATCAAGCAGATCAAAGAGTTAAAGGAAAGATAAGGAATATGTATCATTCTTGAGAGTCCACCTTTAAGCCTGGAGGGAGACTGAAGCAATAATAAACCAGGTATGTTGCCACATTATAAAAAAATAAAAAAAGGAATTCACTCTAAAGGGTGAAGAACAGTCATTTTAGATGCTGAAACAAAGCAATACTTAAGTATGCAGGAAAAAAACTTTTTTCAAAATTGAGTCTCTTTTAGACCTGAGCAGCAACAATAATGCCTCTATTGTAAAAGGGCAGAGTAAAGGTGTTAGTTGCTCTGATGTCTCAGAGCTGCATTAATGTAGCTGTTTATAGTCAGGGATATGTCCATGAGTAGCTAGTATGTGGACACTGATGCTAAGAATAGATTAATACTAAGAGCAGTGGTTGTTTCAGAAAGCTTTCTGCTACCTAAATTCGAAATATTTCTGCCTATGTTATTTCCTTCTCTTCTAATAATCCAGAGGATTTGAGGCTCTGCCTTGAGCAATGGGATATGCATAAGGTCCACCAGCTGATAAGCAGTCTCAAGAGGCATCATGCCTAAGGCTGTGGTTTGATGATACAGTAAATTTAGTTTTCGATGTCCTAACAAAACTTCAAAAATGTTACAGCTATGTGAACTGATATCAGGCACAGTGCTAGTTCAGGTTTATTTAAAAATACTCAGATGGGAGAACTTGTTGCATCAGACTTCACCCTGCATCAGATTCTACCTGCAGCACTCTAATTGCTAGAGCAGGAGCATAATCCCAAAGACAGGTATTCTGGCCAAGGATCCGGTTTCACATTACAGCAACCTCATAGTACCAAGAGGCTGCTGCTAAAAGAATAGTTCCATTCCTCCATCTCCTGTCAGCAGCTCACTCCCACTGCCAGGTACAACATCAGTGTAGCAGCACTGTTTCCAACACAAAAAAGCATGGTGGGGAGTGCACAGGACCAGGGGGCAGAGCAGTAAAGCATATTATGGCAACAGCCTGCAATAGCATCAGTGAAACTGTAATGTGGAACCACACCCTAAATAGCAGAAGGACAATAACACATGTATGCTTGAATTAAATTTAAAATGCTGTGCTGGTGGATCTGGTATGTTCAGTATTGACAACTGCAGAACCACGGCAAAGGCACCTCCGTGAGTTAGAATTCTTCCAGTGCATCCTGCTTGCTGCTGGCAGGGAGTCTTCATCAGTGCCTTGTCTAGCAAGTAATTACTCCTGCTACTCTGCACTTTCTTCATTTCACTGGTGGCAGTGACTACTGCTGTCCTTCCAGATGAACTTCTGCAGGAGAAAGAGTAAGTGAGCACCGCTGTGTAAGTCAGAATCTGCTTCAAGCACCCACCTAAGCTGTTTCAGAAAGACTTTATAAAAAACATAAACTTTTTAGCTCCCCAGTCTATGTGTTAAAGCACAGCCCAGAAGCTGTCTTTTTCTGTTCCACAATTACAATAACTCCTTTTTAGCACCAACTTGCTCAAGCCTCTTCAATTCCTCCTCTTGGAGGAATTTATTAGTTTCTGAAGTCATGCCATTTGTTCACAAATATCATCCTGGTCTCTTGAATGCAGCTGTCAAGAGACAAAAATAAATAAATAGACCAGACTTTCTTCAGGTTTCGCACCCCCCACCCCTTTTTTTTTTTCAACCTTTCTTGACATTTATAAAATGTTATAAAACTTTCTGCCAGGAAAAGTATAAAATACATTTACAGTACAGTTGTTTTGTTGATTACAAAAACACTGTTGCAGTAGCAATAAAGCAATAGGCTTGTAAATCTCCTCTGTATACCTGGTGTTCATTAAATTTAGTGGAGTGACAGTTACCATTCTGCAAAATACAGTATTTTCAAGGGAAGATGCAACACATAACTGTTTCCAATCCTGTTTCTTATGGCAAGTCAGTCAGTTGTCACACTAAATTTTAAGTGGAGATTGATGAGGGTTGTTGGGAATATCATATTTGTTGGAGAGATGCTGGGTCACAGAGTCTTTTATTTTTCATCAAGGGCACTTGTTAGACAGTATCAATTACAGCCCCTGCCCCAGTGATTATTTTGGTCAGTATGCAAGCTCTATGCTGCTTTACACATATTGTGAAGATCCAAACATCCTGCCTGAGGTTAACCAGCTGCCAAGTGGTCTTAGTGTCTGTTACTGTTGATATGACATCAGCAGTTTGCCTGTATCCTTCACACTGGACATTATTCACTGCCGCTCACTAGCAGCAAAAGTCCTTTTTTGCAAGGAAGATTTCCAAGCAGTAGATTCCAGTGAACCATTGACTTAGTGTTTGATATACATAGTGATTGCTTGGTTGCTTCAGACACACTGTATTAGACTACTCATTAGAAGATGGTCCATTCTAAATTACAAAGAAAAGAAATAATACAAGATGAACTGCAATAGAGCAAGAAAGGAATCAAGAATGTTTCTACTTCTGTGCAGATATATGCACAAAGAATTAAACATTAGTATTGACATGTTGCTCATGGGAGTTGCCTATTTGACTCCTATCAAGGACTAAGGAGTTTTAATTGTAGAGCTAAGAGTTTACCTCTCTAAGATTTTGAATCAAAGGGCAGAATTTGACTTCAAGACCCTGGAGTTTAGTTATTTTCATTCATTATTTAGTTAATTTCATTCTTCCAAATGAAGTCGAGGTTGGCGGGAAAGATGCTGTGCTAGACCTTGGTCTGAAAACCCTATCTGTAAGGTTGTGGTTGCACAAGGGGAACATGGCTTTGGCTTTGCTTTAGTTGGCCACCTGTTCAAAAGCCAGCTCCAAAGCTAAGCCAGAAGGCTGTGCAAAGTGTATGACTACTTGCAATGTCAAATGACCGTTACAGCCAGTGAGCACTAGGTCCTAGTGGTGTACATGGGAATTCTGGAGCATTTTCATTGTGCAATATTACTCCACAGGCAACATCTCTAGGAAGAATCTGAGCTTCTGTCAAGTGTCAGTGTAGGCAGGAGGTGTGTAAAATCTCTAAAAATCAGCAAGGATCTTTGTCTGTGAAACTATGGAAAGAAGCAGGAGCTTTACTTGTTAATGTTGCAATCATCTGGGCATGGTGTCTACCTTGAGTTTCTCTTATTGGTTCCACAGGGACCTGTAGTGTTTGTTTCTGAGGTTTGTATTAACATATCAGTGTTATTTTTAATTTGATTTCAGAGTGACTCTTAAAACAAATACTAGCAATAAAAATTAATTAAAAGAACAAAAATGCATCACTTAAAAAGAGGAACATGTATACTAAGTTTTCAAATAAATGTTCAAAGGTAGGTACAATTTTAAAGTAATTACATTTTAAAACTCTACAGAAAATCCTTTTTTCCTTACCTCAAATGAATATTCTGCAAAGTTGTCTCCTTAGTGAAATTTCATAGTCACCAAATGCATGGCTATTTAAGGGGATATGCTTTCAATCTTTCTCTGAGGAAGAGTATGCTAGGAGGGTATCATTCAGATAAATAGGACGAGCCAAATCCTGAGATTAGGAAAGTGGCACTGTTAATTGTCAAGATGATGCTGAATAGACAGATGCACTTAATTGCTGTGTTTGTGCTCCATTGAATCATTGTCTCTTTGTGTTGTTTTTAATTTGCTTTCTACTGTAACTCATGAAACTTACATTACTGCCATTAAGGTGAATTTTTTGAAGCTGCGTCTGCTCATTGGTTTGCCGATTCCCTCTCTTGAAATTAGATTGATGTACTGTTATATATTCATTCCAATTTAGTGACTTTTCCAGAGCCCCAGAGTAAAGAAAATAGGTTTCATTAATTTCCCTAATAGCATCACTGAAAGACATGTAATGTGCGAAGTTAAAACTTCTTTTGTTTTTAATCTCTTAATGATCTCTTTTCCCTTTGTTCAGACTATCCTTAGTTTTACAAAAATAAAGAGGAATGAAAATGTCTCTTGGTGGATTTGTCAGGGAAGCAAGACTTCAACCATTTTGGTGGAAATGTTTCATGGCATCTTTATGTTCTCCACTGATGTTTATTCTGCTATTCAGTCCGTTTATTGCTCCATAAATTGCAGTGTGTATGGTTTCTTTTATTTTTTTCCTATCCCAAGGAAAATGAAGACCAAGTTGCGAAGCCGCATCCTATTCGGCATCATGAATTTGTGACTTGGCTCTGGATAAAAGTGTAGTAGTACCATTATGATAACGGATTATTTTTGTTATAGTGAAAGCAAGATCTTCACATGTTTCATTTCTCCTGACCTAAGTTCATAGTTGGTGAACCCAATTATTTGACATACAAAGTTTTTACTAAATGTTCTGTTTGCTGAAAAGGAGTTCTCATTACTACAGTTATGCTCTGACTTGGACAGCATGAAAAGGGCTAAAAACCTTCAGAATAGGCTGTCTGAACTTAGGGTGTGAACCATTCATGGCTTAATTGCAGGATGAGGAATGAATAATCTCTGTTTTGAGGTGGCCCTAATCTTAATTCATCAGAGGAGTTCATTCAGTTGAAAAGTGAGGTTAACGATTTATTATAGGCTTCGTCAGTGTCAGGAACAATAGTCTATGATCATTTAATGTGGCTTTTTTTGTACAAACATACACTTACATTTTGGACAATGAATGAAAACTGGGTGATAAATCACTGCCCAGTTTTGTAAATGTTTCCCATGCTTACTTGTGTCACTATTGGGGTTTCATTCCAGAGAAAGAGGAACCTTCCATCATCTCTTTCAATGTAATTGTAAAGTTTTATTGGGTCCCACTTTATGTATATCTCAGGGTTTAACTACATCATGCCACAGAGTGAGATAAAGTGATCTCCAGACTGGCTCAAATCAACATATTTGGAACTACTAAATGACTGCCTTTACTTAAATACTAGGCTTGCAGACTCTGGTATGGCCTTGTACTGACATAGTTTGAATATGAATTAAGATTTATTGACTCAAGAGCCTTAGGGTGCCACACAGAGCCAAATCAGGATACAAGGCATATGCCAGGTGTTGGGATGTTGCCAGCACTGCAGAGACTGTTAATCTTGAGCATTTTGGACAAAGGACCACTGTTTCCTCTGTGATATAATCCCCAAGGATAACAGACATGAAAATGTCCCTCACCTTTTTTTTTACACCTAGAATGGTCTACAGAGGCAGTAAGTGATGTTCTGTCTTACTCCAAAGCAGTGAGTCCATAGTGGCCATGTTGTCAAGTTACAGCAAAAGAAGGAACTTGAACAAGTGTTCCTTCTTCCTCCTGCTTCATGAGGAAAATTAACTGCCTTATGAAGGTGAGAAATATACTGAATTTTTAGCTATTGTAATTTTACACAAATGTGGTGCCAAATTACAAGCATGCTCAATACTTTTCATGGGAAATTCAAATGAGTACTGTCTTGCATATGTCTGGGTTTTATATGTCTGTCCTTATTCAAGTGTCTGTAAACCTTTTGATCTGTTTAACCATCAGGTGGATGCAGAGATTTTACTGTTCTTCATTGCTCTGTGCCTTTATAGATCATATCTTCAGCATCTTGCCATTGTCTGAGTTGTAAGGACACTTCAAAGTGGCATAATTACCAAAAGTTCTTCTACCACAGTCCAAGACTTCTTAAAAAACAAAAGATAGCAAAAGTAAAACCACAACACTCTTTTCTTCTAGACTTTTTTTTTTTAACTGAAGACACACTTGAAAGTGTGTAATAGTATTTGCTCACAATTCTGTATCATCTCAGATAGTGGCCCCTCTCAGATCTGAAGGAAAAAAATTCTGAAGTTTTAATCTTTTCTGGGCTTTATTTGCCAATATATAAGTTAATGTACATAGATCACATTAGGATACACCATATTCCTGTGTTTTGGCTACTGAATTAAACAGTCACTGGGGTGTTTATCATGCCTTTCATTTCTAGCAACACAAGATGGCTCAGAACTGCAATATTTAGGCATTGTTTTGAGTGTGGGTGTGGAACATTCTCAGGGGATGTGGTGTTTGGTCTTGGATATCTAGTTTGTGTCAGAACTTCACAACAAAATAGAAGAGCTCTTTTCATTCTGTACTTGAATACTTCTCTCACCCACCAAGATTTTGGATCTATCTCCATTAGAACTAGAGTAATGAAGATTACTCAGAAGAATAGGGTAGCATTGTCTTCAACCAAGCCAATTTTTTACCAGAATATTTAAAGTCTTTCTGAAAGCACAACACAAAAAGTAAGGATGTGGGCATAGCTGTACTTCTGTCCTCTTTTCGATCTTTCCAAATGAGCTGATCTCAAAAGGTGCCTGCACCATTTTTCTTTACCTGTCTGAGGGTGGAATCTTATAAGGGGAGCTCTGTCACCAGAGTAGAGCAGTTCTTCACTCTCTATGTCTGAATTCTAGGTTTCTCTTCTTTTTTTCAGAATTAAACCAGCTGTCAGGAATAGCTGTCTTAAAAGCATTTTAAGAATTGGAATAAAGCATTAGAGGGGATTATTTAAAATTGCAAGAAGCCATCAATTATATTCAGTTTCACAGGAATGTTTTCTTTATTAGAAGCTAAGTTTGATAACTTTCCTCTTAAGTTGCAGGGTAAGAAACAAAGCAGTTCTCAGTTGTTTGGTTCTCTCAACTGTTGGTGAAAACGAAGGAGTATACAAGAGTTTTTCACTATACATATATTGTGCCATAGTTGGACTGGCTTCAGTGGAGGCCACTGTTGTCAAAAAAGAAGTACTTTACTTGGGGGTTTCATTTTTTGCTGCCAGACAAGGGCAGCACATTTACAATCAGTCATATCTGTACTTGCACTACTGCACACCTCTCTGCTGAAACAGAGCAAGGAAAAATTGCCATGGACATCAGCTCACTGCTAATCTTTGTCAGTGATCACATTGGCTGATAGTGCTACAAAAATACTGATATGGGCTTCAGGTTTAATATCTGAAGAAAGGATTCCCTGCAGAGACATGTCAGCTTTATCAACCCTAATTTAGATAGTAGCTGAACCATCTGTACTTGATTTGTGTAGACACAGAAGAATAAAAATCAGTTAGCAGGCAGTTTACTCACATCCCATTTCTCAGCTGCATTGGCTGAATCAAGTGACTGCAAGAAGAGACAATTTCTTTTATGAACCCAGATTCATATGCACTGTATTTTAATCTCAGCCCCACAGTATTTAGGCTCACAAGGACATTACTAAAATGAATAAAATTCATTGGATTATAAAAGGAGATAGAAAAGTTAAATGATCTGAAATACATTTTATAGGAGACTTTCATTTTTCAATAAACCTTCAGAAAACAAGTCTGTCTGTTAGAGGAAGGAATACGTTACT
This sequence comes from Elanus axillaris, assembly GCA_026212715.1. Lineage (NCBI taxonomy): Eukaryota > Metazoa > Chordata > Aves > Accipitriformes > Accipitridae > Elanus > Elanus axillaris. Next base: position 38,724,659 of record JANZLQ010000001.1, read on the forward strand.
GCAGTGCAGGAGGTTTCAATAACTTCAGCCATTCACAAAGGATTATTGAGACATTTATGACTGAGGGAAAATGTTCCCCATCAAAATAAACTGAGATATGTTTTCCAAGGTGCTGGTCCAACCAACTGCTTGAGAGGTCAGAAAACTTGCTTGGGAAGCGATGTGCTTTAGCAGGGTCTCAGTGGCTCTCAGCGAAGTGAAGCTATGTGAAATGTTTGGAGTTGGACCTGATACAAATAATTGTGTACATCACCTCTGCTTCCTGTGCTGCATTTCTGTACCTGTTCTTCATAAATCCTATCATATCTTTGGCCTTTGGCACCCCCATCCTTTACAGACCTAGATTGGTATAAAAGACTGAACTCAGAGTTCATCTCTTAATCCTACATGAATCAGGTTTTGAACATTGGCTGCTTTCAGTTTAGAGTGGGATATGTGCATTTTGGTCCTTGTGCTCTGGATTTTCTGTTGATTTATTTCATTATCCTGTGACTATCTAATGTAAAATAATTGTTGCTCTTCAGAGCAGAGCCAAAAGCCAGTGTGCTCTCTCCCAGTTATAAATGTTTCTAGCATAGGCACCCTGAGCACAGGCTAGAAGCCTTTCCCTTCTTTTTTTCCCCAAGGCTTTTGGGGTTTTTAGTTGGACTGTACAATGAATCCAATGTAGACAGCAGCACCCCAAGAGAAGCTTTGATTCAAGGTCTTAAATTGCTGTGGGAGGGGCAGAATTTGAGCCAGCTCCCCTTGGCTAGCTCCCAACAGCCCATCTAGTAGCATCTGGGCTTTCAGGGACTCCAGGAAGCTCTGTGGATCAAACTCCTGGGGCTAAGAAGAGTTGAGCACCCAAAGGACCTACTCTCTATATGGGCCTAAATGGCATTCCTAGTAAAAGAAGCCTGAGGTAAGGATAGAAATACACCCCAGACAAGTGTCTTAACTGAAAGCCCATCTGTCTTTGAACATTTTTCTTCCTTTTTGAAATGGAGTTGAGGTAAAGAAGATGTTCACTAGACTGTTTACCCTTTCCTCAAACTTTGTGTATGAGTTCAGGTCTGTTCACCACTGTATCCTGCTTTTCAGACAATAAAGTTTAAATACTTCAGCATATGTAGGTGCAAAATTAATTAGGATCTTCTGCTATATTCATGAGTTGCAGGGTCTCAAAGAAGTTCCTATTTGTGCCTAAAATTTCTATTCTTAAATGTTACCTCTACAAGAAAAGTTGCACCAGTTTAGCATGATGTACTTCAACCAGTTTATCTCTTATTTTAATTACTTGACTTAATTCACAAAGGGCCACAAGCTAAATCAGTTTAAAAGAGACTTAAACTTGTTCAAATGCACTTAATGGGAGAGTTTGCACTGCTTTAACCTGACTGATCTAGGTTTGAGTCACTTAAGCTTATACAACAGTTGTGTATAGGCAAGGTCTTAAGCTCTGCCAAGACATGACATTAGAAAGGTGAATGACATTCCCTCTTATTATTTGAGGACTCAATCAGTATACAGGATATGCTTAAAGATCTTGTTTGTTTTGCCAAAAATGCCCAAATAACATTGAGAATTTTACCAGAGTAGAAGGAGAAAAGAGGGAGTCTTAAAACTTAGCATTTGAAAAGCAGCTGGTCTATATGTTTAGCTAACAGTTAAATAGCTTAGATGAGCCCAACCCACTCTGTTGAATGACAGTGCAAAGCATCTCAGTGGATTTTGGCAGCACAAAGGTGTGCTGCTGAGACAATATATACATTTCACTATGAAATAGATGCTGCAAATTAAAAAATCTGAGCCTACTTCTGTAGAAATTAATGGGATTTTTGTCACTGACTTCAAAAGAAGCAGGGTCAGAAATTCAATTTCGTGCTATGTTAACTCTACCTTCATTAGTGGCAGGGGGTGAAGGAGGGGAGCAGAGGGATGACTTTTTATTTGGATCTTACCAACTTTACTTTTCCCTAAATAGTCTCCTTTTAATTTTTCAAATTTCATTTACTTCTGAAACATACCTCAAAATGAGAAACATTTGTAGGGCGTACAATATTAATAGTTACCTTTCTAGGTGGAGACTGAATTAGCCTGCCATCTTGTATAATTTTATTCTTCATCCACTTCTTTTTAAAGAGCTATTTATAATCAGTGACAGCTAGAAAAGAAATGTAGAACAGGACATCAAATGCCCAGTCTGTTTACTTAAACATTACATGTTCACCTGTTACAGAGAACTGGTGGACACCTTGTCTCTGTCTTTACTCAACTACTGTTAGAGTGTGGGACACTGACACAAAAGGAAGCTTTGAACAAAGCAAATATTTTTTTCTTATAAATATGACCATACATCAGGACTAAATAGAAAGAAAAAAAAAAGGGGGGGGTGGGGAGATCAGATCAGATCAGATCAATGTTCTGGCTGGATTAGAAACAGCAGCTCATAATTAATTTAGCTTCTTGTTCCGGTCAGTTGTAGTGAGAATATAAGCATCTAGTTTGTAGACTTCAGGGCTACCTCAGGTCACCAGTGTGGTTTTAGTCTTTGTGTCATAGCCAAGAAAATGTCTATAAGCATATGTTGTAGGCTTGCAGAATGACAATTGACACTTAATTCATTCTTATGTGGTACTGCTTTAGAGAGTATGCATTTTCCTGGCTTAATCACTTGACTTTGTTCAGTTATTAGATTTAATAAAAGATTGTAACACTGAACCAAATCCAAGTATGTGCCTCCTCTGGCACTTTTCTGTTCAAAGCACTTGCCCATTCTGTTCTTTAACAATCAAAAACCTTCCTTGGCTAAATGTATACTCAACAGCTTGTCCTTTTGTTATGTTAGTGGGGCAAGATTTATCCCACAGAGGAAGTACCACAGTCCTACCATCTTAAAATACCTGGTCAAAAAGTCACAGTTACAAAGAAAAAGGGCAACCTTATCAGAAAAATGAGATCCTGTATTTTCATTCACTTTAGTTTTCACAGCAGAGAGTCATCTTATAAACAAAGGATGCAGCCTATTTAGACAAAAAAAAAAAGTTATATTTTAAATGTTACTTCATCGTCCTATTCATCAGACTGTTTTTTCTCTCTTCCTCCTTGTGGATTTTATAATCCTAAATGTTGGAACTCTCTGGAGCATGGACATGGTGTGTTAACGCTGGCTGGATGCCAGGTGCCTACCAAAGCTGTTCTATCATTCCCCTGCCCTGCCTCACCTGGACGGGGGAGAGAAAATATAACAAAGGGCTTGTGGATCAAGTTAAGGACAGGGAGAGATCACTCAACCAATTACCGTCACAGGCAAAACAGACTTGACCTAGGGAAAATTAATTTATTTTCAATCAAACCAAAATAGGCTAATGAGAAATAAAATCAAATCTCACAAAACCTTTCCTCCACCCATCCCTTCTTCCTGGGCACAACTTCACTCCCAGATTCTCTACCTACTGCCCCCCCAGCAGTGCAGGGGGTGGGGAATGGGGGTTTATGGTCAGTTCATCCCACGTTGTCTCTGCCGCTTCATCTTCCTCAGGGGCAGGACTCATCACACCCTTCCCCCACTCCAGCGTGGGGTCCCTCCCACAGGAGACAGTCCTCCATGAACTTCTCCAATGTGGGTCCTTCCCATGGACTGCAGTTCTTCACGAACTGCTCCAGCGTGGGTCCCTTCCACAGGCTGCAGTCCTTTAGGCACAGACCGCTCCAGCGTGGGTCCCCCACGGGGTCACAAGTCCTGCCAGCAAATCTGCTCCACCGTGGGCTCCTCTCTCCACAGATCTCCAGGTCCTGCCAGCAGCCTGCTCCAGCGTGGGCTTCCCACAAGGTCACGGCCTCCTTCGGGCATCCCCCTGCTCCAGCGCGGGGTCCTCCATGGGCTGCAGGTGGATACCTGCTCCACTGTGGACCTCCATGGACTGCAGGGGGACAACCTGCCTCGCCATGGTCTTCACCACAGGCTGCAGGGGAACCTCTGTTTCTGTGCCTGGAGCACCTCCTCCCCCTCCTTCTTCACTGACCTGGGGGTCTGCAGGGCTGTTTCTCTTACATGTTCTCACTCTCTCCCCAGCTGCTGTATTCTCTCTGTCCTGCAACTTTTTATTTCCTTCTTAAAAATGTTATCACAGAAGCACTACTACTATCACTGATGGGCTCAGCCTTGGTCGGCAGCAGATCCATCTTGGAGCCATCTGGCATTGGCTCTGTCGGATGTGGGGGAAGCTTCCAGCAGCTTCTCACAGAAGCCACCCCTGTAACACCCGCCACTTCCAAAACCTTGCCACAGAAACCAAATACATTCCACCCCTCACCTCTGTGCATCATATATTTAAGAATTATCATTAAAATCTACATTCATCACACAAAATCTTCACAGTTTTCACGAACTTCACTCACATCAACAAAAAAGAATTCTCCACACCAAAATCAAAATAATAACTTCACAACACTGACAAAAAGTGGACCATTTATGCACAATCTACCCCTTGTCCCTTTATGACAATTGCAACAACAAAAATTCCGCACTTGTCATGCAGCTCTTCACTCTCTAGCTGTGTTCGGTCCATGTTTTGCCCTTTACCTCTCTCAGTTACTATTCTTAACTCAAATTCCTCACATTCCCAGGTTTCAGCACCACAAAGTTATCACCCTTATGCCTGGCATAATCTAACACAAGTTAGACTGTCCATAGGAAATGTCAGCTTAGTGTTTTTAATGAGGGAATGATACATTAAATAGTGACAGAGCACCAGTTGTAGGAAAGAAAAATTACATGCAAACAGTTACCAAAGCCAGCACTTTTCAACAGGTTCAGAAATATCGTGTAAAGTGTGATGTACTTGGGTGCTTGCTGGAATAACATCTCATGTTTTGTGTTGCACTGGAAAGCACAGCCACCTGGTTTTGAAGCTCTTTATGGAAGAAAAGATTGATGCTTCTGATGAAAATTCCCCCTTCTAGGACTGCAAACTGTGGTGTGTAATTAAAAATAATTCAACTAAGAGTTTCACACAGAAAGGAAAAGCTTGCAAGGGAATGTAACTGCCTTTGGCACAGACCTTGGCTGCTTTCACCTAACACAGACCTTTAATGACAATTGTTCTACTTCATCACACACATGACCTTTTTCACAGTGAAGGAACTTCTGTCATTGCCTTAAGCTAATGCAGACCCAAGGCATTTGCCCTGCAAGCTACACTCATGAGGTCTAGCGACACCACACAGCAGTTCCTAAGCTCAAGGAAAATCTGTGCAGAGTGCATGTTGCAACAAAATATATTTCTGCTGAAATAAGCTTTCAAAGCCAAAAAGTTTTATAAAGAGAGCAGTTCTGATGGAGCTTTGAGGGGTGGAAACCTAAAATCACCTGAATTTAAAATCTTCCCACTTCCAACTGAAAATGGAGTTTTCAACCTGATACCCTTTGGGGAATACACTGAAGAGTGGACAGAGAGCAGCAAAAACCAATTTAGAAGCATCAAAGTTGTCATTAAATGAAACCTTTTTCCTCTAGCTATTCCAGTCCTTCCTGTAGCATTGATTTCCTTTTGGCCTTGCTTTTTCTGTGCCTATTTACATGGGCTTGGAGTTAACAATTCTGACCTCTAATATATTTGAGTGATCATGAATAGACCAGCTACAACCCTGAGAGGTTTTTCTTAGTTCCCTTTTTCATCTTTCAGGGTGATATCTGTGGACTAGCACTCTTAATCTTTTTGAATTTATAATTAAAAAAAAAAAATCTTACTTATCTTTTTAGGGACTTTTCCAAAGTGGACTGCAGAACCATAGGATTCTGCATATCACAAGGTGAAAATAAGTGCTCTGGATTAATAACTTTGGGGAAAATCTGTCTTTTTTTCCCTAAAATTACTTTGTCAGTGAGGCAGGTTATTTTTTAAAAAAGAATTATTGAAAAAAGCTTTGAAAAGAACTTTTTTGTCCTGCTCGCCCCCCCCCACTTCTGTTTACCTTTGGGATGCTAAGTTTGCAGCCACAATTAAGAATAACCAGTTTTCTAAAGAACAGAAATTCATTGCTGGAATAGGAAAGTCTGTGGCCAAACGGGTGAGTGAATATTTCTATCACATCTACACAGAACAGTGGTCTCTATACCCCTGCTTTGTCCTAGTGTGTAAGTCTCACAGTGGGAGAAAAAAAACCTCTGACTTTGGTGTTTTTCCTCTCTATTAAAGCTTAAGTCATTTATTCATCACTGAATAGATCATTTCTTGTCTTAAGGGCTTTTCTAGTTTAGATTATGCTGGTCTATGAAAAATCAGTTTTGCATCCTCAAGTTCATAAACTGGACCTGTCTGTTGTAATATCTTTACTTCCCACTTTAAGAGACCACAGCTGAGCACCCTATAGCATGACATGCATAATATTCTTGTCAGTCAACATGCTGTCAATCAAATCCTTGTTTCATTACTTTGGCTTTGTCCTTTCAGCAGGAGACATTCATCTTCCTTACAATCAAATTTTATGGTGCCAAAGGTCATGCTTTCTTTTTTCAGTCTTCATGATCCTCCTTATGCAAAAGCCCCTCTCAAGTGAGGCCCACACAGTAACTGGCACATATCTCTCAAATTTAGAATGCTACTTTTTGGTAAATGCAAGCTGAATGTCCTCATCAATGTCTCTGCTCACTGATGCTTAAAATGAAAGAATCGCATAGGGTGATTGCTCTCCTCTATTGCTTTTCAATTTTATTCTGTTTCACATTTCACACTTGCAGATTGTGTCCTTACTTTCTTCCCTGAAAGGGAAAATCCCCTCATTTCTCTCAGTATTGGAAACCCTTTCTTCAGCATTTGAATAGGCCAATACACAGAGAGGTTGATTCTTTAGGTCTCATAAGCACCATGTTATTTAGTGCAACCAGGTGCGTCCTGAAGACAGTATGAAATATGTTATTAATTTCTAAATTGGAGAGACCAGTAATATCTAGAGATCAGTGAGTTTTTCAGAAATAGACAAATGCCCATCTCATCTCCTGGTTAGTTCACACATTTTGTTTCCTCTTCCTCAAAAAAGTGGTATTTAACTTTTATCCTTACATCATACAGAATTATGAACAAGATTCTGGTGCCCGAGTCCTGGGGCATGACTGGAATATTATCCAGTAGTAAACCTGTTGTATAGCACCAGCTCCGGAATATGTGTAGACTGCATGGAACCTTTGCAAGAGATGGGCTTCTGGAAATTAACCTCATCACAGCAGGGTCTTTTTCCTGATCCAAACCAAATACTTTAATTCACATCCACAGCTACTGTTCTTGCTGCACCACCACAAGCTATGACAAAGCTACTCAGCACTCTGCAGTGCTGTTCCCTGCTCTAACAGCCCAGCAGAAAAGGCACATGTTGAGGACATCTGCAGGTTTTCTGCCCTCTTATTCCCCATCTTGATATGGTAGTGAGGCCTATTATGAAGGATATCTGGTCACTAGCGAACTGGTGGAAACAGTTTCATATACTAGTACTGTTTTTGTAATAGTTCCAAGTGAGGACCAGCTTAGATTGAGACCAGAGATGTGAACAAACAAAGAACCCTGTTATGCATTGTAGAAAACACCAGTCCTTCAGCATGTTTGGGCTGTAACACTTTGTGGATCTCATGGTCTGTTTCTATGCTTCCACTGAAAGATACTCCCTTTCAATATGTCTTCTTCTACCCTACCCTTCATTCTCTTTAGATGGTTTCTTGATTGCTTGAAAGCTGTCAGGGAAGGCTCATAAGGTATATACCATAACATACTAGGCATGTTTGGGAGTAAGGTTGCTGCACACTGTGAAAAATCTGTATCACTGTATATATTTGCATATTTGCTATCTGTCACATTTCTCAGAGTGGACCTGAGGTAGACTTTCTGAGTCTGCAGGCTCTGCATCATAGACAGACTTTCTATGACACAACAGAGGTTTTCCATTTACTACACAAAATGGAAACTCATTAACCAAGGGACAGGTTCATCATAGTCAATAATAAATAACTGTGGCAAAGAAAAAAGATGTCCGTATCCTACAAATAATGCAAATACAAAGGTAATAGGATCATCATAGATGTTACAGATGGGAAAACTGCTTTTCCTCATCTACTTTATGATGGATTTCTTCTCTGCAGTATGTATTACTCATTATGATATCACTTTCAACCCTTAGAGCTTCAAGTCCCCTTGGCGGGGAAGGGGCATACAGAAAAATACGCTGAGTCTTCAGCCTAAAAATTCCTATACTGTGGTCCAGTCAAATGAACAGTAAAGGACTATGATTATTGTGCTAGTGACCTTAGGCTATTCACTTCTTTCTTTTGTTTGAAGGTTTGCCTACCCAAAAAATGAGTAGAAAGATCCTTACTTAACTAGGCTCTCCTGATGAACATCACTGAATAGGAACTGTTTATCACAATTAAATGAACACATCACATCAAAGAGAGACTCCAGCCAGGTAGCATCCCACAGAATTCTCTTTCCTTAGCAGAAAAGAAGAGGTACCATAAAATGGTGTCATCTCCACAGCAGACGTAAAAATAAGATGAAGTCTGGAGTTTTAAAATTTCCAAAAGACCATTACAATTAAAGTATATGCCTTCAGTACAGGGCAATTTCCATGTGATTACAAAGAAATAATCAAAGTGCTCGTAACTTTTAATCTTCTTTCCCTCCCTCTTTTCTTGTTGGTTTAATCCCTAAGGTTTATAGCATTTTGGAACCATGAGTACTTGCATATTCTGAAATAAAACTTCTATTGCACAGTGTAAATTATTCAGGACTAGAGACCTATTGTCTGTCTGTGAGCGGATCAGCATAAGCAGTCATGACTGGCTATTTTCTCATTTTAATTGCAATCCCTCTTCACATGCAATGGTTAGTAAAAAGCATACAGCACTTTGACATAGCCATGCCTAGGAAGATGGTTTAATAAAACGGGACTAAACATGACTAAACAAAATTTAAGCTTCTGGGACAACTGGTATTTCAGTTGATCAAAATCATAATAATTTCATCAACAGGATTACTTTGTCTACCTCAAAATTATATAAATATTTTTAGTTCTTGACTTCCTTCTTCTTATCATATTGAATTCAAGCAGATTTTTAAACAATATTGCTTCAAAATAGAATATAAAATATTTAATTTAATTTTTAATATATCAAAATGAATTTTTATTTAAAACCAAACATATTTAAATGTATTTTGACTTAGACATTTAGCCATACTTCAGCATGAATTCACATTAACCTCAGACAACTGAAACTTCATTTTTCTGCAAGGAACAGCTCTAGTCACAAGTACAAATGTCCTGCTGTAACTTTGCCAGCACTTCTTTTTTCAATCTTGGCTGCAATAAATTAGTGCATGAGGGTAAAGAAAAGAAAATATACCAGTTTTGTGGTCCTCTAAAAAGGTTCATTTTGAAAGTGTTGCATGGCATAATCTGAATTTGTTTATTCAGTCTGGTGCTGTGCCAGTTTGTAGCTGTGATTTCTGCTTCTGCTGTCCCTTCTTGTTTTGGGGTGGTTTCAAGGATTCCCAAGAAAGGTAAACACACATACACTGACTACAAGGAAAAAGCAAGCTTTTTATTAGCTACAAACATGCATTAAACTAAGAGTATTTTTGCAAAGCATTCCAACCACAGCAAAGCAATTAACATACTGACCCAAGGACCGTGAAGAATATGAACCCTCAGTACATTCTTGTGCTGTCTTGTGCCGCAAGCTCAGCCCAGCAGTCAGTAGGTGCCAGCTTTATGTGGGCATCCCCACAGAGGCAACAGTGACCTCACCATTCACCAGCCCACTGCTCTTCAGGAAATCCCAGTCTTTATACATTTGCAGAGAAACGGGTGTTGACACTCGTGGCCAATGAGTGCCAAAACATGCCTCAGTTGCAATGTGGGGAGCCTATGGCACATGCACTCGTTGGCCAGGCACGCTGCATATGCCATAACCATCCCATCTATTGGTTCATGGGCTTTGTCCACACGGCATATTACCATAATCCATAAGTCGCATCAACCATATTCTAGCCAATAGAAGGATTTTTACAAGGTAAGCAAAGTCATACGCTGTGCCTAGTAGCCTTGAATTCCTCCATTACTGCACGTCCTCCCCCAAAATTGCTTAACTTTCTTACTCCCATGGTCAGCATTCCAAACAACAGATAATAAACCACCTGTTTCTTGTGCTGACTGCGTTTTTCAATTATGTATTTCTTACCTAGTGTTTCATCCACAGATCAAAATTCCTTCTTTTAACCGTTCCTTACACACTTCTCATATCTTTCTCATTCTTGCAGTATCTTTCATATACCTTTTTTTCTTCTGTGTCCAAACATTCTACTCCTTTTCAATGAAAAACATACTATTTTTTTTTCTTCCCCATCAGCGTCTTAATGTGAAATATCAAATAAGAGACTGAAACATCATCACCTAGATTAAATTATCATTAGATTTGCATTATATAAGACAAGTCCTTTTATCAAGATACAGGATGAAAATAGTGGCATCATTTTAGCAGAGCAAAGCCCATTACATTATTTCATGGCTACAGTTCATCTCTGGTTCCCACAGAATTTATTTTTTCTTCTAAAGTCTTTGCAATCTTTCTCTGTGTGTTTGCACACTCCTCTAAGCAAGTGTCACTGCTTAAAAATACTTTTGCTTCTCACAGAGTCATGTCAAAAAGAACCATTTATGTCTTATCATCATGTCAGACTCCCAGTGTTTATGGAAAATCTTCTACTGTGCAACAGCCTTCATGGTTCTTATGCACCAAGCAAAGAAGTTAATTCCTGTTGGTTGCTATGTCCTAAGGGCAGAAAGAAATGGAGGCATTTTAGCAGTACATCCCATCAGGTTGGCAGAGAGCAGTGGCCAGATTCCACAATTAACCTTTAAAGAAGAGGTGGGAGACTTCATAGCTCTTCTGCAGTGTGTTCAATTCCAGCACTGTCGAGAAAGATTTGCTGCTTCTCTGTCGTGGTTTCAGCCCAGCCGGTACCAAAGGCCCACGTAGCCGCTCGCTCACTCCCCCCGCCCCCCTCCGGTGGGATGGGGAGGAGAACCAGAAAAGGAAAAGGAAAGAAACCCGGAACCTCGAGGGTTGAGATAAGGACAATTTGCTGGGGCAACACAAAAAAACAAGTTAGAACAATAACGATACAAATAAGAGAGTACACAAAACAAGTGATGCACAGCGCAACCGCTCACAGCCCGGAACCCGGTGCTCCGCCCCTTCCCCACCGAAAGCCGAGAGACCCCC
>JANZLQ010000001.1:38736012-38764181 GCA_026212715.1 Elanus axillaris
TAGCTCCTTGGCTAGTTCAGGTCAGCTGTCCCGGCTGTGCCCCCTCCCAGGTTCCTGTGAAAATTAACTCTATCCCAACTGAACCCAGGACATTCTCCTTTTGCATTCTTGTCATTGATATTACCAGAATATCCTACAATTTTTGCTCCCACCTGACACTTTACATGTTGTATCACCTGTCTGACCCTAGGGATACATATTCTTCTGCTTTTCATCTCTGAAGTTCAATCAGATTTTGTTGTATTCAGATGTCAGTGTGGATAAAAATCCATTCCTTGCAAAATGCATTATTTGACTGGCAGAAGAAAATCACCTTTTATTTTGTTAAACCTCCTACAAACACCAATACTACTGTTGAATTTTCTCCACATTTCACACGCTAGAAAGAAGACAAAATACCATTCCTTACAAGAACATGCTTCTAGAAGCCTTCCTCTCAAGTGTTCTCCCCCCAAAACTCTTCCCTCCAGGCAACTGTGAAATAAGAGACCCTATTGCAGAAAAACACTGTACTGAATTGTAGGAAAGTGTTAGTCATAATTGCCCAAACTATGCCCTAACACTAGGATTCAGATAACAAGTCATAAGTTATTCTTTCTAGGAATTCTTTCTATTCTTTCTATGTGTTTCTCAGTTACCCACTGAAATTGCATTTACAATGCCACTGGCATGAACGTTTACTATCAAACAAAGATGAATTCATTTTATATACTTATCTGTGAATTGTTGAGTCTATATTAAGGTCCATCAATAAGCTTTGGGTTTTACCAGCAAGTAATACCTGGTCAGAAAAAATGAGCACATGCCTCTGCCCTGAACATGCTACAGCATTTAAAACAAAAAAAAAAAAAAAAAAAAAAAGTGGGTAGAGAAGAACTCATTGCTGTTCACAGGGTTTAAATGAATTCCAAAACAGAATTAATAGTAAGTTTTCTATCAATTTAAATGGAGCTGGAAAAGATCAATATGTGGGCTTTGCACTTATAATGACAATGACATTACACTTGCTTCGAACAAAATAAGGAAAATAGTTGAATCCTGAAGTTTCAATAAGGCAAGATGAGTTGTGGATTAACTTCAGACTGAAATTAAGTTTAATACACTAGCATTACATTGCTACTATGTCTTGGTACACTGGAAACAAGTTAATATATTTCAGGGAAGCTGTAATGAAGTCCTGACTCCATCTGTCCTGTCAGACAGATCGGGTGGATCCAGTAGGACTTTGTCCTTACAATAAGACCTCCAAAGAAGACCAAGATACCTGCACAAGTGCTCCTGTTGCCACAGTGGGAAGGAGAGATGTGGAGACAGACTGCTGACATCTAGTTTTTATAAGGTCTATCTTGTTTCAGTTCTTTGTCTTCATCACAGTGAGAGAGGACAGGCAAAATATTGGAAATATCTTGCATTGCTATGCCTGCTAGAAGGATTTTACTTATTCTGCGGGCTACTACTGGGGCAGATGTTCATGAAGTTGGTGAGGAGATGTAAGATTTTGTGATATTTCAGGCAAAAAAGAAGGAAAAAATTTCCCACCTGGAATTTTGGAAGAGCAATTTATGGCATTTTACAGTAAGAAATGCCAAAGAAAAGCCCACCATTTGGACTCTGGTGTAGTTTAGAGGTCTCTGAAGAAAACAGCCTTGGTTGTTAAGGCATTAAGCTGAGTGTTTAGAGTCCTAGGCTGAGCTTCTGGTGCTGCCCCATATTTCTTCTTTCTGTCACATTAGGCAGTTAATCTCTTACTCCCTGGATTCTTCTTCTGTAGGGAAAGAATTACTACAGTCCTTTGCCTCACAAACCACTGTTAGGGTGATTTCAGGAGAGAGCTTAGGTGTCCAGATCTGATTGTGATTTAGTCCCCAGTGCAGCAGTGGAGACCTGAGGGAGTAGCATCAGTAATGCATCAACTTTAATGTTTGCTTGTGACAGTTTCTACAAAAAACAGTCTTTCACCCGCTATTCTTTTTCCAGGTATCCATCTTGAAAGCTAAGGATTCCTTTATCCTTCCCTGATTTCTGATAAGTCGTTGCTCAGTACTGAATTTTACCTTCTCATCACACTCCAGAGGCAGCAGCGATTCAATCCATTCTGCATTAGGGAAAGACATCAGACATTTAGATATTGCCTTTTATCAGCATGGCAGAGTGACATTACAGAAGAGTTTTCATTCTAGGAAGTAACATCATTGGCCGAGTTGTGCGACAAGCTGTGTGCCTACTGTCTGTAGGTCTGGAGCTGGGATTTAAACCAGGGTCCTCTATGCAAAAGCCAACCTCTGAACAGCATTTTCAGATAGGGAAAGGTTTGAATGAGAGCTCGTGGCCTGTGTAGTCTTGCACAGATGTAGCCTGGGCTACTTCACAGGCACGAGTAGGATTTTGCAGGTTTAAAGCCAATCTTCTAAAAGAGGCATGACAAGCCAGTTTCAATTTTCCCAACAATTTGCTCCAAAACTTCTTTGAATCATTATCTTAATGATGTCAGATCAAGGTTTTTTCACTGTTTCATGTCCTTGGAAAGTTTTATGTCTGTCATATTTCATTACCTTTTATTTAATTTGTAAGAATTTATTTAAGGTTTTCAGTGTTAAGCCTCAAGCCCATAGTTAGTGTACATACTGAACCAAACATGCTGGGTTAATGTTTAAAGTTGAAAGTCACAGCCTATCTTGCCTTACAATTGCTGCAGACCAAATCCTTGCACTGGCTGCCTGCCAGCTCTACGCTTCCCCTGCTCCTTACTGAAACCAAAGTAGAAGGTGCTCAGCCTTGCAGTTCACACCAGTCTGGTGCTCTATATTATTTCTGAAATACAAGCTAAATACTTTTTGAGCTATCTCTTGCCAATATCTCAGTTTATATAAAGCATGTGATCACAGCCAGTGTTATATATGAGAAAGATAGATAGCTAGAGCTGTTACTTGGGCCTAGCTACTTCATGATTTCACAGCTGAACTCTACAGCCACCCTTTACTTTTTCCTCAGCTTTATGTTATATTTTCATGCCACCAACAGTAGGTTTCCTCTAATAGGTGGCATTTTGTTCTATCCCTACGACTCTTTACAACATATCATCCATGAGATTAGGAAGTTACTGAAGTAAATAGACAGCTGTGTATGTTTTGTGTATGTCAGCTTTGCAAATGAATGCTTTTGCTGGACAGTTCAGACTAAGTTTCTAAGCCAGGCACTCCATATTTCATAACTGTGGGGAGAAACTTTTCTTAACGGGGTTGTTAGTTTGAGGATAAAGGTATTTTGGGAGGACATATACATGTTATTTTTGAACCTCTAAAAAATGTGGATGGTAGCTTCTAAGGAGGGCTAGCAAATTGTTAAGGTATGACCAGACATTCCCTGCTGGCTGCTGTTGAGGAGAGATCCTTAGGCAAGAAGTTCACATAGTCTGAAACAGTTTGTCTATTTTCACCTGTGCTCCATCTCATTTAGTAGATGAGATCTGATTTATCCTTTTGGAAGTAGTGTCTATAACCACACGCTGCAGTCCTGTCATTGCATTGTAAAGACTTCAGCAAGATATAGTACTTTATGCCTGTGTTTATTTAAAGCATGTTATATATCAAAAGACCGCTTAATTTATGGCAATTTGGTAATCAAGCCATTTGAATTAACATGATCAAAAGTGCAATACAGGAGGTTTCTATGCAATGAACTTTTTGGCAATCCTGGCTCCTACTGTGCATATTGAGCATGAGGAAGTCTGTCCTTATACCCTAGTCAAGTTACTCAAGTGATTTAAAAATTGATTTTAACCACGTATTTTACTGCTTACACACATATTTGTGCATGTCTAAAATCATACTTATAGTTAGCCCAGTGTCTTTCAGTTTTTATCAATAATAATAAAAGCTGTATATCCCCAAAGAAAAGGTGTCCCTTTGCTCTCATTTCTCCATACTATTTTCAAGTCTTTTGCAATACTAATTCTCCCAGGAGTGAACACTACAAAGATCTAGCATCAGCTTTGGTGTAATATATCATAAACACAGTCCATATTTCATGCAGGAAACCTCAGAGACTGATAGAACAACTCTGTGTCATTCTTAAATTTCCATGGATACAATATCCTGAGCTGTGCAGTAGGCCCATCTGATATTTGGGCTGGTTGCTTAACCTTTGGATCTAGGCATCATGCTGGTACAAAATGGAAAGGCAATAATTACCAGAATTAGAAAAAATAATGGGAATTTATTAATGAATCATCTTTCCCCTTAAGCTGTACTGTAGCAAGAAACAATCACAATAATAATGAACAGTGTTATTATTGGACCACATTATGAACACCAGTGATTTTGTACCAAGCTTTTACTGTCACGGGAATGGTTCATTAACCACAAAGAACACTTCACATTAGGGATTCAGTTTATCTGGCCAATTTAGACATTGTTTAAGTAATTTTTAATTAAAATTGGGATTCTGCATTTTGGAATGGTGTACTGGTTCAAAGAAATTATAAGCACAATTACTACAATCAAGTTGTTAGTAAATTTTTGTTCCTGATAAAGGTTGGACACTGGTCAATCTGTTAAGCAGCCATTCTGGCCTACCCTGTGGTTTCAGTTCCAATTGGTAAGGGGATGGATGAGGAGAGGAGAAGAAAGACAAAACCTTTTCATAACATCAGAATTTTTTTATTTGGCATGGGATAAATAAAGGCAATTCCCTGGAAAATGGGTTATAGACAGGGAAGGAAGAATTCTGGTTGTAACCTTAATATCAAAACCTGATTTCTTTTGATCAAGCCAGCTGTATGTCACATTATTTGCTGCAGTAAATGTCCTTTTGGGGATGAAATTGAAGCTGGGAAAAAAAAATTCACTTATATTGTTCATAATATTTCATCCCATTATAAGATAATATAAAATTAAAGAAAACTGCCTTTAGTCTGGAGACGAGCTGTAGCATCCCAAACAACAGGCAAAAACGGTGCCAGTGCTGTATCTTAAGGAGGATTCAGGTTAAACCCATAGTCAGTGTAAATATCATATCATAGATTTCTAAGTCTCAACACCTGCTGAGGATCTGTCACAACACAAGTGTGGGGTTCACATAATTTTAGACCTCATTTAAAATGGGAAGCAATCATAAGACTGTAGGTACTCTTTCCTGTAAATAAACCAAACTGTACATTAAGATCTGCCATGAGCGTGAAATACTAATTCAAATTCATTAAGATCAGACGTAAATGAGTTTGCTGTGTTTACATTGCTTTCATTCACCTGGCAGCCAAACTGGGCTCAAAGTGCCAGCTTCACTTTCAAAATGGATGCAGTCAGGGAATCTCACTGAGGTGCAACTGATGTCTTGTGGTGGGGGCACTGGAAGGCTATAGGCTGTGTCTGCATGAACTGGGGATTCTGGTGCAAGCCATACCTGCCAAAGTATGTCCTTAGAAACTCAAAAAGTCAGATGAAAAAACTTTATAGGTAGAAAGAGTCAGACCTTCAGGCTATAACAAACTATGTGGGTGCAGGGTAGAATGATGGCCACTGTAATATTAAAAAAATTAGACATCAGAAAGGGACTTCAATGTACTTAAATCTGTCATCCTTCTAAGCAGCGCCAAAGCACATGCTTCAGGAATTGGGTGCTTAAAATTAAGCATATGCTTCAATTTTCATTTCTGAAGAGGAATAGTTTTTTAAACACAGGTTTTAGACAGGGGCATTCATGTTGTAGCAAACTTGCTTTTCTAATTAGCCAGACAAAACTGTTGAGTTCATCAGCTGAGAAGCTGATTTACACCAAAGGTATCTAATTCATTTTCTTCCTCTTGAGATTAATCGTGATAAATCTCTTCCAAATGTGCTAAATAATGAAATGAAATGAAACATATTCTTCATGCCTAGATGGATGGTTTCTCACAACCTAATGGAATATTGTTGAAGAATTACAATAGACAGAAATGGTTCAAGTATACTTGTTAAGAAGTAATAACAAACAGGTAAAGAAAGACCACAGGAACTCCACTAGGCCAGTTTCTCTTTGATTTCCTCATTTTAATTCATCTGTTTTCTTCACACTATTCCCTTTGCTTTCTTTGCTAAAGAAGTAATGGAGATCTCTTTTGAAGATTCTAATGACTCCTGAAGTCATATTTTTGTTGTAATTTATTTCATGTTTGTGTTCCTCCACAGGAAACTGCTGTGTCTTCTAAATGGGAGAGAAGAATTTTCAGAGATCTCTGATGACAAAAGAAGGAGTAGGGATGGGAGTGGGTGTGTAGGGAAGATGTGAAGGAGAGGAAATTCTGATGGTTCTCCTATTTATTGAATGTATATGAAATGCCTTTCCTTTCAGGGAAGGTGAGAGGGAAAGCCTGTGATGCTGTTCTTCTCAGCCTCACTGCACTCAATGACTTGGGACTTGAATAATGGAACAGGGAAGTAAGTGCTCATCCCACCTGAGTGTGTTACCATCTATCTTTAGTTTTGAGGTCACAAAAACCTTATACACACACAAGTTAAACAGGATTTCCACTTCCCTGGAGATATTTAGTGGAATAAATACATCCAAATATGCCTTCTCTGAGATGTTCTGTAGACCTGGTCAACTTTCCCATTTCCTTTGACATTAGAGTTTCTATTTGTCTATTTTCTATTTGCCTTCTTCATCAAGTACTCTAAAGTTACTCTTAGTGGTAGGTCTTCAAACAACCCGTCTCTCAGCTCATAATTATATAAGTACATCTATCATTTCTTTCCTACAAGTAGTTTTCTCTGAGTTTTTCTGGAGTGTTTTGCTCTGAACATCTCTGTCTGCCCAGTGTCCCTCAAATGGTGACTATTTGCAGTACTACAGAGTTAGTGGCCTTGGAGATCAGACTCAGGTCTGCACTTGTCTCTAGAGAGATCTGTTTCTAATTCCCCTCTAGTTTGCATGACAGGCAGCAGACCTTCCCTCTGCTAACAAAAAGAGAGCTCTTCTGTCTAAAAAACAACATATGACAAGCTCTCAAGCCTGGGAGATAAAAATTGGCATCTAAAAATAAGATGTCCATGTTTAACAGAAGGGGTAATAACAGAACAAGTTGCATAACATCGTAGTAAACAGTTATAGATAGTTATATGATGCAGACTGTTATACACAAAGCAAAACAGAAATTTAAAAATCATGGTCCAGTGCCCAGAACAGAAGAGACAGTAGCATGAGATTGTGAAAGACGATCCAGAAGTCAGGAGGATAAATTCTTTCTCTGGAGCATGAGGAAAAGGTGGTAAAAAAGAAATCAAGGTGTCAAAACAGAATCAGATGTTCTGACTTTTCAGTGTCTTTCATGGCAATTTTCAAACTGGTATCATGAATTCCAATCAGATGTAGGCACTTAATTCAACTTATCTTCTTTGAAAGTTCTCAGAATGCAAATCTATCCAAATTAAGTGCCAGAAAAAGAGGTGGTGGGGGCTGGAAGAAAAAACACAAAAGCTTAAAAAGATTGATATTTCTTTTCACTCATCTTCTTCTGTATGATGAATTGAATTTCTGTTAGTAACTAGGCACTTTTGCAGATGCTTATTTAATGTGATGCAGGGGAGAGGCAGTAGGTGTGGGCAGGAGAGGTGAGTCATACCTTGCTCAAGAGGGAACCTGCTGTGATGTTCATAAAGCACTGAATTAAGTTCAGAAATGTAAAAGTTTCTTTTTCTCTTGTTCCTATACTTTTCTTTCCTCTGATCTGACAGACACCCAGATTAATGACAGCTTCTTAATACTCATTTGTACCATTGATAATTAGGCCTGAATACAACTGCAGTCCTGAAAGATGATAAATTGTTCTTCATTTTTACATAAATACAGTAAAAATTTGTCTTATGTATAGTTGCCTGGTGCAGAGGCAAGAAATCCTCTCTGGAGTGAACTGGGAACTTGGCCACCTTTCCCAGCAGTGGCCCAGACTGGCTGCAGCATATAACAGTTTCCAGATTTAAAGATGCAAGAGCAGTCATCTGGCTGTTTCTCTAATGGAACATATTTTTGTGATGATCTGAATAAACCTCAGACTGTTCCAGGTTTAAATCAGGGGTGCATGCAACACATGTAAGTTGTCTGTAGACATCTGGTGTGTAGAAAATAGGAGATTTTGATGCTCAAGGAAAAAAAGCTCTGGCAAGCTTATGGAGGAGGTGTGATTTGTTTCCCTTGTTCCATTATAATGATTTGTAAGTAGATTCAAATGTCATTTGTAGGTTCAGACTGAAGTTACTTAAGCAAGGGGGGAGAGAGGGTTGGTGACAGGAATGTAAGACCTCTCTCTTTTGAGACCCTACTGGGACACCCTTGTGAATACAAGCTGTCATTCAAATTAAAAATAAAAGCTCCAGTCTGGGATGTTTTATGGAGGCACCACAAGGCCTTAAGTTTCACTTTCTTCCTTATTTATTTATTTCCTCTCTGAGCCAGTTGTCCATGCAGAACATGACAGTTAATTACGCCTCTCTGTTTCCTTCTGACAAACAAAGCACAAGTAATGCCAGCAGGGATTAAACTGTTTGCTTTTGGTTTACAAGGAATTAAACTGTGTGCAGTAAATTTGCTCGTAAAGGTCTTTCCTAAAGCTGTAGACTGAGGAAATAATATTAGCAGCTAACACTGTGGACGCAGAGCTCAGTTCAACAACCTTTGAATAAATGTCCAATAAGTTTTCCCCTCCAGATGGTCTTTACTCAAGGTGTGTCTACATGGGCTTCAGCAGGCTGATGTGAATGCATGCTACCCGTATGCCCTGCCAGCCAAACACATCCACATCTGCAGCCACACCCAGCCTGACAGCCCTCGGTGGGTTCAATAGCCAGGTCAAGTGCTGCACTAACCACAGCTTACACTGTTTCCAGATCAGAAATGATTTACACCTGCCTGGCTCTGAGTGCAAGCAGGACAGCGTGCACATCACAGCAGAACCACAAATTCAGTTCTGAATTTAGGATCTTTTGGTGATGGGCAGGCTCCCCATCACTCTACCACTTGCTTGTCTTGGCTGAATTACCTGCTGTCCAAATGCTCTTTTCTAGTTGTGTGTAACAAGACCTGTTACATTCAGAAGGACCAGGTCTCTGTGAGAAGGCTGAGGAGTCACTAATGGGGCAGATTATTAACCTGTCTGCAGCCAGTTCAAATCTGCCTGATGCTGTCGACCAGAGGAAGCACCATAGATCAATCTGATGGTATCAAACAGTATCTTACCTAAACTCTTATTAAATCTTTGTTTCCTATGATGGCCGTTTTGAAGCAAGTCTGCTCCAGTCCATTTGTGCAAGGCTCAGGCTCTCTGAGACATGGGGGTCACTGTTGATTCAGATCTCTTGACAGTTTTAAGAAAAGGACCCCAGGTCTAACCAGGCCTGGGTGCTGGGACCCTTGCCATCCAAGTGAAGTAGGTTCGATTCCAGCAGAGGTCTGCTCTGAACATACTACAGTGGCCTTTTCTGCAAGAAAAGCAAAAGCCCATCTGCCCTATGTGGGGTCCCTGGCAGGAATATCCCCTGAGAAAGGGGGAGCGGAGGTGTTGGGGGAACTCAGCCGAAGTCACAAACTTGACAGCTTAAAAATGATCAAAAATCATTCTTCAAGTGGCAGGGACCAGGAATAAGGATGAAAGGGGATTGAGAAAGCAGGATATGTGGTGGGTTATCTAAATAAAGTGCTTGAGCTGTAAATAGGGTAGTTCTGTCCAAAAAACTAGACTCCACCTCTATAGGATTAACCACAGAAGAGCCACAGGAAGGTAGCAGCGTAGAAGATTGCTAATGCTTTAGATTTCCTGTGGAAAACCAAGAATCAGTTCCAAAAAATATTACATGCAGTTTATTGAAGAAAAATCCAGAAAGGATACACAAATACAGATTCTAGCTCAAGAAATCCATAATCCATATATATCTGGAGGCTGGGAAAACACACCAGGCAAAATACCACTGTATGTTTGTCCTTTTCTAGTACACTGGCTATGCAATTATGCATACTGGAGAATTCCTTTCACGCATGTTTTGAAAATAGAGTAGTCTTTAGCTTCAGACTGTTGTCAGTAACTAACTTATTGAAAACTTGAAATCATTAAGAAAAAAAAAAAGAGAAAGAGGTATTTCGGAGCACACTTGTTTAAGGTGCAGGGAGACTGGAAAAAACAGCAACATATTGAAAGGAAAAGGCACTGCAGGCGTAATATTTAATGGATTGTTAATTGTGCAGTGGCTAAAAATAAATAGTCAGCAGAGAGGTTGGTTTTGGGTGAGTGGTTGATTGCAAGTGCTAAGCTCTACAATTAGCACTAAAAATGATGAACTCATTTTTCTGTGCTGCGGTTTATATTAGGTATTAGATGGACTTCTCTGTGAAAAATCTTATCAAACACATACTGAGAAGGATAAGAAGCCACAAGCTGTGGTTTCTGGTAGTCTACTTACTATTTACTTTAGTGTTTAGGAATATGAACCAGCCGTTATTCTCAAAAAATCTTATATTCAACATGAACGAAAATTCTCTTTAATGACAAAATGAATTATTTCAAGCAGAAGGATAAGAGCAATTTAATTAATTAATTAATTAATTTAATAGCACCTTAATTGTTGACATTAGTCCCTATTCTAATGATGATCAATAGGCGGGAAAGTCTTTTTAGTGTAAGAGAAGAGCTTTGACAGTGGATGTTAACATACTAACTAGAAGACTCACACCTGAGGATTAATACATGGTACATTTTATCTCAAATTGTGATTAGGTTTAGAGCTGAACAAACTACACCAGATTAAGCCCTTCATCTTCATGCTTGCAAAATACTCATAATCTACAGTAATGTTCATTAATCCCAATTATTTAATGAATTTTTTTTGCAAATGCTGCAAATCCATGGATTGTTCAAAAGTTCCATTTTGTGACTATTATCCTGAATGTCTTCTATTCTAATTCTTTATTTATAGTTTGTGGTTAGCTACCTAAAATGATAAGATAATGTTGGTATTGCATGGTCATCCGTAAACTGCACCAGGATTTAACAAGATGACTTTTTTTAAATTTACATTGCATACACATCTGCATTTGGATTTGCATAGATGTGCTTAACGCCTTGCCTATTACACTGTGGTGAACAAAATTTCATTGCCATGAGTATTTTGACAGAGCAAATAAAAAGGCATAGAAACTACAGTTACAGCAACCATATAAGTGGATGCATTAGATAAAGCAGTAAGTACCACTGAAGCAAATCCTTCAGTTTTATTTGGAGCAATGTCTCTGTATCTACTGGTTTTTTTCAGATTTCTACCATGATTTTGTCTCTTGCAGAATTTAGCATTAATTTTGGAATCAAGCTAGAGAAGAAAACAGCTAAAGGCACAAGCAGCTTTCTTTTCTTGGACTTGTCGGTTCATTTGCAAGTATAGATACTTATACAAGTAATATGCAGACATGACACACATAATCTTACATGAATATCCTGCTACAAAGTTTTTTTCTAAATCCATCATGCTTTGTTCTTGTTTAGATTCAGGCATGTTTGGTTTAGGTTTCCCTGTACCATTGTACCAAGTCTTTGTGTTATGGATAGATTAATAGTAGATATATGTATGTATATATACACATAGATTTCTTTATAAAAGATGATGTCTGGGTAAAAATTTTGGCCAGTATGGTAGCCCTGATATATCTGAACATCAATAACAATTAATAGTGTTATAAATTTTGTTATTAATTAACAATTAGTATTAAGGGACTTATCCTTGAGAAAAACACTAGTCATTTTTTAAGTTACTCCTTTAAGTAATGTCACTGGTTGGGGTAAAGGAATTTAAGGACTAGGTCTTAAATTTCTATTGTTTATTATTTATGTTGTTGCTATTGCTATTTAAAGATACTAAAGTATAAGGCGACCACTGATTGTATTTCTATGAGAAGACATTTGTATATATTTGTGTTATCATCCAAGAAGAAATGCAGGTTTACCTGTCTCAGCTCCATAACAAACCTACAGTAGGTATGTGCTGCATCTTGTTGTGGTTGTGAGAATACATTTCTTCTGATCTTCTGTTTTATCATCTGCTAAAGCATCAGGATGTTAAAGCTGAATAACACTTGTGAAACATCATCCTGTAAGCACAAAAGAGTAAGTACTTTCAACTGTTTGCACTTGAACATGCCTGTCCCTTCCTCACAAATTAAGTGAAGCTGATAAAATAGAGTGGAATGGCCATCTATCAGAAGCACAGCCCACTGAAAAGGTCAGAAACTTAACAGCAGATTTCAATGCTTCACAGAGTCACAAAACATTAAAAGTTACTGCCTCAT
The DNA here is from genome assembly GCA_026212715.1 of Elanus axillaris. Classification (NCBI taxonomy): domain Eukaryota; kingdom Metazoa; phylum Chordata; class Aves; order Accipitriformes; family Accipitridae; genus Elanus; species Elanus axillaris. The sequence goes on from JANZLQ010000001.1 coordinate 38,748,313, forward strand.
TCGTGTAACAAAGATTGTGTCAAAAAAATATAATAGTACAATATTTATCTATTCTCATAAGACCATTCACCAAAAGATGAGGAAATGTTTTTGAAGTTTGTTCATCTAATGTTAGGAACACTTAGCTGTGGCAGGTTACTGCGTTTTTGAAAGCAGAGCAACAAAAACACATCTAAAACACTAGAGGATTAAAAGGAACATAGCATTTCTTTATAAGCAGTCACAGAGCTCTAGGGTCCCACTGTGTAAAGTGCTGAAGAAACCCAGAATCTGCAAACCATCTCTGCTCTGGAGGGGTGGTCCAGGTTAGGGTGAGACCCAGCAGGCAAGAAACGATGTGTCTGTTCAAGCTGGGCATCTTGCAAGCATGACTCACCTCCTGAATGGAGTGCCCACCTTGGCCACACTTGGACTACAGTGGGGTCCACCTAGCCACAGCCCCTACACATCTTGGTTTGCTCTGGCAGGACACCAAGGAACACGGCAGGCTGGGAATCATACATCTGTCCTTGCCTCAGTGACCAGCGTGTCAGTCTTTTCCTTCGAGCCCTGCTAAGAAGCTGTGGCTTAGTATGACAGACGGCATTTTCAGCACAGCCACTGCTGCTAGTTTTCATTAGAGGTCCCAGTGGGGTGTTAAGCTGACCTCTGAACAAGGTAACAAGGCCTCTTAATGAGGGGGCAGTTTGGGAAGTCAAGGTACCTTAGTTTTCTGGTGATAACTACACCACCTCAGAAAGGAAAGAAACTCCTTGGCTTTAGTGACCTGCACACATTTGCATTTGCTATGTAAATCCCTTCCCAAAAGCCGCCTGCTGCTGCTGTCTCTGACCCTTCCAGCACTTTTCAGGTACTTTCTATCAGACAAATTACAAATCTTACTGAAGGGATGACCAGGCATTTTTTCAGGTTAAGAGCCCAAAAATTGGTCCACTTGCCTGCCTGTGGGAGCACACTGCTCATATTTATAGCAGTGCAACACTTCTAGCAATCATATGGGTGACTCCCTCACTATCTGTGCATGGCCCAAGGGCTAACAGCAACTCTTTTGAAAGAAATCTGACTGTTATCAAACTTTCTTGCTATGCAAAAGTATTTGGGAAACTGTGTCTAAGTAACTGTCCCATTACCAATACACCAGTCGTATGCAATACTGACTTAGAGTATTGAGCAAATTCAAGGGTATGGAAAAGCACACATTGCTATTTGCTTAAATCCTTCTTTTAACTTCAACTTTGAGAGCTTCCATAGGATGTCAGAGTTCTATGAGCCTTACTCTGACTTGCTTTTACACTAAAGAAATTGGCTATGACTACCAGACAGACCTGGACTTGCCAAGAATTGCTTAGAATTGGGAGAGTGATTTGATTCCTTCAGCAATGCTCTTCAGTGCTTCTTTCAGGATATACAAAGAGGATCCAGACACTTCACAACTTCAGAGTCAACATTCTTCCTAATAGCCTTTCAATTTGTTTATTGATTTAATTCTAATGGCAGTAAGGTTAATATTATCAAATTAGATTTATTAACCCTTCTCTATAGAATCCTGTGTGTGTTTTAAAATGCACTTAAATAGTCTTTGCACAGTCAAATGTGTTATTTCAGCTGCTTTTTTTCTGATATATATGAGTTTACATAATTTTTTTCCCAATGGATAATAACCTTTTTAATTGGTAGTGCATAGTGCATAAAGTAAAGTTATTTGATTTGTGAAAAACACAATTTATCATGGCTTTTATAATTGCCTCTGTTATTTATGTCTTGAAATATTATCCATTAATCATTTGTGAGCTATTAATACCAAATTTGTATCCATTAAACACTGAGCTGAAAAACCAAGAAGACAGCATTTGAAAAAAATGCTTATTATGTTAGATAAGGTCCAAAAATAGGGCAATAGTATGGCGCATAAATATATATATAAAATAGGTATTATTTTGACCAATTCATATATATATATTTCTCCATACAATAATATAATATATATGAATTGGTCAAAATAATACCTATTCTCTCTCTATAGCTGCTGTATGTATTGAACACTATACATATATATACAATTTCCTATACTGCTAAGGTTAAAGAATTTTGTGTCAGCTTTCAGGTTGTAATACAATCATAAAAATATCTTGACAAACTTGAACTGAAACACAATTTTTAAGAAAATATGTTGATAGCATAAAGAAACCCTGGATTATTTTTTTTTTCAAAAAAACAAATGTTGCCATTTTTATTTAAAGGGAATTTTAACATTTCTGAATGAAAAGAACTCTGATTTTGGTGTTCATGGAGGGGGATTTCTTTTTTCCAAACAGTTCCAATAGTATGGAATAACAATTTAAAGTTTAGCTGAACAGTTCTTAAACTGCTTTGTCCAAAGGTTCTGTATTTTATTATTTCCACAGATCAATAATCCACACACTACAATACACAAGGCTTCCCTTTAGGATTTTAAACCTGCCTACATCTCTTAATCATAAAATTCTTCTCAGACTAAGTATTTCTCTGCATTTGGCATAGTAGTCAATTGCGATGAGAAAGGAAGTTTCTCAAAGAGGATAATGAAAGATTAATATTACAAGTGGGAGTCAAAACTGCATTATAGAACAAGTTCTTTGGCAACCTGTAAGATACAAATACTAACAAGTAGCAACAAAATTGTGTCTTCTTGTTACTGGGATGTATTTAACCCACTACCAAGCTATACTCACTGATAGTTTTCTTTCATCTTATAATCTCTACATGAATTCAGTATCATTTGTCCATTGCATAAGAGAGATTTATGTTCCATTTCTATCAACATTTCTAAAGGGAAGGTAATCAGGTATAAAATACAAACTACTAGTGGTCGATAAGATACCACAGGTTGGCCCACGTAATAGTTGAATATTTAAAATCCAAAATACTTGCATGTTTCCATATGCATAAATGAGGAAATGAAGGTGGGATGAAATGGAAGACTTGGTGGTAGTTGCTGCATAAAGGGAGTCTGTGGGATTTATTTTACTCCCCTTTTATTTTGTTCTGCTAAGATCACAAGACTCATTTAAAAAAAAAAAAAACCAAACTGATCTAAAAGATAACAGATGACCAAAAAAAGCTGATAGATACAAAGATTTCAGCCATATACATATTTCAAAGACTCCTCTTTAAAAAATGTATAAAAAGTCATCAAACAAAAGCTACACAGATGATTCAAAAGCCTGAAACCTAACATCATTTGAAATTTCACGCTGGAAGGCCATTTCCATCTAAGACTTAAACCTACACTGCTAAAATCAGTGCAAGCCTTGCCCTCAAATTAAAGCAAGGGGGTATGCCCTATATTAAGCATATTTTAGAATATAACCTCAATTACAGATTGCATGTATCTATCACGGTATAAATAACATTTTTTTTCTTATTCTAAGAACTAAAATTAGACATACTATATCACATGAATAAGAGACAATAAAATTTTAGCTGTAGCAATTAATACCTTTTACCAAGCTTTTCATCCTGAAAGCAAGTTAGTAATTAATCCTTATAAGCAAAGCTAGTTGAAGGACATGTTGTAAATAAATTATCTGAAAGTGCATTGTCATCTTTTTTCAAGAATTTCTTGCTGATATATCCTAATTTAGGGAAAGGGTATGTGATTGACAAGTATAGTTCAAATTGAATTCATTCATAGTGATGTCAGACTCATAACATGGGATTGGTTTTTCTTCCAGATGACCAGTAGGACTATCCACTGACTTAGGTGATCTTTGGAAAACATCCTTAATTGTTGGTCTAGTTTCCAAGTGTATGAACAGACCTTAGTATTTGACTAGTCCAGTCACATTTGAAAGCTCTTATTATTTACACTTGAAAGTAGAGACATAAAGGCTAAAAATATTGCTGGCTTGCCCAAATTTTCAGAGGAATATGGTGTTTGGTCCTGCATCTCTGACTGCCATGATTGTCAGCTTAATTGACATAAAAGGGGTTTTGTCATTATAAAATAAATTTGTTTCACCATATTGATATTTCTTACTCTGATGTTCCCTTCTCTGGGAAATTATGAGTTCTGTTAAATTGGGAAGCGTCTGGTCCTGAACTTCCACAAGTGTAAATCTGTTGCCTAATTGATCAGGATCACATTACATCTTTTTCAGTGTGATTTTTCTTTGTCTGCAAGAGGTTATAACAGCTGCTTAAAGGATATTAATGTTTTAGCAAGCATAGTTTAAATCCTTTTTGTTCCTGTAGTCAGGAGAAGAAGAGCAGTAGGATCAATAAAGGCAGCTGTCTTTTTAGCTTTGTCACTTAACCAATACAGTTTGGTAATGATTCATCAGTCAGATTTTGTACCAGGAACTAAGGATGCCTAAAGATCATCAGGTGAAACGTTTCCAACTTACTGTTTATTCATCCAAAAGACAGCTTCAATGAAGAATACTGGGGAGGACATGCCAAAAGCTTAAAACAAACAAACAAAATGCTTACCTAGTTCATTCTCAAAGTATATTTTGAGAGTATGAACATACCTGCAAATACATTTTAAAATAATTTCTATGTATCCTCCCATATTTTGCTTTATCTTTTCATTTCCAATTCTTTGTTCACCCACCAAACCTAACCATGTCTAGTAATGCACGTACCATCCACAGAAGGTGACTCCTTAGCCCTTGTGCTCCCACACTGTAGATGTGATACAGCAGAGATGTCCCTAGCTCTGCTCCATCCCCTGCCTTCGCTCTTAAAGGTGGCAAATGGGCAGCTAGCAACTGCCATCCCAAAGCATGAGCTGGAAGAGCTTGTGCCAATATTTGGGAAAGGTAATGTGCTGCAGCAGATACAAAACTGGGGTGTGTTCAGGGTCCCTGTCTTGTCTCCAGGTTGTTCCTTTTCCAAGAATAGAGATTATTTATGATAATAAATAATAGTTGTCTTCAGACTGGAGACAACTCCATCATAAATATTCTCTATTCTAGGAAGGTTACACTTTGGTTCATGTAAGTAGCCCCTTCCTTTGCTTTGATACCTTTTTATCCCCGTGCTCCCATACCTTGCTATGCAGCAGCAGCAAGGCTGAAAAAGACTGTAAAGCTGTCATTCTTTAAAACTGCAGAGAGTAAGGAGGATGGGAACGCCCTCTGCAGGTATTGGTTTGTCACATTTTATTAGATCTGATTACTGAAGGGAAAGCCATATTTAAAAAGTATAGTCTGGATTTTACTTTCCACCATAATAAAGCTCCTAGTACAAAAGGTCAGTTGTGAGTTGGTTTCTTTTTTATATTGAGAAACAGCTATGCTTGAATTCAGCTTTTCAGAGAACAACTAACTTGTGCATCTGTCATAGAAAACTGCAAGCATGACCAGAGGCACATGGACCTGGACACATCTGTACTGTAGAGAGATGATAGTTCTGTCTTCCAGGAACTGACTTCACAGTCCAACAAAAAAGATCAGGGATAAGCTGGATGTTCCACTGTAGCTTGGTCATTCCTCACACTGTTTTTAAAAGTAAAAGAAAAAATTTATAAATGCTTGCTCTCCAGCCTGCTAAAAAAATGTGTACTGAGACAACTAATTTAGGGCCAAACCTTTCTTGCCTCACTTTTCCCTGAGTTACCCTCTGTAAACCCATGAATCCAAGCCTAGAAGTGGGTTAAATATGGTTGCACAAGGGACCTATTCGGTCCCAATTCATGCTTATTGTAAGGTCTTTGGGAGGGTGACCACTCACCTGTCCCATGTTTGTGGGTTTAGGTAGGCTCATAGGTGCCACTGCAGTACAAACTAGAGGAGGGAAGAACTTGAGGATCACTGTGTTAGCTGTCACATACCTTGTCATTTCTGAGGAGGACTGCAAGGAAAGTGACAAATGCCCAAACTTCCAGAAGAGGGTTAAGTCAATGGTGGATACTTATTTCCACTAGTTGATGATAAAACCATACTTGGTTCTGCTCTAAAAAACAGGACCTTGTAACTGTTGGTCATGGAAAACATTTCCACCTGAAAATGGGATGTTAGTACAAAAAAAAGTGTTAAAAAACACTGGAAAATATTTTCATAATTTAAAGAAGAATAGGATTATGAATATTTCTGAAACATTCACAAACCTTTTTTCCTAAGTGTGGTCTCTGCTGGCCAGCCACACAATAACATCTGGCTACAAACCACCCTCTGACCACAAATTCAACCATAAATTAGACTCACAGCCTATACTGTCAACGTGTCCCTGCCCTCTAAAAGCGTCAACAAGCAAATCCAGTGTCATGTCCCCTTTGTGAGGCTTAGACAATTGCCCCATTGGATCCTGGCAAATGAGTTTTAGCTACAAGGCTTTATTATTGTTTGAAAATAACTTGCAAGACAAGCAGGCTTTCTGAAGAGAAAGTCATATATGTAACTATAATGCAAGTTAATATTCTCCTTATCATACAAAATAAAGTGCTTTTGTAAAACATTGTATCCATGTTCTGAAGACTATTGTGTTTACTGGATGAAAAAACAAATCTCCTGGAGAAAAAGCTCTATCTTTGACTTAAGATACATAATCAATAACCTTGCAAGGCATTCAGGCTACATATTCACTAAGGAGCTGCTTTAATCAAACACATCCATGTCTCTTTTAGGATAAATCCCTGTTGTCCGCTACGCTAAAACAGTATTTTCAGCTCTTGTTTTCATAACATTAGTCCTACATGACAGTTCTGTGTCATCTGACAACCCTAATCCATCTCAAGGTTAGAATCTATTTTGTATTTCAAATCTCCCAAATCTCTGACCACTTAGTTTAAGTAGGATTAACATAAGCACCAGAAACCCAGAGAGAAGCAACAAAAGCCAAGATTATGCTTTGATCTGCTCAAGTAGACATTTGCTGAACTCCAGCAATACAACAAGGAGCAGAGCAGAGCAGAACAGGAAATCACAAGCCTCAGAGCAGAGCTTTGTGATGGATGTGCATTGGTAGAAAATTGCCAGACACATTGTGTGCTTCACTAAAATGTTTTACTCAGAAAGTTGGGAGAAAAATACCAAAACTGTTCTTATCAATGAAGCAGAAGCAGATTTTGCTTCAACACAATTGTAAATCCACTGAACAGACTAAAATGGAAAATGTTCAACATGATATTGGAATTTAAATCAAAGTTATTCCCAGCCCTACACACGCACTATTATACATTTGAATGAGAAATATTTGTCTACTTATAAGTGGTGAGATTACCTTTAGCAATTAATATTATTACCAAACTCAGATGACAAAGTTGTGGAAGCTGTGTCTGCTGCATACCAAAACCAGAAGGTCTGATCCTGCATTTCTGATTCAGGGTTGTTTTAAGATTAATTAATAAAATTATTTAATTGAATTGCTCCAAATTAATTTGCTGTTTCCTGGACTTAGAATTTATTTTATAGGACAGCTTTTGTGGTTCTGTGCTTGTGAGGGTACAGTGCAAAAGGAGCTTTGTCGACTGATAACCCAAGAAAGTAGATTGTGTTTTTACCATTTTTTTGTGAGAGAAATGTAAAAAAGAAACAAATATCTTAAACACTGGAATTATATTTAATATAAGTTTTTAAATTATAATTTCTTCTTACTCAGTTGTAGCCTTATATAATAAGTCGCATTTTAATAATCATTTACCATTTGCATATTTTTTTCTTCAACAGTCTGATTATCAAATGGAAACCTTCCACTGAATGCTGATATTAATCTCATATTTAAAACCACAGTGTGTGTCATACACATTCTGAATATGAGCTTTTGCAAAGCATCTTACAGAACACTGTCTTGTCTGATACTAGAACAGTGAGTGGGGTTTTTAGTTCTGAAAAACTGTGGGTTTGCATTCATTATTCTTTTGTATGTTTTTTACACTTTTAGAATAATGCTGTCATATTTCTTATTCCCTGAACTAACTAATATTCTTCACAGTTTTATTTTGGTTTGTTTTCTTTGCTGCTGCATTAATGTTGCATGTTCTGGCTTCTGAGTTTCAAGGAATATTAATGAGAGAAAAGACAAGTTTTTAAAATAAATGCAGATCCATAAAAAAAGGAGAAAAACTTTCCACTCTCCTCTCCTCTCCTCTCCTCTCCTCTCCTCTCCTCTCCTCTCCTCTCCTCTCCTCTCTCCTCTCCTCTCCTCTCATCTTTACTCTCCTTTTCACCAGCTTTACATTGCTCCTGGTCAGTTTTGGGATAGGCAGTGGAGCAGGACACTGGCAGAAATGATGGGGTGATACCTTCAGATGGGTATAGGGACAAAAGTAAAAGGTATAGTAGAGAAATTGCAAACAATGAAGTTTTTTTAAATTTGGCATTAAAAGGGACTTGTCTGCACTGTCTTTCACAGACAGGCATCATTCAGCATTGCCGAGTTGAACTTGAGCCAGCTCCATGGAAAGCACTGTGTTCAGCTCACAAACGCTCCTTTTAAGAGACAAGCCATCCCACTGTGACACACAGAACAGTGTCAGGTCTAGCTGCAGAAGACCTTGTAGCTATAGCAGGAAAGTAGCTCCTTGGAATTATTCAGCAAACCCATTGGATTGCAGTGATTCATGACTGAACTGCTGGCTTCCATCCTAAGGCAATATAGGTAGGCAGAAGTTGCTTTTCCATCTGTGCTGTTAATGAACACTGTGTTCAATATATCTCTGAAGGGACATTAAATCCTTGGCAGTCCCTCACACCAAAGCAGGGAGTGCATCTCAAGGCAGCTGAATCCTTCTGGCAGCCCATTTCCATCTGTGTCTGTTCAAATGGGGCGCATCACCTGCAGCCAGGTCACCCTGCAAGGGCTCGTTTGGGGACATGACGGGGCAGCAAGGATGCACCGTTCATGAGTGCCTCCTGAAACAGCTATGTGATACACCATTGCCAACAGCCTGGGTACCACCTGTACAGCCAACAACACTTGAAGGATCTACACCCTCTTCCCTTATGTTAGTCTATTGAACATGCAGCCAACTGCATGCCATGAGACAGCAATCCTGTCTTTTTCTGGTATTCCCAATCTTCCCAGCATGCTACTGGGCTGCAGAGAGCCACACTGAAGGTTGCCCTAGAAGCCAGTGACCCTCCTGCTATGGAACTGGATCTGCCTGCTCCACCCTGGGACTCAGTACCCTCCCACTGGTAACTGGTCTGTTGAAATTGTTGTCCTAACCTCAATTAACCAGCTCATTATTTTTGATGTTGTAATTCTGTGGGAATGCTTATAAAGAGGACAAGGTAGGGAACTATGAGGGATGATGGGATTCTGCAGTACAATAAAAAGGGATTATTCTTCTTACTAAAAAGGGTTTTCCCAAGTCTTGCAAGCTCAAAGCACTCAGGTCTCCTTTTAGTACCCAAAATCCAGTTGGTTTTGTTTTTTGGGTTGTTTTTTTTTAAGCTCATATGCAGTAAAATGCTCAGCTGAGTCTCCATGTGTCTTTTCTATCAAAAAATTCTGGTAATGTGTCCCACAATATGATGTTATAGGAAAATTGCCTTTGCTCTACAGCTCTTAGCTGACTTCTAGGGGTGAGAGCTAGATCAACTCAGATCTGGTTTAATTTAGAAACTCGTGTGCACAAGCAACTCCTTTTCTTAGTGCCGTGTTAAAAAAAAAATCACTATTTTTATATGGTTTATAGGTCTTTTCAGGAAAAAAAAAGTCTGAATAGTGGATAGTTGGGTCCATCAAATATTCCCTTTCACTCAAACAGCTGTTTTTTACATTGTCCTGTTATACACTGAGCATTGTAAAGGGGAAGTAGCATCTGCTGAAGTATTGGTTTGCTTTCTGCATGCTGGGTATTCAAACATGGGATTTGCACATTAGAAAAAAGGGATCCTAGACATCAGGTTACTGCCTTTCTCAGACTTTCCTACTAGACAATTTCTCTCTGTGTAACTAATTTAATACTTAGTGGGAGAAAAAGAGAGAGAGAAAGATGGTAGTCTTATGATTTTCCATGTAATTATGATTTGGGGGCAGGAGGGCAGGGACGTTGCTATTCATTAAATTTTAATTAATAAAATTCAAGATAATATAGGTCCAACTTCTCTTATTTACTTTGGTGTAGAGCTAGACTAATAAAATGAAATAGCTTATGCCATTATAACACTTCATGTCATGGTGAGAAGGATGCATTCCATAGAATATTGTCTGGAGGAACAGAGATAATCCTCCAAAAATAGTCAGGAGGAAAATGTCTTCTGTACCCATTTTCACTCTTCAGTGTATGTTGTTCATACATCTGTGTGGTTTTCCATTCAGTCTGGCAAATCAATATGTCTGAATCTCCCAATAAAACTTGTTTCTGCAGGTAATCTACTAATTTAATAAGACAAAATGCATGCTACAAATTCCTCTCTTTTCTCCTACACTCATGGAGAAGAAAATGCAATAGCAACATCTGATGTGAACGAAAACCACTTACTATGGATGCTGCATGAAATAGAGGCTTGGAGAGAGACAAGGAAAAGAGCTCATATCACCTACCTTAGATTGCTACTATGAGACAGTAGACTTAGCTAGTCAAAGATTCCTCATGAGGGCAAAACAAACAGGAACCTAACTCAGGTTCTGTGAATCATCATTTGGAAAAACCTAGAGATACTAAAAGTGACCCTCCAAGAGCCTCATTTCCTAGCTGGTACTTAGACTTACTAGTCTAAAAGTTAGGCAGTGTGATACCACTGAATATTTTGTCAGCTTTGTATATCCAGCCTTCAAGTTGTAATTAATTTTTCTTTCCTTTATTCCACTTCTACTGCTCTGTAAATTACAGAAGTACCAACCTGGAGTGCATCCAATAGCCATTGCTTCTCATGGATAATAAAAACTGACCCATAGCCAACAGGAAAATGGAGCAATAGAAACTTGACAAAGAAGCCTTTTCTGTATGGGCTTTGATAATCCCATTTTCTTCTCCCTTTCAGGCCAGTGAGAATGGGGCTACAAAAATATCCACTGCTTGGATCAATCACCTCTGTCATGGTACCTCAGGTCCATGATCCCTCTTTCCAGTTTATATAGCAAAAATCTTCCCATATTCACTTTCAAAACCTATCCTTGGTGTTCCTTTATTCTTTTTCCACATGAATAATCTATGAAGCTATTGATGCTCTGCACTTACACACTCCCATTAATGCTGACCTTGACATCTAACATATATTTTCTTTTTTTCATGGAAGAAGTTCTTCAGGTCAATCCAGTATTTTGCTTGGGGCATATTCATTCTTTATAAACCTTTAAATCTCCTCCAAAGCTGTACCTATTCTGCATTTGAAGCCCACTGAACACTAAAGATCTTTTTTGCTGTGACTTATCATAATAGTTTCACGATCACATTTCAGCTGTTGCCTTCCTATTGACACTCACTTTGTATGTAAATAAGGGGCACACAGCAATTTTTTCTCATCTGTAAAATGTTTTTTAAAAGGTCCTGTACCAGAAGTTGGGCACATTTGGTACATATTTTTCTTTTATATAGTTTGAAGGAAGCTATGGGAATTTAAGAAAATTAAGAAACAAGATCTTATTTTGCTTGGTCAGTCAACAGCTTTCTACTTAAAGTGGTGTATAGGAGAATCTATATCTGTATTCTCCAAAGATTATCTAAGAGGCTATCCAAGCTGGACTGGACACAATCCAAAACTACTCTGAAGTCAGTAGCAAGCCTGTCCTTGACTTCTCTAAAAGCAAACTTTCACCCAGAGAGAGAGAGAGAGAACAGATATTAGAATGCTTCTCATTTCTTCATTCTAAACTAGCAGGGCTGGAGATACAGAGAGGACAGATAAAACCCATTAAGTGTATCGAAGAAGATTCATGGTGTCTAGATTCTTTCTACCCATTATTATGCTGGCAGTTTCAAAAAGGTGTCAATTCTCTGTGCCAAAATAGGGGACTAAAACTACAAATCCTCTTTTGGATTCATGAGAAAAGAAACTATTTATTTGTGATTCATGATGAAAATATACCTTATATACGAGTATAAAAGTAGCCAGTTTTGTGTTGCATAGAAAGTAGCCTTATAAATAACTCTTATATTGAATTGTTTATAGTTCTCATGTTTTATATGCAGGATAAGTCCTGGGTTTGAAGTGTGTTTATTATTTAAAGGCTTGTTTTGATATATCAAGGTCTCTCCCATTCCTCCTGATCATCTTTTCCTTTGAAGGTTCACTACCTGATTGAAATGAAAATTTCCAACCACTGCATCAAACAAGCAATGATCTCTCCTGAAAGGGTCTGTGTTTAATGGCACCATGTGTGACGGGAGAAGGGAAGGGAGGGCAAATTTTTTTCCCCAATCTCCCTGGTCATCTCATTCTGTGTAATAATGTTGAATCTACCATATTATAAATGGCAGAACTAACTTAAACTTGGTGTTTCTCTAATAAATAGAATTGAAGCCCATGTAATAAATGGGCTGTATATAAAGACAGAATGAGAAGCCCAGAGGGGAAGGCAATGCACCCAGTAAGGTCATATACCTTTATCTCATCCTTCACTATAGTTCTACACTATACAAACTTTGAACTATAGGAGGAGACAAGAAAATACTAATGTTAAAACACATTTTGTATATTGTAATATTTACAGATGAGTACATTTCCAGTATTAGTTCCCGTACTCAGATGCTTTCCTGAAGGTGCTTCATTCTAATTTCTGTTGTTACTACCCTTAAATTGTGTATGTTGGCAAACCATATGCAATAGGACTTACTGAAAAACTAATTAAAAATATTTTGTTTTCTTGTTTTCCTGGGAGTTCTTAAATTCTAAAAGCAAACCTTGTAGTAACTTCTATTTACACCGTAAATCCCTGGACAGCCATTGAACTCAATGGAGTTAGGTATATTTGCAGTGAATAAGGATCTGTCTCTCCCATTCTTGCATTTACAGTCTTACCTTCAAGTAGCTCAGCGTTACTCTAAGTTTGACAAATATACTGGGGAGACAAATCATAGTCACCATCTTGGCTACTATGGAACAATAAAGTTTTCTAGAATTCAGCTAAACCTCCTTGAGAAGAGGACCAATAATATTGGAGCCAGTCTTATACTTTGTAATTATCTTACATTACAGCTACAAAGCAAGTCCAAAATTCACCACCTTCTTTCTAAAAAAAGAAAAAAGGTGCTTTTTTGATCTTGTCTTCTGCCACATAAAAGCATAGCAACATATGGGTACACATACTTTTTTTGTATATACATTCAGCACTGGTGAGGCCCCAGCCGGACTACTGTGCCCATTTTTCATCTGTTTGCCTCTCCCAGCCCCCAGTTTGTGACAGAAATGGAGAAACTGCAGAAGATCCAGTAGACAGCAGTCATGGCAGTGGGGCATAGACCATATGATCTACACAGAGAGGCTTGGTGGGGCTGGGCTTGATTAGTGTGGCAAAAGGAAGGCTGAGAGGTATCTACTTGAAATCTGTACTGTTTGAAAGGTGGTTACAAGGCTGATGGAGACACATTGTGCTAGGTAACACCAGGCAGTGTAACAAGGGACCATGGCCAAACTGTGGCTGGCAAGCTTCAGGGGACATTAGGAAAAAACCACTCCCCCTGGAAAACCAATGCATTTCTGGAACAGGTTGTCTGGACAGGATGTCGTATCTCCATCTTTGGAGGTTTTCAAAACTCTGAGTGGACAAAACAATGATTCAGTGTTGGCAGTAGTACCACTTCAAGGAATCTAGACTAGGTGACTTCCAAACAGCCACCTGAACAGGCTTCTACCCCAGGGGAGCAGTTAAAAGAACAGAAAAACCCAGAAAAATATTAGTCATGCTGTTTAACATACTTCAGGAATATATGCTGTCCTGGTTTCAACTGGGATAGAGTTAATTGTCTTCCTAGTAGCTCTATAGTGTTATGGTTTGGATTTAGTATGAGAAGAATGTTGATAACACTCTGATGTTTTCAGTTGTTGCTAAGCAGTGTTTAAACTAAGTCAAGGATTTTTCGGCTTCCCATGTCCAGCCAGCAAGAAAGCTGGAGGGGCACAAGAAGCTGGGAGGGGACACAGCCAGGGCAGCTGACCCAAACTGACCAAAATGGTATTCCGTACCATGTGATGTCATACCAGTATAGAAACCGGGGGGAGCTGACCTGGCTGGGCAGCAGATCGCTGCTTGGGAACTAACTGGGCATCAGTTGGTGAGTGGTGAGCAATTGCATTGTGCAACACCTGTTTTGAATATTCCAATCTTTTTATTACTAGTATTGTCATTTTATTACTATAATAATAATTATTATTATTTTCTTCCCTTCTGCCTTTATCTCAACCCACTACTTTTACTTTTTTTTCCCCTCATTTTCTCCCCCATCCCACTGTGGGGGGGCATGGGGACGGGGAGTGAAGCCAGCTGCTGCATGGTGCTTAGTTGCTGGCTGGGGTTAAACCATGAACACTCGAATATGGTGGTGATGAGGATAGGACAGAAAAGAAAATTACAGTCTTTTTATGAGTGTCAAACCTGGATGCTACAGTATACAGACAAAAATATTGGCTGCTATCAACATAGCACAAACTTGATATAGCTTGATCATGGGCAAGTTTTAGTATTTGTGTCTGACAATCCTATTTGCTTGCTAGATCTGTGTATCAAATTGTTGCAAATCTAACATGAAGTCCCGTTTTACCTTTTGGTAAAACAGTAAGAGTACATATTCAGGCAATTTTGGTACGTGCTCAGACAAAGGCCACAATAGAGACACTTCAAAATGGCAGTGTTTCAGCTTATTCTGTGTATGAAGATGCAACTTGATGAGGAATGAGGTTGATTGTCACAATAGTTTACATACCTGAAAATGTCAGTTTTCTGAATTCACTGTATTGCATTCTTCTGACTTGCATCACACAGTGTTGTTCTGGTTTTGTAGATAGGTTTCAATGACATCAACGCATATGTTCTGACCCAGATTTTGTGGTTTACAACTGAAAATTTAGCTTGCACATAACCTTGTATCATCTTGTTCATTAGTCCACATCTCAGATATTTAGCACATTTTATTTGTCAATAGAAAGGAGATTTGGCAGCCTGAGTTCTGAGACAGATACACACCAAATGCCTGATCCAAGATTGCTGAGTCTGTAGAAGTATATTTGACAAAGCCTTTGATCTAAAAAGTCAATCATTTTTATGATATCAGATGACATTTCCTTTATTGTTTTCCCTAAATCCATCATGAAGCGTTGTTATATAAACAACATTAAAAAAAGGTTAATAGGTGGGCACAGCCCTGACTAGTATACCAAGGAATGTAAGCTTTTGACATCCTGAATTCACAAGAGATCTCTCGCACTAGAATATGCTGAAATGAGCAAACAATGCTTTCAACCTTCTCTGAACAGCCAAGTTTTTGCTGTTAGTATCAAAGAACTTGGCTAGGTTCCTTTAAGCTCTCCCCTCTGATGTTTTTGCCAACAAATTAATTGTGATTCCACATGAGAAAAATAATTAAATCTCATACATTGTGATTTCTAATTTTAGCTTTAAATCTTGTCATGGTTCTTCCCTAAGACCTGATGCTTTGGTATTGTATCAGCACCTATTGGCTTCAGGTAAAGTCAGGTCCTGCTTTACTTCAACAATAAATATCGTAAGAGGACATCGCTGTTTCAGAGACATTGTAATTACGCAAGACAAGCAAACCATAGGAGAGAAAATGTAGGGAGTATGAGAGGATGTCATGATTGTCAGAATGGGTCATAAAGCTAGCCTTGTCCTTATTCATTAAATAACACTTCACCCATTGTGTAAAAACATCTATCCAAGAAATATAAGACAAATGGCTTATAAAGTTGTGACAAGATAGTAAAAGGACAAGCCATGGAGAGGCAAGGGAAAAAGGATACCAGTCAAGTCAACAGTATCTTTAA
>JANZLQ010000001.1:38777073-38795457 GCA_026212715.1 Elanus axillaris
CAGGTCAGCTGCCCCGGCTGTGCCCCCTCCCAGGTCCCTGTGAAAATTAACTCTATCCCAGCTGAACCCAGGACAATTTTCCAGCTCAGAGAAGAGTTTTGTCAAAAAGCAAAGCTGTATACTACTTCTACTGCAAAGTTTAGGTTTTTTTGATATATATTTTCTTTCTTTCTTGTTTTTTTTTAAAGTTTTTGTCTGGTTGGTTGGTTTTTTTATTTGAAAGTGAATTGTATCCAGAGCTGCAAAGGTGTTTAAAAGTTGGAAATGAGCGCATCTAAAGAGCTGTGAAATCTGAATGGCAAAATAAAATATACTCAAGACTTATTATTTTACAAAAGCCTTACTGCTCATAAACCAATCTCATAGTATTTTTAATGTCTGACACATCAGCACAAGACATAATATTGCTTACCCTAGACAAACAGCAACTTACTGAGAAGAAAAAAAATGAATTCCACACTTTCATTGTTACAATGGTGAGATGAACAAGCCAACAGAATAGTAAGAGTGAGAAAAGTAAGGGTCTTCCTATTCAACCTTAGGTGTAGATTTTTTTCAAATAAGAGAGCAACTTTGAAATGAACCTGAAAATTAATGGGATCAGGATAATAAGTTTATCTCAGCTTCTATTTCTCAATCTAATGTGCAGTGCCTTCAGCAGGTAAGTAGGGTAGTATTTATCCTAAATACAACTCAGTTTTATCATGAGAACAGATTGTTTTGCCTTATATGCTTTCCAGACAGTTTCATGGTGGTGAAGATGAATCAGCTCATAATGTCAGTGCCAAAGGATTTTCCTTGCATCTGTTTTATTGACAAATATTTTTTTTACAGGACAGAACAATGGGTGAAATCAATCCACACACATGACAATCCCTCATGACAGAAGGATGGGCACCAGCCATTAATCTCTTCTTGTGACAGCAAAGGACTATACAAAATGATTTTAGAAAGGAAAAAGAAATGCCAATGGGACTGTAGAACAAAGGAGGTCAAGTTCATCTCAAATGAAGAACAAAGCAAACAAAAGACTGGATGTTATCTCACTTGTGTGAGCTGGGTTGAAATTGTTGCAGTTAATTAGACATTTCCAATCCAGAATCCAAAGCAATGCATTTATATGACACTGTGACTGTGTTAGTATGTCCTATCTCAATCAAATACACTCACTGCAGTGAAGTCAAGTCCATTTTATAAGGGTGGTGTGAAATTTCTTTCAAGTTACAGATGTTTCCTTCTTCAGTATTTCTTTTCTTCATCACAAGCTCACTTTTTGTTCAATATTTGTTTCATGTTTATGTAGCTGACTAATAAATATGTCAGGGATCGACACAGGGATCAATCTTCATCTTTGTCAGGAAAACTTAAAAATTAGGGAACCAAAAAGTGGTTCTGTCTGGTTTTGCTTTTCTCAGTGGTGTTATAAACCCATGGTACATCCATATACAAACATCATTCACTTTTGAGAGGTAAATCCTTTATATCATGTTCAGGACCCTGCTGAAATTCCTTGTCCAGCTATTCCTTGACCGTGCTCACCACACAATAGGTGGAGGTGAAAATTTCCACCGTGAGCACCTAGAAAATTCATGGAAATTTCCTCCACATGAGGAGCTGGACAGTCAAACTGTTTGGCTAAGAGATATACAAATGGCTTTTCATTTACTCATTTGTCCAAGTCACACAAATAAACACTTAAAGGTAAAAGCAAGCCTTAATGAACTTTCTTTCTACTATAAAATAAGCTTTGACCTTACATTCTTCTCCTCAGAAGTGAGAGGCTTTAATCAATATTAGTCAACCAGATGAAATGTGCCATACACTCTCTTCTCAAAATGAGAAAACTTGCATCAAATATCTATTTAGCTAAACAGTTTTGAATGGAACATAACAGTAATGACTTTTCCCCCGCCAATAAAATTGAACCAATTAAAGGGTCTCTTTCCTGTCCTCATCAGGATACAGATTTTAACAGATCGTAGGAGTTTGGGGCCAAACAACAAATGCAATTATAAGGTTTTTGTGGAGGTTTGAGATTATTGTAAGATTTTTAATTGCTGTAAGGTTTCAGTCAAGCAAAAAAGTCTTCTGGATTGAAGACTATTACTCATGTCTCACTAATGTCTTAATTCAATAACACCTGATTTTAAATAGAAAACTCACAGGTCACCGTACTCCAAAAGTGACCAGTGTAAAATTAGTAATAGCAGACATTGATAGAAAAATTGCAGCTGAAACTATGTTAGCTACTGAGGAAGTTTGACAGTAGACCCAGGATGACAGCCTTTTGCAACTGCCCTCAAGACCAGAAGATCAAAACACAACACATTGATGGGACATTGAAGAAGCAATGAGGGTAACAGGAGGTGTTGAAATCAACAGAAATACAAATGATGAACTGCCAAGGCTAGGGCATAACTGACGACCTCAAAAGCAGGAGGGAGATTAGGAATGTCAGGGGTGAAATAAGTTTCTCCAAGATCTGTCTAGGGAAAGGTCATTATAGATTTTTTTAGCTTCTTCATTTAAGTTGATGTTGTGGGCTTCACAAATTTCCTTGGAGAAGTTTACTTAGCTCAGAAACTGGGAATAAGAGAAATCTGAAGCAAACAGTGATAGTGAAGCTATCAACAAGCTGAGATAACTACTATGCTGCATTGTTTGATTACATCACATTTGTAAAACACAAGTTGAAACTTCATCATTTATTGAAACTTCCAGAATTTTTTATCTTTACTAGCAGAGTTTTAATGTTATTCATTTCACCTTTTTCTGTTATTTTCAGGTGCAAGGCTTTAACTTGTAGCACATTTAAAAGTAGGGAAAAAGCATATGTATATTTTTATCTTGTAAATTCCAAAAGTAGTTACAGCTTAAATTAAACACTCCAACTATTGATTAAAATATTAACTGCCAAAATAAACACAGCAGGACTATGCATAGATGTCAAGTGCCTTCAAACTGCAGCTATCAGTAACTAATAATGCTTCCAAGTAAAGCTCTTCCACAGTTTAGAGTGTATTGGCTCTATAGAATTGAAAAGACTTCTCCTTTAGTAGACTAAAGTCCTTTAGATGGTCTCTGATGTTTTAGTTTGTGAATTTTTAAAATAAGGTACAGAATGTCTATTATGTTCATATTGCCTTAACAAATGGAGCAAATTAGATACTAATGAAAAAGCAAATAATGTAACCCCCACAGCTTCTAAACAAATGTTGATTTTATCCTTTGTTTCTCACTATTCATCACCATCACTGACCATCACTTTAAGGGTCCAGTCCTTCAGAGGTGTAAATCAGCAAAGCTCCACCGGCTTCAGTGCAGTTATGCAAATTTACAGCATGGTTTGTTCCCTTACTTTATATTTCTCTGAGTGTATGAAGGACCTAGGAATGCTGGCAATACTTTGCTATGAACTCGTTATTCATCATTTATCTGCACTGAACTGTCTTTTTCATCTATTAGTCTTTAAATATTCTAAGCCCTTCCTTATCTACCCATACTTTTCCTGCTTTTTACCTTTTCTCTCACAACAGCAGCTAACTCTGTCATCTTGTTATCCATACTCTAATTTTCCAGACCAAATCTCTGCACTAGTATTACAAGTGTTCCACATGCTTAACACAAAAAATCAAATTAATTTTCTTATTAGCAAAAAAAGGGATATTTGTAAGCTTAATTATTCTGCCCTATTAATGTGCCATTGCTCCAGCAACCAAGTTCCTTCTATTAAACAAAGGTTATGTCACAACTAGGAAATGCCAATATAGTGAGAAATGGAATCGCACTGGTCACGTACTCTACTTTTGACAGTGACCAGTACCTTTTCTTTCAGAGAAAAATATAATGCCTGTGACATAGACAAGTCTATGTGAAGCAGTAGAGCCTTCAGATCTTTTCTGACTGGATAGTGTTTTGTTTGGTTTTTTTTTGCACTCCATTAACTAGAGAGAAAGCAGTAGTGGTTGTGCAGAATCAGCAGTCCATTTCCACGTGCTGTGTCAGCCTTAAGGTACCAGCCAAGGAATACATAAAGTCCAGCCTAAAAACTGCCTCGCAGGCAGAGTAGATGAGGCCTCCCAGAACAGGTGATGTAGAGGGCTGCACCCACAGACATAGCTGGAGACAGGCACTCAGGCAAAGTAGTGCATCGAAAGCTGGGAAATGGACCACTGTGAGCAAACGGGGCAGCAGTGGTTGCAGCACTTAATGAAGAGCAGCTTGCAAGAGCGAGGTCATTGCAAGAGGGCCAGAAGTCGCACCTCAGGCTTCTGCCTCCTGCTGAGAGTACCAAGTCTTGAGAACTTTTCTAGCTCTTCATCTGGAATGGACTGGCTGGATTAGCAACAGCTGATCTGCTTTTCAGTCTGTCACATAAAGCCATCATATCTAAAGCAATTGCAACACTTCTTGTTGGCAGTCTTTAGTGACACCTTGTCCTTCATTCCTCACAGTGTGGACCCATTGAGAGGAATACAATGGTGCCTGAACAATTGTAATCTCTGTCATGCTCCTTCATGCCCAGCAACCTTCTTCTTGCGGTATAGAGTGCTGCTTCTTCTACTCCAGTATAATGGCTACCCTTTCAGCTGCGGTGTATTCTTCCTCACATTCCTCTAAGATTTGAGCCAAACTTGGTGCTTATGTCTGGGTACATCAGTCTAAGGTGCTTTTCAAAGCATTTTTCCAGTGATCAGTTGCAGCTGGATAATTTTTGTTAGTTTATCTTCTCGCTAACAGGGCTTCCTTATCTCCCAGGTGCCAGACTTTTTTTTTTTTTTTTTTTTTGGTGAAAGTCACATTTGCTGGACTAGAAATGATTGTCCCCCTGAAATGGCAAAAAGCCAAATTTCATCACTGTGGTACTTCAGTTCCCGTGGAAGAAACAGTTGCAATAAAGTAAAGAATTTATTTCTTATTTTTTAAACAAGAGGGAGCTCCAGTTATCATTGTTATATATAATCCTGTTAAGCTTTGGGGCAGCTGGATACACATGCAAATATTTGCTTACCCTCTCCCTTTTACTTCCCACTGTAAATGTAGTGCTTTTTTTTTTTTCTGGGAGTGCCAGTGGAGCATGTACTATCTAAGAGCATAAAGCTTAGCAGAACAATTATTGGCATTTCTTCCTAAGGAATGCAAAATAAGCTTTCCTCCTTGCTTTTCTAAGAAGAAGAAAATATAGTGCTTCCCCTCCTCCATTAAGACAGAGCAGCCTCTCCAGTTAATGTTAGCTTCATGACAAATCACTTTAAGTCAGAGAAGAGAAGGAAGGCCTAATTTTCTTAGTCCCTATGGTATACTAATTGACTGTGTTTTAAAATGATCTAGCTGACCCAAAGGCACATGTGCAGTAAGGACAACTGAGGAACAAGAGTTTAGACATCTTAAGAGCAAGACTTGTAACCATTTAACTGTATGCTTTGCAGTGCCTAACTTTGGTGCATGTGACCCTCAAGTAGTGTACAGCATTTCTATGCATCTGTACATGTTAGCTAATATTGTGACAATAATTTCACAGAGTGAAGAATTAGGACTCCGCAGTAAGATGGAAAATTACCAGGTCACTTGCTTCTGTAAGTAGTTGTCCTGTTGTCACAGGAAAAACTGTATCAACCGGGGTGGTGTGGTGTGTGTGTTACTTAACTTACTACCAATTAATGTTAACATTTAATGATCAGTTTTGGTATCAAGGAGGAAACACAGACCAACAATTAAATGCTTTGAGAAGCACTTTTCCTGCCTCAGTATGTTCATTTATCTCCAGGAAGATCAACCAATTCCTCCACCTTAAACAGCCAAAAGCTAAAGGAAACCACCTGTCATCCCTGATTTTTGTGATGGACCCCAGCCCTCAAAGTGTGCAGGACGTGCATGACTGGTATGGGCAGCACCAGACACACTTGGGTGGTGTGGGTGGTCAGCCAAGTGTACTTGTGAGATAGGTACCATAGATTGGTCTTGGGCTGTGTATAGTCTTTTGCAGTTTTGCATAGAAGAAAAGTTTTATTATCTAAGTAAGGCTTTTCAGGATAGCAATTTTAAATTTAGATGTCTAAATTCTACCTCAGTTCTACTTGGAAAATCATGGTCCTGAGGGCTGGTAGAACAAACTGTGATATGAAATTGCAGCTTGAAACTACAATGAGCTTTGCAAATAGATTTACCTTTTTTTCCGATTTATTAGACTGTACTTTTAGCACACAGAAAAATGCTGTAATATAACATTATTTTAAGAATTCTCATTTCTATAATGAGACAGAGTTAAATTCATCAGCACCTATTCATTGACAAAGAAAAATAAACAAAGGCAATACACCTTTAGCCCATTTAGTCTCAGTTTCTCCTCTGTCTGCCACTTATGCAGCACTAAAGGGCTGATCCAATGCCTATTAAAGTCAATGACAAAACTCCAACTGATTTTGAATAGAGAAAAACTGGGTCCAGAAGTTCCTAGAGATTTCTTCTGCTTAGATGAACAAATAAAGTGCACTTCAAGTGAAGTGCTATGAGCACACAAAGCAGTGTTCAAACACTGTTAAGCTTGTTAACATGTGTTACCCCTCTGACTGACAGCAGCCAGCCATCCTCTGTGCAAGTTAGCAAATTTAAAATGACAGCATGAATGGAGTGCTTCTTGAGTCCTGGGAAGCCATTTTGTACTCTTTGCTGTAGCATTTCTTAATTATTTACCTAAATAAAAATCTTCCTCTAGTTATCCACTGAGAGTAATACGTATCTGTCCCTCACTGCTCCAATCAAAACACTTAATGCATGCATTCAGCTATAAGGAATATTAGATTTTCCAGGCAGTTTCCAGCACAGCTTTTCATGTGAAGAATATAATGCACCCTAATAGGGAGGACAGCTGAAGTAGTCATCATGTAGCAGCTCAAAGGCGAAGATTAGAAAGCAGGTCTGCTGGCTCCCTGCTCAACAGTGGAAATGAGGACCATTCTTTGCCTTGTTAGTCTATAAATAATCACTGCAGCTGGCAAAACATAAGCTAGAGGGAAAAGTGCCTGTGAAATAATGATCGAGAGGACCAAAAAAGTGCACCAAGATAAATTCTGCACTGAATCAATGCTGGCACTGTTCATCTGTGCCAGAGGAGGAAAGAGAAGGATTTGAGAACCACCCACTGTATACTATCCAGAGGAACCACTACTCAAAAAGCAAGGGTGAATCAGTATCAGCACACATCCTTATGAGAGAACACAGGTTCATATTTTTGTTGTCAGGGAAATTCCTTGGATGGATAAACCTGTGGAATTGGAAGCGTTACTGAGAAAAATGTGAGCTGTGAAAGACAAGATAGAATCATAAATTAAACAAGAGATTCTAGAAATAAATGTCCCCTCAAAACTGCCACTATGACTAATTCAGCATTATAAGTACAAAACGCAAAGCCTGTCTTTATTAGATCACTGAGCTTGGCATCATAAACCAGCAGGAATTTTAGTTGTGACATAAAAAAAACAGAGGGTGTGCAATGAATTTGAAAAACCAGTATACAGTACAGGACAGATCTGTAGCAGAGGCATTGGCAACATTCCCCAATCAACAACTGAAGTCAGCAGAATAAGCATTTGATGCCTCTCAGCAGTTGCGCAGAGCAACAAGTGGAGCAGGAAGGAAGAACAGGCTTTTAAAAAATGCTCAAGATGGGCCACACTGGACTCTATTTCTGGCTACAGCCCAGCAGGCATCTCTCCACTCAGTGCCATTTCCCATGGCACCATTTCCACATCAAAGTCCTTGTTCTCTATGGTCCTCTCAGGTTTTGCTAGTGCTGCTTTGGAAGACACCACAGCAGAACAGTGAACCCACCTGGGCCTTCTAGGAAACTTAGAAGACTATGAAGTTAGAAGTTGTTCGGTTATTTGGTTGTTGAACAGATCAACTACAAAGGCAATGTTTACCCCATTTTTTCAGAAACACTACAGTGGAAAGAAAAATTGAATGAAACACAAAAATGTGAGAATGTTGGCTTTTTTTACTGAGTCATTTTCTGTGGGCTCTCTCTTTTTACCTTGAAATTTATAAAATAACTGGCATAATCAAATACCATAGATACTCAGCTACTAAGCACACACACCAGTTACACACATTAAAGCACAGAACACATTTCACAGTAAAATCTCAAGAGTTGTCTGGGTTTTTTAATCTCTCTTCTCATCATGTGGTACTGGGTAAAACTTAACAAATGCAACCAGAGATACTCATCTAAGCTGCTTGAGTCAGCAACATTTGCTAGCAATCAATGTAAATTTTCTGGTCAGTCTTGCTCTCTGATGTACTAGCAATACTTTAAAAGTCTTTAGAGGTTTGGGGGGATGGTCTGAAGGTTTGGGTATTTGGTTTGGTGGTAGTGATTTATTGGTTAGGGTTTTTTTTTTACTAAGCTATTGAATAAGCGGGAAAAAAAGGAGGGGGGAGTCATAATGATACTTTCAACAGGCATTTGTGGTTTTGTTGCAGGCTGTTTTTAAGTCAATTTCCATTAAACTGAGCATTCTGGTAGCAGTGTCCCTCAAACAAGACTTTGATGACAAGAAACACTGGATGGCACAAAGGCTATGGAATTAACATGGCAATATATCTATGGGTTTGCTTTGTCCACTAGTAACTGGTTATTTTTTATGGCCGGAGAGATCAATGTTTCTGCTAGCTTGTTGATTTTATCTCTGAAGTCACTTTTAATTATTCATACCTGCAATCCCCCATGGAATTCAAAAACAGTCTCCAGCTCCTCACCCTCCAGTGTAGTGATCTCCTCTTACAGATCCCTGTCACCAGCTGAGATTTTCAAAAGGACATAGCTATAGGAACTAATTATCTGAGTAGAGCTTGCAGTACTGGAAAGTCTCAACTCTGAACTGTCCTTATGTCACCTGCTAACGTATGGCTGACTAACATATTGCCGGTTCTAAAGCTGCTGATAAAACAGCTGCTGTAACAGTAATCACCATTCATTTTTTAAAGTGTCTGTTAGCTCAAGAGTTTATGTACTGGCATAGTCATACTAAAGCAGAACACATTTGTGCTGGCTTTGATTAATAATTAACTTCTAAATTTTGTTTTATGAACTCTGTGTGGCTTACCACTAGCAATACTGTACCTGCACTTTTTAGATGCATACAAACGGCTGATTGCAGTGTGCTGGCTGTGATACCCATGTATTAGGATGAACTGCACTCATGACTTCAGATCTCCAGAAGGGCTCTTACTCATTATATTCTTCCTGACTAGCAGTCTAATTTCTTCCCAGTTAACTCATGGGAAAGAGAAGCTGCACGCCTCTCAGAGAAGCAGTGCATGCTCTCTGCTCCAAGTGGGGAGTGGAGGGATTGCAGAAAGCTACTTCATTTGCACTGGCATTTCTGCTAAACGAAGCAGTCTCTCTGTCCTATCCTGAAGGCTTATGCCACTCTGACCTTGGTGCGGAGCCTGAATGACCTCTGTGGCTGTTAGGTAATGGGCATGAGAGCAGCAAAATGGTGTGAAAACAAAGGATTCCTGAATTCATTTTCTCCTAGGGAAATGGACTCCCTGACCTCTGGGAGCCCACCATGGTAGTAACTTGGCAAGGACTTCAGTTACAACTAAGAACAAAGCTTAACATATGTTAAGCAGGCTTTCAACTTAAAAAGACAAACCACAAAACTCCACCAAACCAAACATCCAATTCTATAGAACCCTGGCATTACAAAATACTTTCCACTAGCATGCAACAGCATCTCTTCTTTTCTCCTCCAGCACCACCATTTGTTTTCACTGTTAACAGCAGTTGAGTGTGATGTCTTCTGAAAATGCTCAGCCACAGGCCTCTCTGAAAAGGCAACACTCTGCATGCCTTTTCATGAGACAATCTCAGCTAGCTATTCAGCATGCATGCTAATTAATTAAGCCTTAGTATCACTACACAGAGACAAGATAGAGGGATCACTCTCCCCTCCCTGGCTACGTTCCTGTCTCTGGGTAGAAAACCACCACTGTTTAACAGCGCTCAACACAGCACACCTCCTCCTACACCAAGGCTGGGATGTGAGGGGGGTCGGAGAAGATAACTAGGATTTTCAAAAACACTGGTTGTCAACACCTCCACTCATATGAAAAAAGATCACAGCCACAGGTGCTTGCCATGTGGTGTTTATATTCCTAGAAAGCCTAATACTTACAGGGCCTCCATTGCTCCTGTATCTGGTTTTGAGAGCACAATATACTCTTGAAGCCTGTAAAGGTGTTTTTCACAGCTTGCCCTGGGTGAATAGTGCCACATGCCTTAAAAGCATGTTTTCTGATGCTGGGGTAAATAGGAATCGTGTTCCCTGTGCCCTTGGCAGTGCAGATCTGTCAGGGCCCTAGGTCCATTTGCCACTTTCTAAAAGTTCAGCTGGCAGAGGTAAGGGTCAGTTCCTCACTGGTAAAAGCTGCTGTGAAGTAGGCTAGAAGCAAGGACCTGCCCTGCTTCCCTCAGGAGTTGCTTGCAAGCCAAGGCTTTATGGTCGCCCCCATCTGTGCTACACCACAGCTGTGTAGCAGCTATGTCTGCACCCAGGCTCTCCAAGACATTGCCTGAATGCCCCAGGATGCCTGTGGACCTGACTTCTCACCCCAGACTTGCTGGGTGATCCCTGGACTTTGTGCAACCCCAATTAGTATCTCCAGGCCCAAACCTGACCAGCTGCTAAGCATCCTGGCTACTTGTTGGGGAGGTGTCACCTCCTGCTGGCCCCGTTACCCCACTCAGCTCCCCTTCCTTTGCAGCCCTTGCTGCTTGCTTCCTGACAAGACCTGCCACCATACTGACCCAAGGAGGTATGGCAGCACAGCACAACTCCTTCCTTTCACAGGTAACTGGGTTACCTTCTATAGGTTATATATCTAGTGCATGCAACTGGAGGCAGGACTTGTGAGCCATCAAGTTGCTCATCCATCCCAAAGTACAAATTCAGCTATGTCTTGGCAAAGGTGAAAGCCATGAGGCAAAAATTAGGGTCATATTACTCTACAAACTTCACCATGTTTTCTAATAGAGTTTTTCTGATAAAACCAACATGACAGCCACAAACTATTCAACAGTGGGGTAGTCCAAAAAAATTTGGCAAGCACTGACTTACTTTTTTCACTGCACCCATTTCTGGTTCTTGAAGTGCAGATACATGCATGTTTCTTGGTGATCCTCTGCCTTTCCTCCATTTGTGTAGGAGTTTTCATCTAGAAGCACAGGTTTATGTCAAACAGATTAAAATAGTGGCCATCATTTGCTGATTAGCTGTTTAGGGGCATAGAATATATTAGAACTAAACCACATTTTCCATTGAAGGAACAAGCAATCATTTACAGACTTAAGTAAGCTGAACTTCCATAGCATTAGGTTGGCACCCTTCTGGGCTGAATTTCAGCTTACGATCTTAATAATTTAAAAGAAATAATTTTGTGGATAGTACCATGACATTGATGCTTCAATCAAGTGGTATTGATGCTTCAGTTTCCTGGAAGATATACTGGACTCAGAGGCTAGAAATATGTCACTCCTTTGGAGTTCTAGCAAAAACCTGTCAGAATCCTGTGTAACAGTGAGCATTTTAAGGTATCCATGAATTAAACATTCAGTAGGCATTAATGGATCAATGGCATCTTAATCACCAATTTATCAGTAATTAGAAATTAAAATATGCAAAATAAATGGCATATAATAGAGGTGTAATTGGTCATTCAGTGTAAAAAATTATGTTAGAAATGTAGATAAAATACCTTTTTTTTTATTTTTAGTAGTTCTTCCATGATTAATCAGATATTCCAAATTTCATTACCACTTTGCAATATGTATTCACATTATCCGTGACATGGGCATCTTTAATATAGATAACGCCTAATTCTATTTGCCATAGAATGATGGAACAAGATCACTTGGCATATAATGCCTCCACATGATTCCACTTCTGATGTCTTCTCTTTGCAGAACACTTATCATTATTAATAATGTATGACATTAGATTTTTGAGCTTGCCTAGCAAATGTCACAGCCAATGCTCTGCTCAGTTAAGAATTCTTTGTGAGCCAAGCACCAGCCATGTGTAGAGACAAAAAAATTGAGCTAAGGGGACTTATGTGGTTAAAATGAACTCCCTTCACCATCTCACTCTGGTAATTGTGTCAAAAAATGACCATACTCACATTCACAGGAAATTCTACTTTGTGGGGGCACACACATTTCCTAACTTCTCACTACCCCCACAGAAAACGTGTTCTAGGCCTTGTTACTCCTGCATGTGAGCATGACATCTACCCATTCTCTAGAGGTGGTGTCCTCTTCAACACACACACCTCTTCCCTCCTAGTTGCCAACACTTGTTTGAGATTCAAATCATTCACCTCTTTCTCCTCTGGAACTTGTGAATACTTTGTTTTAATACACTTGGAAACTTTTCTTTCCAAGTGTTGTGCATCAGGGAAGATAAACTTCTGTAACATTTCTCTGAAATCTCTTAAAATTCCATCATGGCTTTCCAAATTTCTCTAGAATTATTCCACTCAAGCAGCAAAAGTGAAAACATCTTTTCTGCTTTGTCACTTCTTCCAAACAACAAATGAGCTGCAAGCAGATTTCCTATCCACAAACACCATATTTCCAAGGTAGCGTAAGAAGTGTTTTTAAGAGCTTCATCTCATTCTGTGCCAAAAACCTCACATCAATCTGTTGTGTAGGGCACATACGTAGGTCTTAGTAATTAATGTCTTTTGCTCAGTTCTCGAGTTGGGATCTGATTGAAGATCTCTCTGGGTTTTTCGAAGACTCTTGTGCCCTTGCCAATAGTTATTTGGAAGAATAACATCTAGTGGCACGTTTGACTTTCCTTAATGACCCCCTGCAGAGGCACAAATATGAAATGTAGTAAAATGCAGTAGCTTTACATCACTATGCTAGTTGCTTTTCTCCTGGTGTCTTCTCATTCATCCTATGCCTTATCTCACAGTGGCCATTGTAGACATAATTACATCCACACTCTGCAAAGTTAATAACTTAAGCAATAAATAATGCAATAAATGTTTTTCTCCCATACCCAATACCTTTCTGATTATACAGAAAAGTCCCAACCCCATAACCACATCCATTCAAGCTTAATTATCCCTAAGCATGTAAACAGTCCTATTGTAATCAATCTGATTATTCATGTGTTTTTAATTAACTATAGAAGTGATTGCAAGATATGGGGGCTTTGCATGTAAAACCTTCCCTCCACCTTTAAAATTAGTGGAAATATTACAATTGTTGAGCATCATGACTATTATATTTGTCTCAACTGTTTATACAGTAGCCTATTAGGTCAGGAAATAAGTACATACACAGAAAAACCTATGTCAGCAAACCAATGAGAACTTGATCTATACAGAGTGCTATTGTAATAGAAAATCTCTCCCTTATACAGTTTATTTATTTAACATCATAACTTCAAAATACTGTGTTTTACAATACTTTAGTTTAATAAGAAAGACATTTCTCAGGAGTTTTGCTTTTGGGTTTATTGTTGTAGTTTTAAAACAGTTTTTCATTAATCACTGCTGTTGCTAACAGTCAATCTGTGGTGTTCTAGATGCTCCAGCAGTGACATCCTAGTGAAGAGCTATCTTCTCTGTGCTTCAGTGGATTAAATATAATATGGAAATTATAATGCAATGGTATAAATCAAATGCACTGCTCTGTGTAATATCCCAGAACAAAAGAAACACTACAGAGTTAAAGGAGGTCCAGAGAAAGTTGGTTGGAATTATCATGAAAACTCACCTACAAAGAAGAGTCGAAAACAGTGAGCTTGTTTATCTTAAGGAAATTAATAAGGTAGGCTACAAAAAAAGAATATGTGCTTATAAATGAAGCTCCAGGAACTTCTGTCCTTTAGCATAAGACAAAAGGATCAATTGTTTAAATTCAAAGGGAGAAATTTCAAGAGAGAAAAATTTTTTATTAAAGGAAAACATTTTGTTGTATCAGAAGTTCTGCACCTTTACTCACTGAATAGTTACACAGTGAAACTCATTGCTACAGGTTTTCTCTGGTATGAAGTGTAGCTCTAAGGAAGGAATGGGCATCTACTCTGCTAAAAGTATCCAGAGCTAATTAGGAAAAAAAAAAAAAAAAGAAAAAAGAAAGCCTCACCTCGTGTTTCAGGATCAAATCCATTCCAAGGCAATATAGATTAGGATGGCTACAAACCATTTCCTATCTGCCAAGCATAAGATTTCTCATACCCTCCTTTGTAACACACAGGGCTGCCCACTGTTAGCCAAAGGACTGATTAAAAGTTTCCAACTATCTTTATGTTGCAGATATTCTTATCACACATTTGCTCTAAACCACTGCTATCACAGAAAATGTTTGATTAAAGAAAATCTTTTAATTTTGTTGTGCAGAGAAAATAGAAGTTAAAGGAAAAAAATCTCAGGTGAACAGACCATCTTCATTTGCTCTTTATTACTGGTTCATCTACATCAGCTTTTAGAGGGTTTTCAGGAAGACTTAAGAGAGAAAAGTGTATTTTACAGACACATAAAAAAAAAATCAAGGAAGCCACTTACTAAATTCCAAGTATCTCTTTACCCCTCTGACTCTTGCAACGCCACTGTCCTGTACTGAATGCCATACTTAAAGGTTCTCACTAAGATTTCACTTACCACCATCATCTGAGGTGAATCATAATCCTCTACTCTCACAAATTACAATCACCTTCTAAACAGCTTTCAGCATTCTTCCTGGAAGCATGACCAAAGTGGTTCAGAAGTTTTGCATTATTTTTTTTTTATTTCCAGTGCTCACTTCATTCAGTTTCCATCTCAAGCTATTTTGGTAGACGTTATGTAACTCTTTCTCAGTGATACAATATATTTATGGCCATATCAGGATAATAAGATGGTTATTGTTTGTTGCTCAAGTGAAAAAGAAATAAGTGAAATGATTGAAAAAGGAGAAATTAACAGAATTATTTATTTAGAACACGTGGGGTTTTTTATTTTAAGAAAAAAAAAAAAAAACAAGAAGGAAAAAGCCCTCAGTGATGAAATAATATATCCCCCCTGAGTTATTTTGGAAAGCAATAAACAACAGCAAGAGATGATGTCACACAGGTTGAGTTACATTATTCAGAACATTCAGAAACTACAATAAAGCTTCCTGTGTAAAAGTTAAAATGTGATGTGAATTAAGATACTGACTTATAAATTTAAACTAGTAACTCTAAATGTATGTCATCAGTATACCAGGGTTTGCTTCTGGTGATAAAAAATACAAAAAACTGGAGGATGAGCAAAACTGTTACAACAGATTTGCAGGGGAAGGCTTCAGTGATGGGTCTACGTACACTAGTCTGGACACACACCTGACCTGTGACCAGTCTATCTGAATGCCATTTTCAGAGAAGAGTAGAGACCGCACACTCACCAGAGGGCCCTTGTATACCTCTTTGCAGCTAGAAGAGCTGATTCTAAAAGTGGAGTAGTTTCTACTGTTTAATGGCAGGTGACCTCCTATGCTGAGGATTTTGCCCAGCCTGAAGTTGGGGTCAGCTTAACTAGAAATGAGGAGGATGACACTCTGCCCTAACAGTTTTAATTCTTGCAAACCTAGAGAAATGCAGCCAAAGACATGCTGAATCTAAAAAAAGAAAAATAAAAAGCCCAAAAAGCTTAAGCCCAGATTTTCTGAGAGGAATAAAATAGATGTTACTCCAAGAGCAATGGGAAATAAAATTCATTGAAACCTTCCAGAGCCTGAAATAGTTGCAGTTGAATACAGTTCAATATATGAGCAATAGTTCAAATAATGGTATGGCTGGAGTTTGCTGCTAATTGCTTAACACATCCTCATTACCTGAAGCATGACCTCACACATTTTAGTGAAATGACACTCTCTAATTAAAGTTCTGCAATCATCTTTAGTTGAACCAGGATACGTGCTTGGTATAGGCTACTTTGCTTAAGCAAAACAAAATGCTAAGAAAATAACATTTTTTTTAATCAAGGCATTAACTTTTGCTATCCCAGGCTCCTATTTATACACAACTAGCAAACTATCAAAATGTTAGAAGACAATACAGTCCAGAGAGGTATAAACTGAGGCATTCTGGAGCACTTTCAGTTCAAAGTAAAAACAAACAATGTAGCATTGAAATTTGCTGTGTGCTCTCCAGTTAATCAGCATTTGATGCAACCATGCCACAGCTATTTTGGTGTCTTCCTTTTAGATCAAGCTGCAGTACACTTAAGAGAGACTGAGACTTAATGGAAAACTTTCGTCATTTCTTTGCAGTAACCAGAAGAGTGACAGCAGTAATAATTAATATCTCTGTGCTTCACAAGCCTTGAAATCAGATGCACAGTTTATCAAGAGTCTGTGTATGTAATTTTTCCATTAACAATTCTGCAAACAGAGCATTGATAATTGTGCCTGTGGTGAATCCTGATGAGGTGTATTTGCCTGACATTGTTGAAGAAGGGTGAAAATGAATATATGCATTTAAAATTTTTATGATTACATTTTTACTGAAGTGTGGGGGCCTGAAGTTTCATAACTGTTTTAATGCAACTAGTTCCACTTAGGAAAGATGACATGTTGAAATGTCATGTGCTGAATGTTTCCCAGGTAATTGGAATTCAGTCAACAACACTAGGCATTGTCACAGATTTTAAATAAGAAGGCTTATCTACCTCTTTTATATTATGGGATATGTTGCATCATATTATACACCATCATGATCGTAGATGACAGCCTTTCAAACAGAAATTAAATCACTCTGCATACACGGGCATATTAAAGTGCATGCATGTGCAGTCAACACTTCCCAATTCCCTTGCTCACATAAATGGCCACATTCATTCCTGGTACAACTCTGATGATTTGTACAGCATTTCAGTCCCCTCAGGGGTGAATCTGAGGCACTTTTCGTGCTGTTATCCTCACTGTTTGCATATTCTTCCCCAGAGTTGTTGGAGGGAGAAGCCACAAGGAAAGAAGAAGGGCCATTGTGGAAAAACTTAGAGCATAACTTAAGAGTGCTGCAAAAATAGCTTAGGGGGTTGACATGGGAAACACAGCCTAGCACTCACTGATTCTTCTACTGAATTAATTTCCTGTGTATCAGAACAGGGAAAAAAATAAGGGTGAGTTAGCTGGCTGGGGAGAAAGAAGAAAGGCTCTGCTGCTACTGAAACCTTAAATCATGTCTCAAACAAAACTCAAATCAAACTAAAACAGATACTGAAAACTGAAGGTAAATTTTTGCATTCTCCACCATTTACTTCCTATGAAGCCTGGAAGATCTACTGAATTTTCTTCCAGAAAATGTGGACCTGAGTTTTCCCATCTGCTCTTTTTTGGCGGAGAACAGCTGTCTGAATATTTGTTTGCACCCAAAAGTGAGGAGCCCAGGGCAGGGTCTCATAGTTCTGAGAACAAGGTAAACTACATACTCCTGATATTCTGCAAGAGGTATTTCCCTGAATATCTTTCTTTAGCTGGAATATTCAAGGGGTAAGGTAAAATTTAAGGTTAAAAGATCAGAAAGAGACTTTAAGCCCACCACTATTCCCCAGCTGACACATGTTTCGTTTGAATAGAGGAAAACAAGACTTTCTAGGTAAGTCATAGAAGACCAAAAGTTGAGAGATACCCTTTAGTCTAATATTTAGATGGTGTAAAACTAAACTCCTTCTGTAAGGTTTGTCTGTCTAATAAGAATACCAATCCCAGCTATAAATTTTGTCCTGCAAATGCAGCAAAATACTAGTAAGGCTTCACATATCTGCATGGTGGGGTTTTGTCTGTGTTAATTTCTGGACTCCAGTGTAGATGCTGAATTACCTGTAAAGTCTAACTTAGAGTCTCATAGCCACCCTCTGACCTTTAGTTAAAAACAAAAAGTTGATACCAGATGAAAGTTATTTGATGGCTTGAGTAGCAAGGCTGGATTTGGGGACAAATATCTGCCTAAATCCTGCCAGTAGAGATAGAAGCTTCTGAAGCAACTCCCACACTGAAAAGACCATGATAATCCAATCATCCTTAAGGACTCTGTTAGATGTATCTCTCAAGTACTAGTTGCCTCTGCAGTTATAAAAGGAGACATTTTTTTTCTGTGAGAGAATGTAATGCACAGTGCAAGATGCTTGGTTTGTATTAATCATCAGAGCTCAAGTGCAGCCAGTACAGGTACCTACTTGACCTTGGCTGAACATCTGGGTCTTGGGCATCTGGTGCTATAGGAAATAATTTCTTTTCTAAACCATATTTTAAAAAGATTATGACCCTGTGTATTGGGTTTCTGTGGCAAGGTTTTGGTAGTGGGGGGGGGGGTTACAGGGGTGGCTTCTGTGAGAAGCTGCTGG